>OX421961.1:27615362-28024478 GCA_949128115.1 Anaspis maculata
GCGGCGAAAAATGCCCCAGCCACCAGCTTGGCCCCGACCCAATGGCGTAGCAAGCTGTGGGGCCGAGGTTCGAACGTGTATCACTGTAAAATTTGAATTTTCTTTTCTTTCTAACAAAAATTAAATTCTACTGATATGCTTTTACGCAATACTGTCACGAATAGAAAAAAGACTGGCCCCCTTGAACTAAGGTTTGCTTCAATTGTTCATCTACTCTAATTGAATACTGGAGTACACACATTAAATATGCGCCTTTGATTGATTAACGATAATCATCACTCTATCGGTTGGGCCCCGCCCCGTGAGTATTAACTGCGAAGCCACAGGCCGAAACCAATCCCAAAATCGCAAATTCCCATGGATGCAACATCAAGGAGTTTATGCGCCTGCTTGATTTTGCTCTATGTATCAAATTTGTGTTTCGAAGTTGTCAACTTATCGTTTATTGTGCATCGAATTAAATGATTTCTGAAAGTGAATGTGAAAAAAATTGTACGCCGCGCTACCATAAATCATTAAAGGGATGGCCAAATTGACATCCCTACGCCCACTACAATGGCACCCACACGGTTGGCAAGAGAATGAGGGTATTTGTTTGAGATAAATATAAAACATTTTGAAAAACAATCGAGTTTTCCGAATTTTAAAATTTTGAAATACTTAGTAATTTTTATACAGCGTGTTCAACAATGATTGTCCTTGCCGCCTTTTCAAAATTTGGCCCATATTAGACATGCGCCGCTTCAATGAAATCATTTTGCAACACCGTAGTAACGAAATTGATAGATGTCACGTCACACTGACTGATATCAAATTTTAGGTTAACAGTGACGGCTCTGACTGCTGGTAAATAGTGAACAAGCAACCTGACGGATCGTGAATGGATCAGTCGTCAATGCCGTCACTGTTAACCTCAAATTTGTTATCTGTCAGTGTGACGTGACGTCTATCAATTTCGTTACTACGGTATTCCAAAATGATTTCATCGAAGCGACGCATGCCTAATGCGGGCCAAATTTCGAAATGGCGGCAAGGACAATCATTGTTGAACACGCGTACCTGATTTTAGATAACCCTTCTTTTTTTCAAGTCTCCTACTCCACTGGTTTTCATGAAACTCACGTTGAGAGAAAAAACACCAGGAAATGCCGTCCTTGAGCACAGCTGAAATCGGGAAGGTGGTAAATGGGAACGCATACATTGTAACATAACATTGCTACTACACTTCGTTTATTGGAATGATATCAAATGTTGCATACATAACAATAACTGCAGATGACACAATAATCTTGCTGATATGAAATGGTTACACTTACAATGTGATAACTTGGACCTGAGGGCACAGCCTCAGTCCCTTATGAATAAACTGCATCAATTACCAGCAGTACTGATGACTATCGACCACGACAATGACCGCAACTGAATCAATGAATAATCATAATGCCCCCGTGTTCCAGAATTGCAAGACTTTCTATCGAATTGTTCAAATCAGGTCAGTGATGCAAGTAAGTACTGTGATGTGACGCCTTAAAATTATAAAACAAAGTGGAATTAGGTATTTAGGAATAAATAAGAATTACGGGCGGAATTGAGAAGTGACGAATTTGCACACGGGGTCAGGAAACGTATGCGGGCGCATTGGTTTGGTAGGCCTGGGGTTGAGACGTGAGAAGGAATGGGGCAAGAAACAAGGAAGGGTCCGAGGGTAGCGACGGGAGTGAGGATTCGGGTCGTGGTGGTGAACAACGGGAGATGTGCGTAAAGAAAAGTTTTTTTTTGTCAAGAAGAATAAATCAAGAAGAGTGCTAAAAACACTGTATTCGATTGTAGTGCATCAGTGACGAGAAAGGAAATATTGAGGCAAGTCTGATTTCTATTGTAATCAAATGATTGTAATCAGCTGTTTAAATGGGGTTTGAGTAATTGTTTTGTTTCTAAAATGATAGTAGGTTTTGTCCTTGATACTTCGAACAGCCATAGTAAGCGTCAAGCCGATTCCATACGTTGGTTGCTTTGAGCTTTTAAATGTGGCCCCTTGTTTCCAGCTACCTACCTTCAAGACGCCAGAAAATGGTGAAAGCTTCAGTATAACCCTTTGGGAAGTTCTCGTTTCCTGCAGGTTGATTCCTAGGTCGCTGAAAATCCAGCACTCTCGACATATATTTGAATCAAATCTGGACGACAATCTCCCACGCGTTATTTTCCCCATAGAATAAAATATTTAACCCTTTCGCACGACTATGGCCCGTATTCATATCCCCCTTTTAGTGTTAAAAGCGGTTTTAAAGATACGCCTCTAACATTTCCGTATTCATACGTGGTTTTAGCGCGCCTCTATCATCACTTTAAACAGGCGTCTCTAAAGTCGTCTTAAAAGGGGATGTTTAGAGACGGGCCCATTCATATGTCTCTTTTACGTGTCTTTAAGCGACTTTGGATGGTCTCACGCATGCGTCAAGTTAGATGGGATCCAAATGTGCCAACAGGCGAGTTTTGAGTCCATTCAACCTACAAGCTGTGCCGTGTGTTCTTGGGAAGTGTGACGAAAATCACATTTTCTTTCTAAAATATTGATTTAATTGAATTAATGAAGCATGCCGCCGAAATGCAGGAAGTGCGCAATGCTCTGGATGTCCCTTTCGGTCATACTCCTTCACTATTTACTGTACTCAAGGCAGGGCGGGGACGACTTGCACAAAACAGTCGAAAGAGATGTTCATTTGTTAACAGATCCAGGCCGCTATTCTTGAAAATGTGAAAGAAACTCCCTGAAAGTTTTTTGCGAGGTTTTATGCAATCCGCAGTACATCAATGTAGCAAGAGTTGCCAGCACTTCCGTTTTGCCAGGCGGAGCTGCTCGGGGTAAATCACTAGACAAAGAAAACAGATCCAGCTGGGCCGTGATTGGTGTATGTATCTACTTTCTCTATCTAGTGATCTACCCGGAGCGGCTCCCGGTGCAAAACGGAAGCGGCTTGGGGCTCTTGCCTACCTGCGTCCACCTTCGGGTAGGTAGTTTTGAGTACATTTCACAACGTTGCCAAATCAACACCCCCTTTAGTTAGATGGGCCCTAACAGGACGTAAAAGGTGGCCTATGAATACGACCGCTTTTATCAGGTAGCCGAGCGCTTTTTGTTAGAGGCATGCTAAATGTGGCTTAAAAGTGGGATATAAATACGGGCCAAAGAGTCTATGGGCATAAGGTTGAGTTTCCCAAACAGAGAACCTCTTCGAGCAATGCCAAGAAAATTCAGTGTCGTTTCGAAAATACTTCAAGATAGTAAGGAACAGAACATCAATTTTGCAGGCTGAATAATTGGAGGCTCACCGCGACAATTGTACAACTGATTGCAGATGTGTGTGAAGTTATTCAACTCAGCGTGAAATAAAACTGCTGGATGAAGCTGTAAGTTCAAACTACAGCACCAGCCGGATATAAAATCTATGAAATGTAAACACTCAATTTTATGGAAATTATTTGATCAATAGTTAAAATATTGGCTATAAATTCGAAAGACAAAGCTCTGTGGACAACAATCTCTCTCTTAGTACAATTAAATAATCGAAATTTCTATTCGTATATGGAAGATGGCCTAGGTAGAATAAGGGGTTAAAATTCAAATGGTCTTGAGTTAATTGAGAAGGGAACTAAAACTCAGGTGCGTTAGGAAACGCGTGCAGAGATAGTTCTGCAAATTAGGAAAAATGAGAACGGAATTGACTTGAACGGGTAGAGCTAATTGGTCGTAGGATTGCGCACGTAATTAGGATGTACTTTTCGTCCAGAAACCGAATGTAAACTGAATCAACTAATTCCTAACGCTAGCTGATGTCAGCACGTCTGGAAATCATGAAATGAATAATTAAGATGAAATTAGTTAAAGTGGCAATGATTGATTAATTTGTAATTAAGGTGAGGTGTGGTTAAATGGCTTCGTTTATTTCTCAATAATTATTCAAATCATCCTCTTCCAAAGAACGTGAGGTTACTATTGTTTGATCGAGGTATTAGCACGACGTGAAGTTGAGGTAGGTGGAAAAGTAATTTGAATGACTTAAATAAAGCTAATAGAAATTACGGCAACGGAAAACACAACGTAGGGTCACTGGAAGTATCACAGCTGATTAATTCAATTTAGGGAAAGGGGGTATCTCACAGTACTTACCTTCATTTGTTTTTCGTGCAAACACCTTTGTCTGCATCTGATTCTATTGCGGAGATGACCTAGCGTCTGCTGATGATTTGGATGGTTTGGCGACTTATATGCTTATTTTATTAGGCTGCACGTGCATGCTTTTCATGTTCAAGAGATGAAGTTTTACCTAGGGCTCTTATGTCACCACCATGACAATACTTGATCGTCATTCCAAACATATTTGAAGGCACCGTGGGCGTTAGAGACATAACGCTCATTCATGGTTGACGCAAATCCCCCCCGCCCTCGGAAAGTAAGTACACCGTCGACTTGAGGTATCAGAAGTAACGCCCTCTATACCATGATTCTTACTTTAGTGGTGTGGAAGATCCTTTAATCACAACCGAAAAACTATCCATACCAGAGACATTTCTATGTCATGTACTTCGCTTTTTATGTTGACATTTACGTTTACCACGGTAGCATTAGCGGTTTTTTTTTCCTCGTTTTTGCCTTTCCATCAGAATCAACGACTGGAACTGAACAGTAATTATAAAAGTCCAACCCCGCTCTCCTACCGACACAAAGTTGGCACGGTGTAGTTTTAGGTTTCATAAGATAGGAAGGTAAATAATTGTTTCAGACAGTTGGCGGTAAACTGTGAAAGCGCACTATCACGCCGAGAGATGAATCCAATCTGGATTCTGGATCCTCTCCAGTATACCTGGCGTTGTTATCAACCTTGATGCGAAAGGATTGCAACTTGACAGTACTAAAACCCCCGGCAGAGCAGTGATCTCAAGCGGCGGTTTTAATGAAAAATGCCCCCAGGAAGCCGGAGGAAAACACGGCATCACCCTGATGATGCCGAAAGCGCGCTCATCACATTTCCAAATAAATTAACCTGTCTCTCTCATCAAGGAAAATGACAAGGAAGCCCACCAGGTGTTGTTCTTCCACCTCGGCTGCACACACACACACACATTTTATTATCACAACGGTGCCGATGCCGCTGCGGTTGTTTACCGAACGTGTGAGCTTCTGTTTAACTTCTTCTCTTCGGTGTTCTCTCTTCCAACATTAATCATAATTTAATTTTGGCGCAGATGAAAGGTTTGTGTTGGCCTTTTGTAAATCCACACACAGGCGCCCGCGCGCGCGCGCGAGCCACGCGCATTACCTGGTGCTTTAAAATTTAATTAATAAGTCGACCTTAGCTGAAGACTTCCGGCGAGAAAGAGATATAGAGTTTTCTGAGAACAGTCAACTTTCTCTGGGGGCGAACGCGCTCAATTTCGCGGAAAGAAATTTTCCAGCAGTTTCAGAGTTTGTTTTGTTCGGATTGCTGCTCTGTCTCATACACTCGAGCAGAGTCACGGATGCAATATCCGAGTTGCCTTTATCTGGAAATGGAAATCTACAGGTTCTATACACGGAGGGCATTTTCGGCGGGAGAAAAGCTGCTCGCGTCAAAATCATCACGTAGCGTCCAGTGCGCGGAAGCTCATCCTGAGGTCGGTCGTGGTCCGGCATACCTTGCTTTTGATGAAAATCGATTGAGGTAGGCATACGCGAACGGTTATATACTTATCAATGAATTTGGCATGCCGCTGGCTCCATCATCAAGTGGACTTCGTAAGCGCGCTACTGTCTTTGGAGTGAAAAGTGTCTTGCATATTCACTGGAAGTCTGGAAGTACCCTCAGAATCCTGTGAAAATGGGGACCATCCGGACAGGTTTTGTAATCTTCACCGCTAATCTTGTAAGTCGTTGATGATTTTGCCTTCGACAGAATTAGCTCCGGAATGCTGAAACTTCCCAGTTCTGTGCTTGAACTTCTATATGGGTGGATAACCCATTATATCTATACTTTAATTAATTTGGGGCTGGGGCTCATCCTGGAAGCAACAGCCCTCCCCAACAAACATTGGCAAGTTCCCTACTCCTCTCCAAAATGACAGTGAACGGACTATACTCTGTAGTTTTCAACACCTGTAGTACGGCGCCGTTTTTGTTATGTTATGACGTATACAATACGTACGAACATTATTTGTATCTCCAGTATGAAAAAAATCTATCCATCTATCTATCATTAATTGCATATAATGATCAACCGACCACACCGGGATAAATTGAGTGATACGCTGACCAGACCTTTCCCTTCAGCTTCATCAAATATTTGAGAATATTTCAAGTTTGGTGAAAATTTTGTCTCATTCTCTTTCTGCCTTAAGTACTGCGTTCGGCATTGCAAATCTGTCTCCTCGGCTAGCTTGATTGCCTCAGAAACTGTCATCAGTTGTCAATAAACGGCTCGATTCACTCGGATCTGAGTTTTACATCAGCTAATCAGAGCACTTGGAGTTGGATCTTTCTGCTCCGATTTGCAATCGAGAGCTATAACAGATGAAATCCCTCTAATTGTCAAAATAGTGTCAACTTCGCACTGAATTATCTGAAAAGTGCCTAGAACTAAACTGCTAACCATGTTCCAAGCAACGGCCCCAGAGACTTCCGAAAATATTATGTTCGTCTGCGAAATCTGTGGCATGTGCCACCCGATGTCATGCAGATTGGCATTAAAAACCATTTCTCGACCAAAGTACAGAACCATAGCGAGAGCTTCCGGGGTTTGCTCTATTTCAGCCCACGATCGAGCCGTGATCGAGCTGAGGCTAGCTTCCATCAATCATAACAATTTGACAATGTAAATTTGACTATTACGTTTTTTGCATATTTCGGACCACCGAATCGTTCGGCATTCCCGGATCACCTTCAACAACGCTGAAACCACGTGACCAAAATCTACATCTGCTCGCTCCTATCTGTTTTCACATTTTCCGAACGCAGTATTTGAACTTGATCACGTAATGTGATTCTTCTTTATGTTTTTCGTAGCCTGTTAAAATTCTGTAACATAAAATATCTCTGGATTCAACTTGAACAAAAAACCTTTTTGTAGATAACGTGCTGCCCGTTGACCAGTTGTCAAAGACAAAAAGGTTTTTTGTTGAGAATTCTTGTGTGTTTAAACAAAAAATTAGTGGAGCAAATGGTAAGAAACCGTGACGAAAGACACTTAAGAATTCTATTCTACTCTACTTTACCCTACTAACAACTGTAAGAGGGTCATCAACACGTTTCTAATACCAAAGTTGCCTGACTTGATACAAAAAATTCCACCGAGTGCAATGTGGAGTGCAAAAAAGCTAGACTTAAATTAATACTGGAGAAAAATAACACTCATCCTCAAGTCTTAACTCTTCTTCCTGACGTTTCGGCAGCTCTCTACTGCCGTTTTCGAAGGTTTACAGAGGTTTTATGCTTTTCGGAGCGTTTCTGTCACTGAAAAGTCAAAAGACGTGACTAAGGCAAAACCTGTCTTCCCTCCCTATAGTGCGGGAGCCCACTGCAAAATTCTGGGTCGATCGCTTTTATGAAGAATTTCTGTTTCAATCGATAGTGGGCAATACGATGAATCTTCCGATACCCGACAGCCACCTTCCATCCCCTGCTATAAGGGTCGCCGCCGGTTTTAAAGATGCCCATTTTGAATCATTTTCTACACCTCTTGCTTATATAAAAAAATGTCACAATGATTGACAGAAGGCGAGATGGTCGAGTGGTCTAGATGAAAGTAAACGAATTCAAAGGTCAGAGGTTCTAATCTCCGCGAACACCTTTTTTTTTTATTCTTTTTTTTCGCATTTTAAAAGCTTGACTTACTTGAACTTTTTAAAATTGCGGAATTGAACGACGTTTCTCAATTTGGAGTAACTTTCGTCGCTAAATTCAATTATGCTGCCGTTTTTTCCACACAAAAAATACGGCATTTCCTATAGTGCTCTTTCTTCAAACGTGAGTGCCATGAAAACCAGTGGAGTGTGGAGAATTGAAAAAAATAAGGGTTTCCTAAAATCAGGTGTGAAAATGTATAAGTATGTATTTCAAAATTTCAAAATCCGAAAAACTCGATTTTTTTTCAAAATTTTTATATACATTTTTTGAAAAAAGACCCTCATTCTCTTGCCAGCTCAGATTTAAATAACTAATTTTTCTGTTACGTTTTTAGCTGCACAGATTTGGCAGTAACTCACGCCAAAAGAATCTATCTGTTGTTTCTCTTCCGCTCTGCAGCTGATCCGCAGTCTGTTTCAGCCGTTTTTTATGCTAGGAAATAACATCCTCAACTACTGAAAATGGTATCTTTGTATTAAACAGTGATATGTGTCTGTCAAGCTTTCAAAATGCGAAAAAAAAGAATAAAAAAAAGGTATTCGCGGAGATTAGAACCTTTGACCTTTGAATTTGTTTACTTTTATCTAGACCACTCGACCATCTCGCCTTCTGTCAATCATTGTGACATTTTTTTATATAAGCAAGAGGTGTAGAAAATGATTCAAAATGGGCATCTTTAAAACCGGCGGCGACCCTTATAGCAGGGGATGGAAGGTGGCTGTCGGGTATCGGAAGATTCATCGTATTGCCCACTATCGATTGAAACAGAAATTCTTCATAAAAGCGATCGACCCAGAATTTTGCAGTGGGCTCCCGGACTACTAGTGATAGTCTGCATGTTGGTAGAATCAAAATCATGTATTCCGGTAGACCAAACGTGTTCGGCTAATGTAGAATTATGTATTTGGTGATTTTGTATGCGTTCTGTAGCCCTAACCTCCATAGGTCTTTTTGTCTGGCCAATATACAGGGCGATTCAAAAATGGCGCATTCCCTTTCAAGCACGTTATAGTGGACGTTAACGGAGCATGAGAAAAATAATAAAAAAATTTAATCGGCTTTGATTTGCGAGTTATTAACAAAAACTAATCTGTTCAATCTGGCAGCATCGCATTAGTATCTACCTGGCACCTTCAGATCAAGGAGGTGCATTACATTACAATAGCATAAATGTATTGTTACCCTAGAAACTCCGTAGAACCTGCCATACCATACCAAGCATACTTGCCGAATGTATTTTCACGGCACCTTTGAGGTGGAAGACGAATTTTAAAATTTAAAAATACGACTCAAATCTCAATTGCAAGAGAATTTTTATTCGGGAACTACTAACGGCATGTGATTCTTCGCGACTAACAATGCCTTGCTTCAAAATCATGCAAACTGAAGAAGTTGAATTTTCACTTCACCTCTTTATAACTCGAAAGAGAAACGAGCCAATTTTTTTTACTATTTTTCCCTGCTCCACCAACGTCTCCCATAACGTATACGGGAGAAAATGCGCCATTTTTTGAATCACCCTGTATAGCTTACCACAGCTACATGGAATTTTGTATACTACATTTTTTGAGTTCTGAACTCTGTTAAGTGGTTTTGTGTGTGTGTGAGTATTGATCTAAGAGTATGTTCGAAAACTTAAAGAAAAACAGTAGAGAGCTACCGAAACGTTAGGAAGAAGAGTTAGGACTTGAGGATAAGTCTCAATAAGTGTGTTGAATCGCATTCCCTAAACCTAATTATGAAGAAATTTATCTTGTAATGGCATTTTTCAAAGAAGTGGTGACCTCTTCAGTACCTCTCTTCCAAGAGCATTTCTTTCTATGTCCCCCACTGCATATCACATATCAGGAATGGAAACCTCGAACTCTTTTCTTGGTAGTTGCGAAGCAACATGACTCTAAAACGCCCAAGGATGCCCAAAAGGATTTTTTCCTGCTAGGCCGTCCAACTTACGATATTTTGATTTTATAGTAGGAGAGACGCGAACCAATATTCAATCCAGGCTGCAGGCGCAGGCGATTTGGTTTCAACAGCAAATATTCTTCCATGCCGTGTTTTATTGCAGTACAACAAAACGCAGAGTCGTTAGGTATGCGTAGGTATATTTTCTGCTAAAAATTATTGGCCTGAACCAGATCTAATTTATTTGCGCGTCTCCCCTACCACAAAATTAACATGCCAAAAATTTTACGGCCCAGCAGAAAAAAAAAGTTTTAGGGCTCTCCTGTGCGTTTTGAAGCCATGTTGCATGGAAATTACTAAGAAAAGAGTTCAAGCTTCTTATATTTGCAAAAATTGACAGTCTTATCCAGTAGGAACATTGAAAAAAATGCTGTTGAAAACGGTGTACTGAAGAGGTCACCTCTACTTGGGAAAATGATATTGCGAAAAAATTGTCTTCATATTTGGGCTTACGGACCGCGATTTAGTTGGGAACGCAACAAAACATATGAATTTATCGTTTCTTTGCACAGCAGAAAAAATAAAAACAGTTTTTTTGACCTCTGCGGAAGAATTTTTTTTTCAAATGTGAATAACGAATCGGACACGACGACATTTGATAAAAACATTTCCAATAGACCCGTGAGCTTCACTTACGACATACATGACGATACTCAATGATCATTTTGTGAAAGTTCTTGCATCTTGAAAATTTGGAGGGCCCTCATTGGCCCCCTAAGGGACAAAATATCGAGTGCTGCGGGTCAAATCGCTTGTCTCGGTATAAAGTACGCCCATGGAAAATCTCGTTACTGCACTCCAAAATGCGGGTATGTTTTTGCGTACCGCTCCCACTACAGAGCGCCATCTTGTCAACATTATATTTTTTGCAGTGATTCTCAGCTTTTCATACCAGCTACAACTTCTTTCACAGCTCTCTTTATTCGAACGAGCGTCTTTTTTTTCATTGAAAAGGCATCCTACGCAATTCAGTTAACAATACACAATTATGAGTGAAATGAGTATTACATTGCACTGAGAGGGAAACTTGATACATGTATCTTGTCTCTCACAAAAATATGTATTGTATCAACTCCCCCTCATGTGAAATTTTCAACATAAGTTGAATTTAGAAACACAGGCAGATGTACTGGTTATGATGTATTTAGATACAGACAAAATGTAGCTAAAACTCACTGACTTCTGATGCCATCAAAGTCAACGTGATAAAGTCAATGATTTTTTGGTAAAATATTTGCACCCACCTTTTTCGAAAGGAACAAACATTCTGCAACTAGCATAAAGTTGGTTGACTACCGACCGCGCTGTCTGGCATGAAGTTGTAAATGACATCCACCATATCAGTGACTGGGTCGTGAACTAATATTGCCAACTTCAGCTGCTGCTATCTAAACGTTTTTGCGGGAAATTTGAAGATGTATCAAGTCTCTCACTGTATCAACCCTCCCCACTCTCCCCTAACATGAAATTCACTGCGAGGCATAATGCCTATTCACATATGGTATAGTTGACATTGTTTGCTTGTCTTGTCTGATAGAAGTTATCGAGGAAGTTATAATAATTATTCTAGAGCACTTCCAAAGCACCCAGTCACAGCAAAAACGGGCTATTCCGCTATACTGAAAAAGAAGCTTTCTTCACTGCGAAGCGGATATCAAATAATAAATTTTTGTTGACGACAGCCTCCCCTCACTCATGCTCATCCACGACTAGTAGCATTCATTTAGTATTCCACTTAATAAAAGTCTTTTCCTCAGTCCTTTCTCGAGTATTTACTCAGATTGTGCATTTTATTAAGGGCATGAAATTCGATCCAGTTTGCGTTCCAGCATCTCAGAGATGCGAGCTGGCGTGAAATTTAATGCTATTAGTACCATACTTGAGAAACGAGTAGGTAACGACTATTCATACGACCATAAGACACAAGTAAGGTAACTGAAAATATGAAATTAACCGGAGTACTGATCCGGAATATTGTATAAGAATTCTACTCTATGTCGCATTTAAACTTGTTCTCCGTCGTAATCGACGACACATCTCAAGAGGGCACTCGCGTCGAAAATGTTCCTACCTCTTGTGGTAAAATCGAGCTCTGCATTATCATCCAATTCGTTACGGCCTTCATCGCCGAGTGTTTCAGTGTGTTGTCGGTTGTACTCTCCGGACTGCGTGGAATACCGCAGAAATTAAAACTGCGCTGTCGACAATTTACAAAGATAAATGCCGCTCCCGCCGGACGGGAGAAATAAACTTGTCGTTGTTGAATACAAAACGGAATTACGTCCATATTGTTAACTTGTTTACATTTAAACAGTGGCACGCCATGGCATAGTGGTGATTAATGCCGCAGCGAGGGGCGCGCGCGAGTGGAAAGAGAGTTTTCGCCCAGATTTCGGATGGATAGCTCGGTTTCTGTTTTGGTTTTGCGCAGATTCCACACCGTGCACGCATCGCCTCCAGTTCAATAACCCACATTACCTAATTAAAATAATTGTTGCTTGATCAATCGCTGATGCATCTGGTGGAACAAAAAGAGTTCCAAATATTTGGTCAACCAATCACAAGGTGTGAATGCAAAGAGGAAAAGAGTCCATCCTTTGCAGCCCTCCTCTACTCCAGATCTTTGAAAGAGCGATTTGTGACCAGAAAGATGGTAAGATGTCGACTTACGCAATTACGCACTTATAGGTTTTTGACCTTGAGCCAAGAGCTCAGCTTTTGTAAAGTAAAGGAAGAGTTGTGAATTCCGAAAAGCATTCTATTGAACTGGAACAGACTTACAGACCTTCGTTCTTGAACTTCGGAAGTCTGGAACTTGATGTAAGATCCCTAAGGCAATAGAATTTTTTGAACCACTCAGAGAGGATTGGAGAGTATGTCTTCGAAATTGGTAAATTATTTGTTGATTTCGTCAAGGGTCTAAGTTAGCTGGTATCGCATTTAAGACCAATGGGCGGTCAGGGACATGAGTTTCATGGAGTGTCGATAGTTGGGAAGGTATTGTATCGATGGGATTGGAAATATTTGAAGAAGCACTGATGCCTCGAGTTTCCAATTGAAATTACGCATCAATTGATAGATTGATAGAAGATCTGCCCAATAAAAATGTCATTGCAACATAATAAAGAAAAAGACGAAAGCAGTAAAGAGAGTATGTACTATGTCCACATAAACGTCAAATGAAAAAAAAAGAAGGTTATATTCTGTGGATACTGGAGTAATATTGAGAAATACGAAATGAGCCATATACTTGTGGAGTAGAAGATGTGTAATGTCACTGTCGATGTCGCTTCTCAAACATTTTTCACAATTCAAAAAGCTCTGTGCAGAGACAATAATGGCTACACCATAAGAAATGTGCTCCAGTGGACTACTAGAACTACTGAAACAACATTCCACCAGAGAATTCCAGAACCAACAACAGAAGTGGGACAGCACAATCTCAATGCAAGATTTAACCACATAGGAAGAACTCAGAGGCGCAGTCAAAACTCAGGGGAGCAACAAATCTCAAAGGTTTCACGGAGCTGCCGTGAAATGGTAGGTACAAGATAAGGGGTGAAACTGACGACACAGCTCAATGAACCGGTGTTCAAGTCTAAGCACCAGAAAAAACTTGAGACACAAAAGAAATACTATCTTTCCATTTCACAACAAATAAAACAAGCTGAAGGACAAGGAAATCGTTATATCAAAGAAACAAAGCGCCACAGGAATCAAGAAACGGAATAAATAGAGGAATGAAAAAAGGAAGGAGGGGAAAGAGCAAGCAAGGAAAGAAGAAAGGAAGTCAGAAAGGAGATACAGAAGCCCGGGAGAATAAAAATCTTATAGGGGTTGGAATCAAGGAGTGTGGAGTCGGCCAAATAAGGAAAATTCAGATTTGGCTTTTGTGATTTCCCTCAGAAAATGCCTTTATTTTACTTTCCTGACCCACCACCCAACGAGGAAGAGAAGTATTGTGAACCCGTTAAGAAAATTTCGGAAGACATATACATCGATACATCCATTTTGAAGTCTCCCAAGATGACTAAGAACATTTTTGAAGTGATGTCTGTGTGTCTGTGTATGTCTGTCTGTCTGTAATTTGCTACAATAACAGCCGCAATGTTGATCCGATCGACTTGAAATTCCATATAATATGCAGATCTGGCTGTTCTGTCGGATAATCCCATGGTTGTCTCTGATCCCATCAATTTTAGGCTGTCATTTGTCAGAAGAAAATGTCACTATTGAAAAATGACTGGAGTTATACAGGGTGTTTGCAAACTTGGGGTAGAAAATTGAACAGCATCCACTTGCGATGCAGGACTTCACCCAAGAACTCTTTCCTGCTTGGGAGTCGATTTTTTTCGAAAAAGTCCAACTGATATCGAGAGTGGATTGGATTGGACGTCGTGTAGATAAATTTTGAAAATCGACACGGCTTCGGTTTTCCGACGGTAACTCGGACGGTAATTTTTTCAAAACGAAATTTGCACGTTCCATGGCATTCCGTGAATTTGAAAAAACTGCAGTGCAAACTCCGACATGCGGTGAGCCCCACGAATTATTCATTTTAGGTTGCGACATGCTGGGAATGAAAGTTGGAGAAAAGATTGAATTAATTTTTGGAGAGAAAATTTTCGGAATCGGACCCACGCCACTGTTTTCCAGTTGCTCTCTCTGGAAAAACTGCAATTTCTCCAGCTTTTTATCTCGTCAACAGATCCTCATATTTTTTTGAACAAGAGTTAAAACGTTTTCCAACAATTGTTATTCAATCTCCCTGTTGAGAATGTAAAACCTACCTGGGTTAACCAGACCGGACTTGGATGATGGAACTTGAAGTGGAGCCTTAATTAACGATTTTTGCAAAAATATTTCTTGCAAATTACTTTCAATCTTTCTGTGGTGCCAGTTGCAGATCATCCACCTCCATCTATGCACCAATACGTCTGACAGCCTCACTCGCTTTTATTTCTATCTAATTGGGTTCCTTGTGAAAAACCGCCAATTTCTAACTTTTCTGCTTGTGAACAGATTTACACCTTTTTTTCAAGGGTAAGTGATTCTTGAACATTTTCCGGCAATTTCTCTCAAAATTTTCTGAGTTTTCCAAGAGTTTTGCCTTGAAGATGAATAACCGGCCTGGCTTTATGGAAACCGGGCTTGAATGATGGAACTCCAGATAAAGTCCTTGGTGAGGAAAATATCGCAATTATTCAATCTTTTTCTCAAATTGTAACTCCCCACCCGAAGAACGTCTCATACAAAAACTTCCACCCGTTCCTTGCTACTGGTCGAGAAAGTTTTCAGAGCAGTACTTTATTAAGTATTCAATCATTAGATTCAAAACTGACCTCAGCTCATACAATGCAAGCAAGAAATCAAAAGCAACACTATCCACCTATTGAACATAAACTCAGCTTAGACAAAAACTTGTTCAAATGATTCAACAAACAGCAATATCTTCGGTGTAGGGGACATCGGCCACGTTTCCCATTGCCGCAATAGACAGCTTGCTGTTGGCGACTTTTTTCAACGCACTTTTGACGTCCTCTGCGGAAACCTCTTCCGCGGCCTCGCGGCAATCGTGGGGCGACTTTGGTGCACCGAGCAGAACCGACGACCTGACCAAGTTGTCGAAAGCGCTGTTGGCGTTCTCGCAGTCCATCATCATTCCGATTTTCATGCCTCCGAGACCCTTGGCAAGGTCTTCGTCCTCGATATTTGCACTTTTGAGGGTTTGATACGCCACTTCGACGACCTTCTCGATCGAATCACCCGGTGCTGAAATCACCACTCCGAAGAGACCGGAATCGGTGTAGTTAAAGTTGAAACACTGCACGCGGTAGTTCTCGGGGCCGTCTTCTCCGATGGCTTTGCCGATCAGTCCGCTGTTTCCCGATGATCTTTTCACGGACGGTCCGCTTCCGAGAACCTTTTGCAGCACCTTGAACGCCAGGACTTCGGTTGGATTTTTCAGCGAAGCACCTTTGGAGACAAAGCCAAACGCAATTTGCTTGTAGATTTTTTTAAAACTATTACCCACCTTTTCCAGCGATAGCAACGTAAGCCATGTCACCGGCAGCGTCTTGCCTCAGCTCCCCACCTTTGTACTTGGAAGGAGCAACGGAATCGTCTGAGTCTTCTACATGCAAGCATTCTTCAACAAATGAAACTAAATCGTCATGGTTGATTCCAAGACCGACGACAGCCATCCGACTGGCCGTGCAATACTCTTCAACATAGTTTTCAAGAGTTTCCGAATTTAGCTTTCCCAGCTGATAGCTAAGAGGACAGGACGGATTGCCCAGACCGACTCCGCGGTATGCAGCTTTATGTACAAGATCCAAAACTTTGAGCCGTGGCGAGCACGAATCTGTTTCTTTCTTCGCCATGCCGATTACATCCGCAAGTTCCCAAGACTTGAACGCTTGCTGAGTCGCGATTTCCGCCAAAAACTCTAGTGATTTATTGGTGGCCTTTCTCGTGCCCATCAGGGTATAAATCAGAGCTTCCTTGTCCGCATGGATACTTATGCTGCCTCCGCATTGTTGGAGACTGGTCGTGATGCGAAACCGGGTTGCATTTTTCGTTGAGTTCCCAATGCAGTTTTTCAAAACTTGGACGGTGCCAGCATTGCTCCTAAGCCGTAATTCTGTTTAGATGATAAAAGAAAACGTTAAACAGATCAAACCTTGTTTCGTTGCGCGATCCTGCTCTGTATCCGATTGCAACTCTTGCGATGGCCGCGTCGTTTTCGCCTGAAGCTACCAGGATGCCATTGGAGGTCGTAGTGGTCTGCACTTCATAGTCGGCTGATCCTCCAATTGGACGTGGAGCCGCTTTGGTGTATGCTCTGGTTGGAATGAAACGGAAACGGTACGATTTCAGCAGGTTAGATGCCATTTTTGAATTACTGACATCTGTCAATAGGCGTAGATCACACGCTTGCTCAGCCCGCTGTGATTTCGTAATTGCTTGTAGTTACCTCAAGGAGAGTTACCTAGTGCATTTGGATCGGTTTCATACCCAAACCTGGATATTTTTATCAACTGGTGCGGAACTCAGGGAATACGTTCCAACGGCCAAGAAAGTAAATTGCATTGGGCGTCGTGCAGGCTAATTTTCAGATGCGACACGGTCTCGGTTTTTTGGCGGTGATTTTTTCAAAATAAAGTTTGCACATGCCGTGAATCACAAAAAAAATGCAGTGCAAACTTCTACCTGCGGTAAGCCACACGAAATATTCGTTTTAGGTGCAGACTTGCTGCGAGTCATAGTTGGAGAATAGATTAGATTAATTTTTGGGGAGAAAATTTTTGAAATCGGACCAAAGGATCTCGAATTTTCCTCCCTGGAAAAACTGCAAATTTGTAACTTCCTATCCCGTGATCAGATTTCTGCCATTTTCCTTTTAATAAGAGTAGGTAAACTGATTTTTTATTATTTTCCTTTTATTTCTCTCCAAATTTTCCGCATTTTCCGAGAGTTTTTCACTTAAAAATGCAAAACCGGCCTGACTTATCGAGACTGGACTCAAATGATAGAGCCTATAATGAAACGTAAATCGACGATTTTCACAATAAGATTATTTGAAAAGTTTTGAGCTTTTTCCGGAAAATTAAAATTTTCCCGGAATTTCTCTAATTTTTTTCCAATTATTCTGGAAAACGCTTCAAATTTTTTCAGTCTATACCTTTGATTCCAACTTTCCACCCGAAACATGTCTGTGAAGTTGGCCGCGCCCACAGTCAATATCGCGTATATGACTATTGGAATTGTTTGTTTAGCTATTTTCGACGTTTGTTCACACCCCCTTTCCCCCTTTTTTGAAACCCCATTTGGGTCGGGCCAACTTCACGACAGCCCA
Organism: Anaspis maculata; assembly: GCA_949128115.1. NCBI lineage: Eukaryota > Metazoa > Arthropoda > Insecta > Coleoptera > Scraptiidae > Anaspis > Anaspis maculata. The sequence goes on from OX421961.1 coordinate 27,633,059, forward strand.
ACCCAAAATTGAAAAACGTGATTTCTCTATGGGAATCGTTTATTTATCGTTTGTTTACGTCTGTTCAGCTATTTTCGACGTTTGTTTACACCCTTTTCTCCCCTTTTGTGTAACCCCATATGGGTCAGGCCAACTTCACGACAGCCCGACCCAAAATTGAAAAACCGTGATTGCTCTATGCGAATCGTTTGTTCACGTTTGTTCACCTATTTCCGACGTTTGTTTACACCTCCTTCCCCCCTTTTTTGAAATCCCATATGGGTCGGGCTAACTTCACGACAGCCCGACCCAAAATAGAAAATGAGTGGTTCCTCTATAGAAAACGTTTGTTTATAGTTTGTTCACGTTTGTTTAGTCATATTCAACGTTTGTTAACACCCCCTTCTCTTCTTTTTTGAAACTCCATATGGGTCGGGCCAACTTCACGTCAGCCCAACCCAAGATAGGAAAAAGGTTATTTCTCTATGGAATCATTCATTTATCGTTTGTTTACCTATTTTCGACGTTTGTTTACACCCCCTTCCCCCTCTTTTTCAAAACTCCATATAGATCGGGCCAACTCAACAATAGCCTGACCCAAAACAGAAAATTAGTGATTGCTTTATGGGAATCGTTTGTTTACGTTTGATTAGTCATTTCCAGCGTTTGTTTACACTTCTTAAGCCCCTTTTTTCAAACCCGACATGGGTCGTAATTTCACGACCGTCCGGCCCAAAATATCTATAATGGACTTAAATTTCCGCTGTTCTGTTGGGTTCTAATGAAATGTACTAATAGTAGCTCGACGTTTCTACGAAATTCTACGTTTGATAGTAATCAATATCAACACAGAGCTTCTTTTCAAACAAGTAAGTACATAGTGCATTTGAAATGGCCAGAGAGAATTGAAAAATAGCTCTTTTACTGTACGTCAAAAGTACAATTATCGGGGAATCACGAGACCAAACAGACATCCCTTGAGGCATATCCCCATGTCATATGTTGCCACCTGTGGTTGTGCAAATACCTATCAGTTCCAGTGAAATTTTCACAAGTTGTGATCACTGATTACTGATAATGATTGAGTTGATTCAAAAATGTTATTCTGATGATTGTGAATAGATAGCGCAGTTACGGGTAAGCTCAGTTTCATCCATCATAGCCCAGGAGCCATCAGGGGAACAATAAGGAAATATATGTCAACAGGCCAACATCTGTGAAGCTTAGGTTTCACATAGTTACCTTCCTACTAGTTTTCTCCTTCTCAGATAATATTGTCGGCGTCAAGTCGCCATCATCAACAAGAAGTGTTGGTGTTGGTGAATAATCATCAGGTATGTAGGTATACTTTGTAATAATCAGTGCAATAACTTCAATATCAAGCTTTCCACCTTTTCTTAGTCTGGAGCTACGAATTTTTATTTATTTTTTCTGTTTCACCCTGTATAAATGTTCTGCAAGAAATTCAAGCAGAACACCCGGTGAGGTGTGATTGCTGGCCATCTAAGGAATGTATTCCACATAGTCGCTATGCTCCTTTATTCAAAATCCCACGGAATTATACATAAGCTCCTGGACTGATATTATACCTAAATACATACCAGGTGATCATTTGAAAACTATCCACTTGCCTCCCGATTCCTAGTGACTATTTCTTCGCGCAAAAACAGGTCGATTTTCATATCGAAGGGGACATCTGAAACATACATTGGCAAATTTCTATCTTCAGCCCCCTCGCCCCAACCTACCCCAACTTTGAAATTTCAAATGACACCACGTACCTTGCAATACATCAACTTAAAGGGAATTAAATTCTCTTCCTGAAGAAATATTTTTCAAATTTTCAACCTGCACCCCTGAAATTCAATTCACTCTTCTCCCTAAAAGCTCAAGTCTCATTTTATTTCTTGGGCTCCTAAATTCTCTTCAATTTGCTGTGCAATATGCTGTGCAAGATGACGTTGACTGCATTGGAGAGAATTGAGAGGTCAAGAATAATCAATTGGATAATTAGATACTCACGAGAATTTTAGGAAGTAGGGGAGGGAATTGAAAATTTGAGGAATATTCTCCCAGAAAGAGATTTGATTTCTCTTCGATTTGCAAAGTAGGTAGTGTCATTTGAAATTTCAAAGTTCAAAATAGAAATTCGTCAATGTATGTTTTAGATAATAATAATAATTAATAATTTCGTCTTTGTTACGGCGAAGTCTAGCCAATGGCTACTCTACTTAACCGTGGACCGACAGCTTAACGTGCTCTCCGAGGCACGGTATGAGCGAGCTGATAGTTGAATTTCTGGTAGGTCACCCATCCAGAAATCTGACCGCGCCTGACGTTGCTTAGCTTCGGATGCTCCAAGACATCTTAACTAGGAATCAGGAGTTACTGCAGGTGGATAGTTTTCAAATGATCACCCGGTATAATTCGAATTTTGATATTCATTTTGTTGAAATTTGGTCAGTGGCGTAGATAACGAAGGACTGTACCTATTATCATTTTTGAAAGTTTGCGAGGTGTTTCTTCATATATCTCACCAAACCACCCTGTATACATATAGGATGTGTTCCAGTTTTAACCAAACAAAGTTTGGGAAAAGACTTCCCTTCTCCGCCTGATTCAGAAAAATATAACGCATGTGCTTTCCAGGTGGAAGACGATGAGTTTTTCATTTTAATATCCCTTTCACCCATTAAACTTTTTTTGACATATTTTTTTTATTGAACTGAATAAAGTACTTATTTTTCCTATTTTTTACTCCCCCTTATTTTTCAATGCTCATTTTCTTGAAGAAATAAAAAATATAATTTTCCAATGTTTAGTTTCTCAAAGGAATAAAAAATATCGGTTGTGTAACTCCAAAACTTCCCCGACGAGTAGCAATGAATGGATTGAAATTTTATTAAAAAAGACCACAACACAAAAAATCGACTCTATATTTTATTTGACTAACTCATGGGGGAAGGTAGTTTAAGAGTATACGGAACAAATCTGAGTTTTCTAGACGAGTCCGATCAGCCGCAATAAATCATTTTGAGAATATTATCGTGACGTCACTTGGGAAGATATTTTCACCTAGATTTTCACCTCCGATTTTCACCTCCGATTTTCACCTATCACGTTCCCATGGTCTTGATACTGCTATTGTCGTTTTGACAGACGTCATTGTCTTTGAAACCGAAATTGAAACCGTCGTCGTCTCATCGGCAACGGAATCAGGTACAGGTATGCCCGTGCGTAGCTATAGGTAGTCCGTGAAAATTTGCCCTCCTGACGTCATTGTCGTTCTTAATTATAACCGCAGCGCCCGCCACGAGCTAAGTAACATCACAAGACCCTATGCAATCGTTCTAGTTTTTTCAACTCTTTCATCTGAGACCAACTTGTATTTTGTGTTGTGGTCTCCTTCAAGTATAAGACGTCCCTTCGGGTGGGAATGTAGAATTTGAGAAAAAGATTGAAGAATTGAGATATTCTCTCTAATGAGGAATTCATTTTGAGCTCCATCATTTGTGTCTGGTCTCGATAAGCTAGGCCGGTTACTCATTTCAAAGTGGAAATCTCGGAAAACTCAGAGAATTTGAAAAAAAATTGCCTGAAAATTTTCTAAAATCACTTACCCTTGTGTTTGTGTAGACAGAAAAGCAAGTGAGGCGGTCAGACGCATTGGTATATGGATGAAGGTGATCGATCTGAAACTGGTACCACAGAAAAATTGGAAAAATTTTGTAGGAAATTGGAAATTTTCAAGAGGTTTGAAAAGAGGGGGGAAGGGGGTGTAAATAAACGTCGAAAATAGCTGAGCAATAAACGTGAACAAACAATAAACAAACAATTCCCCGTGGAGAAATCATGTTTTTTTTATTTTGGGTCGGGCTGTCGTGATGCTCGTGAAGTTGGCCTGACCCATATGTGGTTCCAAAAAAAGAGGGAAGTAGGTGCAAACAAACGTTGAAAATGACTAGACAAACGTAAACAAACCATAAACAAACGATTCCTATAGAGGAATCACTCATTTTCCATTTTGGGTCGGGCTGTCGGTCGTGAAGTTATGGAGTTTCAAAAAATGGGGGGAGGGGGTATGAACAAACGTCGAAAATGGGTAAACAAACGTAAACAAACGATAAACAAACGATTCTCATAGAGAAATCACGTTTTTTCAATGTTGGGTCGGGCTGTCGTGAAGTTGGCCCGACCCAAATGGGGTTTCAAAAAAGGGAGGAAGGGGGTGTAAACAACCGTCGAAAATAGCTAAACAAACGATAAACAAAAGATTCCAATTGTCATAAACGCGATATTGACTGTGGGCGCGGCCAACTTTACGAGGGTATCCGAAACGCCATCTTGTGCAAAGACTTTCGTCTGTTCCTTGCTATTCGTCGGAAAAATTCTGGGGTGACACAACCGATTTTTTCCAAGTGGTACGAAATGGCAAAGAAAAACTGTGGGCGTCTGTTTTTCTTTAAAATGGTCCGCACATGTTTCAAGATGTCGTAATGGCATGTAAGTTGTCAATAATCCAAATTGACGGGACGATGAGTGGGTCCCCTTCGCTAACAAAGTTGTTTGTTCTTCGTACGAAAACCATCCGGGCAAAGGCAGCGCTATCGTCCAGAAAGGAGGAAAAGCTGTTGAAGCCACGCTACGGCTTCACGGCGGTGACGGTCAAGAACAAAGCCGTACATTTCCGGCTGGGTTATGACTCAAGATATCCTCGATGGAGAGTAGAGGACGCGTTTTTCCTTGCCAAAGAATTGGTCACCTTCACCTTGCTTATGCACGTCAGCTCCGTCATGAAAAATCTGCAACGTCTTCGCCAGCTTATTCACGTCGTCCTAGTTGACCCAGATGAAGACGACCGTCCTCGAAAATTGCACGGAAATCAGCAGTGAGCACGCATACTTGAAGCCGGAGTGAGATGGCCAGAATGGTAACCGGAATAAACATCGCAGGAGAAAACATCGCAGGAAAAAACATAGCGGTAAAAACATAGCAGGAAAAAACATCGCATGGAAATAACATCGTATGGAGAAAACATCGCATGGAAGAAACATCGCACGGAAGAAACATCGACCGGAAAAAACATAGCATGGAATAAACATCGCAGGAGAAAACATAGCGGAAAAAATATAGCCAGAAAAAACATCGCACGGTAAATCATAGCAGGGAAATAACATCGCAAGGGTGTGTTTTTCCAAATCTCCTGTGGTCTCCCAACTATCAAAATCAAGTATGACCGCAAGTACGCGGAAATTAAGTCTTCAGTACAGGTCCATGTACGAATGGGGGCCGCCTGGGGTGGAGGCCTGGATATATCAGAAGTCTGGCCGTGCATGATGTGCATGATGGAAGTCTACACACGGTAAGGTATCATGTTTGGGTCGTGAGATTCAAGTAGGTACCTATGAGAGTCGTTCAAGTCAAAGACATAAATAAGTATAGGGGCTGTCTGTAGCAGAGTTTTTTCCTGGCTGTGATTTTTCCATGCTATGTTCTCTCCGGTGACCGGATAATTCTTCGCCGGACAATTCTTCGCGCCGGAAACTTTAGAGCTCTAATGAGGCCGAGTGTGAGTGTGATATTCAGAGCCCTATCCCCCACTGGGTTTTTACGTAGCGTTTCAAGCCTTGTTGAGCCCCCTTGTCTCTACAAGGTATCGTTTGGGATCTTTATGAATCCCCTTGGGTATCTTAGGGATTTGCTTCGCCCTTATACCTTGGACAGTTCCACAGAGCCCTCTTAGGCCCCCTTGTCTTCATGTTGCATTTGTAGCCCTGCTGAGCCCCTTTCCACAATGTGTTAGTTTTCAAGCCCTAGTTAGCTCCTATTAGTGTTTATGTGTTGATCAAAGTTCTACGGGGCCCCCTTATGTCCCCAAGTGTCATTTGGACCCCCAGTGAGCCCCGCCAGGCCTTCTTCCGATCTTGAGAGGCCTCTCCTCTCTTGTGTCTACATTGAAGCGTTTCAAGCTCTATGAGCCTCCTTGTATCTTCAAGTATCGTTTGGAGCCCTATTGGGCCCCCTTATGTATTCAATTATCGTTTGCAGCATTTTATAATGTGTCAGTTTCATCCGCTCTAGTTAACTCCTGTTAGTCTTAATGTGTTTATCAAAGTTCTACGGGCCCCCTCGTGTCCCCAAGTGTCATTTGGAGCCCCAGTGAGCCCCGCCAGGCATTCGCTCGATTTTCAGAGGCCTCTACTCTCTTGTGTCTACACTGGAGCGTTTCAAGTTCTACTGAGCCCCTTTGTATCTTGAAGTATTTTTGGAGCCCTATTGAGCCCCCTTGTATCTTCAATTATCGTTTGCGGACCAGGTGACCCTCTTCTGATTTCTCGATGTTTCTGTATTCTAAGAAAGCTCCTTTGTGCCTTATCAAGTTTCTAAGAGTCCTATGTTGCCCCCCTGTGTCTTTGTTTCATTTGTAGCCCTGCTGAGCCCCTTCTTTCATTGTGTTAGTTTTTTAAGGTCTAGTTAGCTCCTGTTAGTCTCTATGTGTTGGTCAAAGTTCTACGGGGCCACCTCGTATCCTCAACTGTCATTTAGAGCCCCAGTGAGCCCCGCCAGGCCTTCGTCCGATTTTTTTAGGCCTCTTCTCTCTTGTGTCTACATTGGAGCGTTTCAAGCCCTACTGAGCCCCCTTGAATCTTCAAGGATCGTTTGGAGCCCTATTGGGCCCCTTGTGTCTCCAATTATCGTTTTCAGACCAGGTGCCTCCCTTCTGATTCCTCGATGTTTCTGGAATCTTAGAAAGCTCCTTTGTGCCTTATTGAGTTTTTCAGAGCCGTATGTGGCCCCCCTCTGTGTCTTTATGTTCCATTTGCAGCCCTGCTAAGCGTCTTTTTTCAAGCTCTAGTTAGCTCCTGTTAGTCTTTATGTGTTGGTCAAAGTTCTACGGGGCCACCTCATGTCTCCAAGTGCCATTTGGAGCTCCAATGAGCCCCGCCAGGCCTTCGTCCGATTTTTAGAGGCCTCTCCTCTCTTGTGTCTACATTGAAGCGTTTCAAGCCCTACTGAGCCCTCTTGTATCTTCAAGTATCGTTTGGAGCCCTATTGAGCCCCCTTGTGTCTTCAATTATCGTTTGCAGACCGGGTGATCCCCTTCTGATTTCTTGATATTTCTGGAATCTTAAAAAAGCTCCTTTGTGCCTTATCAAGTTTTTCAGAGCCCTATGTGCCCCCCTGTATCTTTACTTTTCATTTGTAGCCCTGCTGAGCCCCCTTTTTTCAATGTGTGAGTTTTTCAAGCTCTTCAAGTATCTTCAAGGATCGTTTGGAGCCCTATTGAGCCCCTTGTGTCTCCAATTATCGTTTGCAGACCAGGTGACCCCCTTCTGATTTCTCGATGTTTCTGGAATCTTAGAAAGCTCCTTTGTGCCTTATTGAGTTTTTCAGAGCCGTATGTGGCCCCCCTCTGTGTCTTTATGTTTCATTTGTAGCCCTGCCAAGCTCCTTTTTTCAAGCTCTAGTTAGCTCCTGTTAGTCTTTATGTGTTGGTCAAAGTTCTACGGGGCCACCTCATGTCTCCAAGTGTCATTTGGAGCCCCAGTGAGCCCGCCAGGCCTTCGTCCGATTTAAAGAGGCCTCTCCTCTCTTGTGTCCACATCGAAGCGTTTCAAGCTCTACTAAGCCCCTTTGTATCTTTAAGTATCGTTTGAAGCCCTATTGAGCCCCCTTGTGTCTTCAATTATCGTTTGCAGACCAGGTGACCTCCTTCAGATTTCTCGAAGTTTCCGGAATCTTAGCAGCTCCTTTGTGCCTTATTATGTTTTCAGAGGCCGATGTGGCTCCCCTGTGTCTTTATGTTTCATTTATAGCTCTGCTGAGCCCCTTTTTACATTGTGCTAGTTTTCGAAGCTCTAGTTAGCTCCTATGAGTCTTTATGTGTTGGTCGAAGTTCTACAGGGCTCCCCGAGCTCTCTTTGTGTCTCAAAGTTTCATTTGGAGCCCTAGTGGGCCTCGCCAGGCCTTCTTGCAATTATAAGAATCTTATCCTCCCTTTATATCTACATTGAAGCGTTTCAAACCCTGCTAAGCTCCCTTGTATCTTCAAGTATCGTTTGGAGCCCTAATGAGCCCCCTTGTTTTCACAATTATGGTTTGGGGCCCCGGTGACCCCCTTCTGACCTCTTGACATTTCTGGCATCTTAGAAAGCTCTCTTGTGCCTTTCCAGGTTTCTCATAGCCCTATCAGGCCCCCCTGTGTCTTTATGTGTTATTTGTAGCCCTGTTGAGCCCCTTTCCAACCCGTCTTTGTTGCGGAGCTCTAGTCAGCTCCTGTGTGTCTTCATGTGTGGATCGGAGCCCTATAGGCCCCCCTTATGCCTTAGGGTGTCATTTGGAGCCCTAGTGAGCCCTATCAGTCCTTCTTGCGATATTTACAGCCTTATCCTCTCTTGGTCTACAGTGTAGTGGTTTAGGCCCTGCTGAGCACCCTTGTGTCTCCTAATGTCGTTTGGAGCCCCATTGAGCCCATCATGCCTTTTTGTGTTATTCGAAGCCCTATCTAGTCTTGTGTCTACATTGTGGCTATTTGAGCCCCGCTAGCCCCCTTGTGTCTTAAAGTATGCGCGGGCGCAATGCTTGCGAAGAATTGTCCTAGCACCGTTCTCCCCTGCTATGTTTTTTCCGCGATATTTATTCCGTGCGATGTTTTATCCTGCTATGTTTTTTCCATGCTATGTTTTCTCCCTGCTATGTTTTTTTCCGCGATATTTATTCCGTGCGATGTTTATTCCGTGCTATGTTTTATCCTGCTATGTTTTTTCCATGCTATGTTTTCTCCCTGCGATGTTTTTTCCATGCTATGTTTTCTCCGCTATGTTTTTTCCGGCTATGTTTTTTCCAGCGATGTTTTTTCCTAGATCCGGCCAGAATCGCTTGTTACTGTCACGTCTCGGGCAGATAAAACCCGGTGTACAGCAACAGCTTTCTTTTCGTTTTGATCGTGTTTCGAAGGTCGTTCTGATAGTCTCCAGTAATAATCTGTTATTTTTTTGCGAGTCACTGCTGGAGAGAAATTCCTTGTAATACTTGTATAGATCTGAACCATTTTCAACTTCGAAGGCGTTTTAACAACCTGATTGTCTTGCAAATTGTCAGCTCTCTGAATGTAAAATTGCTACAGAATTTCCTCACTCTTGACTGCAGTGGACGAATTGGCAACTGATGATTGAACAATGTTTGAAAAACGTTAAATTAGCGTCAAGTCGAAGTAATTGTCATAAAAAAGCTCCTCCCAAGACGTCCTAAGTAGAGATCATTGTCAAGGAATCATCGTTGAAAAATGAATAAACGGAACTTGAGAATCGTTCAATCACCATTAGTGATGATTTGAAAAACGTCTCTGGTCAGAAAAATGAACGTTCAATTTTTATTTCGATGACAACGTTTCCAAGACGTACAATGTGAAGCGTTATGTTATTGTCAAAAAATTATCGTTGGATGAACCCGCGCACGTGCCCAAAAGTGCGCCAGTATAAGTCAGGGCCACACCGAGGAGGGCGCCCCAATCTTTAACTCACTGCTTCGGTCAAGGCCAGTCTAAGTAAACACATGAGAGTATCTTAGTCTCATCGACCTCGAAACAGTCGGAGCCAGCCACCTACTCGCCTCTCTGGGCAAATGTTGTAGTTGAACGTTACACAGTCGCTCCATGATGCGTTTTACTGAAGTTTGATTGAACATGATGTGAATGGTTGACATAAACGTTTAAACAAACCACATCAGACTGTCGATTTAACGTTATGGGTCAATTGTTAAATTCTGTATATTTACTCCGTCGTTTCTGAAACGTTCGATTTTGGATTGAGGCGTTTTATTTGATGCCTCAGGAAACGCTGGAGGTGACATTTTATGAACGATTGATGAGCGTTTCCAAAGTCGTTTCCATTCTGATCATCGCTCAATGGAGCATTTCATAAATAACATTGACAAAAATATTCAAGCGTGCGACATCCGACCGTGTATCCACTATTCAGCGTAATTTTCAAATGTTCCCGACGTTTGCTTTTCTACCCGTTTCAAACCGATTTGTAGCGATATTGTGCTAACTGATGGGCTGAACGTGTTTCTGAAGTTAGGAACTACGAATTCGCAAAACCGAAATGCAGCAAGGCAGCAGGTAGCGATAAGTAAAATGAATGCCTTCCGTCCTGTTGTACTTAACATTTTAGGATTTCAGGACATGTGCACACACACGTACACGCCCGACATACTCTGGATGCCGTTGAACTAACTATTCATGAAATTGTTTGGCCCGAACGACCCACGTACTCGGCGCTAGAGCTCTCCGGAGCTGTTGATTGTTTGATGCGCGCACTCGTAAAGGATACGGAGCGTCGCGACGGAGGACGTCGGCACTTACCTGGGAGCAGGTGAAATCGAACATCAATAATGGAGGGGTGTACGTTGCGGTAGTACAGGGTGACCTCGTGTCCTCGCCTGTGCAGGGCCGAGTCCTTGCATGCCTGCCTAACCTCACCGCTATAATGCCACCTGCTCTCGGAATTGACTCGCAAGTTATGCAGAAACTGCGGAGTTGCGGTATCATAATAAGCTGCATAATTACTTGTGTCTCGATTTTTGTTGATTTTGTTGGCTGTTCTTGTGAGAGCTCCCAGATTTCCGGGGTAGGTATGACCCAGTTTGCGTGTTCGCGAGATTAGTTTGTAAGAAGCTTGTCAAGGCGGTAGATACACAAGGTGCTAAATGCTAAGTACCTGTGTAGTACCCAGGCTATTCTGTAATGTTCATACTACGTACTCGTATCTAGGCACAAGCTGTTGCTTGTACTGTGTGTAATGGATTTAAACATTTTAACGATGCACAGTGAATATAACTTGGACGTTGAGGCGAGGGGAAAACTGGGGTATACCTTGCTTTTTTATACCAAGCATTGTCACTTTGCGTGCCTGTTGCTGAGACCATCTTCGACCAGTTTGGGAGTGAAGACATCGGCGCAAATCGTACAGACACTTATACAGGGTGAAGTAGAAAAAAATGATAAAAAGTCATAAATCGAAGATATTGAACTTTTTTCCATCGTGAACATTACCGTCAAACTCCCCCTCATAGAATTGTTTAAAAAACAACATAAACCCATCTTATTGGAAACACACGATCGTTTTATTATGAAAACCAGATCCTGAATTACGGCAATGACCTCTTCACCCAAGATATCAAGTTCATTTTTCTTGATTTCCCTTAACTTGCATGACAATCATGGCCAAATCGAATTTTGGATGGATGGTATTTCAATCCACTTATGTTGCAACGTCAGTCATGAAGTTTCATCATCATCATCAGTCAAGTGGTGTTCTTTTGGTAAACAGTGGGCGAAAAGTATGCTTCGATTTAAAAAACAAGGCAAAAAAGGCAGGGTCACGTCGTCCTCTCAAACCTGTTTGAAAGAAATCTGGACCCAAAAGTGCTACCAGTTGATACTGAAATGGTTCGAAGAAATGTGCTCCAGTTTGAAGCTGAGCCGAAACAGATCGTTTCATTGTAGTTCTGCAGAAGAGGCACGTTGATAGTGTACTACAGCATAGATTTAAAGCGTTTCTTGTTGGCTATAGTCGTACTTCCGTACTTTGGACGGAAAATAGTTGATTCCTTTGCCGATTTTCCCAGCAAGTCTTTCTCTGCTCCATCTGATGCTTCGCTTTACCCCGGTCTCTCGAGTTTTTCACGCCGTGGTGATGTCCTCAATTTTGATTATGGTCTCGAAGAATAAGGTCCTTGAGGTTATTCGTGGTCTGTCATCTAAATCTACTGCAGGACCTGACTTGATTTCTTCTGATCTTGTTCGAGATTGTGCCTCAGTCCTCGCAGCGCTTTATCGTTGATTCTCAATACCATGTTAATGGAGGGAGCTTATTCGGCAGAGGTGGAAGGAGACTCGAGTGTGCTCGGTTTTCAAGAAGGTAGATGGAATGTTGTTGAAAAATATAGACCCATTGTTATTGGATCTTATTTCAGTAAGGTGTGTTTGAGATCCTTATGCAACGTAGGATTTTGTGTCATACAGGTTCTATGCTGTCTGACAGGCAACGTGGTTTCACACCAGGACAGTCCACCATAACTAACCTCATGGAGATCACCCAGTTTTTGTCTGAGAGGTTGAATGGGAGAGGGCAGGTGGATGTTATTCATATGGATTTTTCCAAGGCATTTGATAGAATAGATCACTCCATAGTGATTATGGCGAAACTGATTTGGTACTTATTGTCTCCTGAGTTCCTGGCTCTGAACCAGTCATTCTTGACAAGTAGGTTTCAATATGTGCAATGCAATGGTTTTCGTTCTCGGGTGTTTGCTCAGACTTCTGGTGTGCCACAGGGGAATGAGCTTGGACCATTGTTTTTTCAACATACTGTAATGGGACAGACCTACCCCTTTCACTTAATGGACTCGTGATGATAAATAAATTAATGCTTACCCTTTTTTTATTTCTTTTGCTGACTCTAGGTGCATCACTCTCTCAGATCGACATTGCGCCACTTATATCTCACCGGCATGACCCTACGTTGTGTTCTTTCTTAATTAATTAGAGATCAATTAATTGTATAAATAATTAATGACACTAATTAGTTTGGTGCCCCGAAAACCCCGAACCCCAGTGCGCTATGGAATCGTGGCGTGAGGTCCAAGACATGAATCAAACAAGAATAACCAACGAATTTGGAGATAATAATTCAATTTATTCCACAACAAGATCGTTTAGATCGGAACAATGAATTCTCTCTCTAATTTTCGGGACTACACTGTCCTGCCTATTTTCTAATGGGCCGAATTTATGGCCTAATTGGCGCTGCTAATTAGCTCATGCTACCCTAGAAATCCCTAGGTGAACAAACATCACAAATGGCATAGTTCTGAAGCCACAGTTGACCATTTATCAACTCTTTGGTGGTTGACCTCTATTGCCTAATTGACCTAGAATTTCTCAACATCATCAACTTGTATCGTCATACACAGTGAGTGGTCTAATTAGCTGAAAGAAAACCTATTCTAATCTTGCATGGACTCCACCCCTTTAACGGACGCTTCGACTTCCAATTGAAACTCGGCTTCAATTCGTTATCGTCCTGATACAGGCAATTCAAATCGTGAAGCCTGAACCATTCTCACAGCAAGCTCTACAGGACTCACAGGTAAATAATTATCCGAAGCTTGGAATAAGCTTGTAAAAATTGAACAAGTAAATTTGCACCTCCAAAGGTGAATTAGTCGCAATGACGTGGCCCAACTAAATTGACACAGGTAGTGCACACAGCTGGCGTTATCTTGAGTGAGTTCAAGCGTTGAGTTTCTTTCAATCAATAAACTGACTCGATGTTCAATTACTGGTTATTTTCAAAGGATTACCATTACAATTTTTTTGAGATCTTACTCATCCAATTTACTGATAATTAATGACTTTTCAATTCAGTCAAACAATAGTCACTAGCTTTTGAAACGGTTGAACTTGTCGTCGTGGTGACAATTTTTGCTTGTTAACTACCATTATGGTGCTACGAGGTGTCTCGTCTAATTTTTTCTTTACGATAATATGTCTTGGAGGTCTAGTTGCAAAAGGTTCCTTATCAGCTATTCTAGCTAACAATATTTGGCCGTCTCGTAGATATAGATGCGGATTTCCGTCGGCTGGAACAGACTGAAAATTGCGAGCTAGCTTGAACGGACACGGTGGATTACTTTATCTCATTCAGGAAAGGGGTAGCTGGCGTAACCAGCAATAAGGAAACTATGACAGATTTCTAATAGATAATTGGAGGACACAATTTACGATGTATGCTTGGCTTTTGGCCACTGAATGAAGTCCATCATTTGTAGTTTCCCGGTTTTCACGATCGCGCCAACACGATTCTAAATCAAACATGCAGTTCCACAACTCTTCGATCACGCTCGGCCCGGGACTCCATCAGGTAGCTCTTTTTAAGAATGTATCAACTCAAATTATGGCATGAGACTCCGACCCTTTATTGGATCACACAGATGTCACTTGTAGCCTTTTTGCAGGGAGTTACCATCTTATCAGCATAAAACGAATGGGTTCAATTTTGAGATCTCACAGCAGGTTGGCTCTTCTCCTTCGCTTCAGTGCCATTAGGGCACAACCAACTTTGTGGTAAGCGGCACTGTGGATTTCCAAGTGCGGTAGACTTCGTAATGATTGGATGGTCACCTCTTCAATAACCCTTTCAATCATCGAACTTTGTGTTCAAAACACCACACCACCAGATGGATAACAACACGGAATTCATGATTATCAATCACTCAATTCAAGCGGCCTTTTCGGCCAGGGCAAAAGTATTCACCCTGTCAAGATTCACCCTGTTTTTAAGCTACTTCAAACAATAGGTCCTGTGGGACTCAATCGAAATATTCAAATATCTGAATCACTCCAAACAAAGACGGTGCTAATATTTTGATCAAATTAATATCATCTTCCTCTACGGGAAATTCGCTAAATCTTTTCTTCCCTTTGAGAACCAACCCGCATGGATGCTCAAGAGGCACTCCCCCGTTTCTTCCGACCATCGGCCAGACTCACCCTCAGCTCTGTTTTCTTCCCCCTCTATTAGTCTTGCCTTGCCACCCGAGGAATGTCAACTTCACCTTACAGACCGCGGCTCCCCTTTTTTATAGCTTTAACATCTGTTTGGTCTGATGGCTTCAAGGCTGTTACAAAGACCGAGCTTTTCTCTCCGACTAAATTTCTAAAACTTGCATCGACAAACTTTTTTATTTAAATAATTAGGCTTGTAACTCGTTTTCTTTCTTCTCTGAAGTCGGGCCATTACAATACATATATGTGGATGATGTCGGTGACTATGTTGAGGCTGGATTTTCAGTGTACGCTGACGACCCAAAATTGTACAGTGAGAAAGGTACTGTGGCTGACTGCGAGAAACTTCAGGCTGACTTGGACAGGGTTAAGGGATGATGTCAGATGAATCATTTACCACTTGATTCCAGTAAATGCTCGACTGTTGCTCCATGTCTACACAGCTCTAATTATATGAGTGTCGAGGATCTTATTGACCTGTTCTCTTGTTCTGTTGGCCAGATCAGGTCTTGCTTTGACGGATCTGCTTCTGATAGTGTTGAGTAATCGCGGTTCTTTTCCTGTTGTCTTTTTTCTCTTTGAGCTCGAAGTACGCCTCACTCTGTAAATGGTATCTACCTGTTGAGTGGGTATCTCAATAAAAAAAAATGCGCCCAAAATCAGCTTAATAGATATTGCGGACCCTGATACACATTGAAGGAAAATGTAATAAAAAATGTAAAAATGTAGATTGGTGCCTTGAAAGACTTAACATCACATCAGAAGAAAATCTAAGGGGATTACGGAGATTTGAAAGAAAGTAGGGGGAAGAAAAAACGTTGAAAGTAAACCAAGAATAAGGTAAATAGCCAGATCAAATGTCGCGAAATGGAAAACAGCGCCAGACGAGATAAAAAGCTTTTTCCATCTTCTTGGGGAAACATTTAGAAAGGAAAGTAAAAGTAGTCGTTAGGAACAATTATAATTGTAATAGAGATTCTTCACAGGGTAATTATACTCCAAGTGAATCTGAATGTACGTAAGTACTTAATAAGGAACGATGGCAATTCGAGTATTAAGACAAAATGCCTCGCAAAATGCACCACTTACACGGGTTCCACCAAAAAATTTAAGAGCGGTTTAAGCTAAACCGCGTTTAAACGGATTTTTTTCTGGTCAATGCTGGTAGATTCATTATGGAAAATACGTTAAATCGCAAGTATACTACCCTTTCGTGATTTACTTAGCATGAAACCTGAATTTACATCGATCATTTGGCCAAAATCCATCAAAAGAAATCTCGAGTTAGCTATCAGCTGGTTAAATATTTTGGTGGAACCCACGGAAACTGTATACAATCCATATATCTCTAGTCGGCATAGGTATAACATTTTGCGAAGCTAACGTACTAGTATATCAATATTAATGCTAAGTTGAAAGTTCTCTTGAACTCGCGTAATTCTCAATAATTTACCCCATTTTGGCTCACCGCGTGTCAATGCACAGTTCCATGCCTACACAACTTGTGTAATTAGTAGTCCGGGCCAACCCCACTGTGCCGTCCGGCCGTCCTTTTACCCATCTTCCAAAAGAAGCTCCGCCACCATAACTGCTACCAAAAGGATCATCTCCGAGTAATTGACAGTAAATCTCACAAATGGGCAACTTAAACAGCCGCAGGGTGTTTTTTAAGGTCCGCGTGCAGCCTTTCCTGGCCTACCTTTAACGGTCAAGACGGCTGGCCGGCTCACAAGTTGATTTAAGTGAAAATAATGAGGCCATCCGAGGTCCTGCGGATGCGGGAAGCGCGAGGCAAAAGCAGGATTTATGGCCTTGTAGTATGAGTGCGTGTGTGTGTGTGTGCGAGCGCGGGAAATATCGTTAAATTTGTGAGATGTGCATGAAAGTGAAGTGTTCCCATCGATCAAATCGGCGTCGTCGGCAAGTGACGTGTGGAATAGTAAACGTCGATATTAAACATAAATCGAGGGGGTCATAAAAGCCATCCCGTCGATATATGGGCCCGTGCGTCCATTACCTAAATGTGTTGAACGACGACGACGTGGTCGGCCCGCGTTCCCAAAGTATGCTTTTGGAGGGCCCTCGGTAGGCACTGACCCTGCGCCCATTAACCTAGCTGCCGTGAAAATATTTTCGTATCGGAATTTTTCTTTTTCACTCACAATACCTGTAATAATACCTACATTGCCGGACGACACGCGAATGTTTTCAATATTTACATCAAAATGATCGTGCGCCGTTCCATTGTCGGTCAATGACTGGAATAAGAATGCAGCAAGTGTTTACCTGGGGTCATCCATCAATTATTACGTGAAAGAGCAGTTTGAGCGAAACACCGCTTTGATGTTAGTCAGTCGATAACAATGCAATAAGAATGATGGATGAACCCCGATGGCTGAATCAAATATTCTATTGGCGGTATCGCCCATTCGCTCGGGCGGTTGAAATCTGGTTCTCTGGTTGTAGCTCTAATTATAAGCTTCACTCACACAAAGCGCCCAGTGATTTTTCAATATTTTACTCACTTCTAGCCGCTACCACTTACCCAGAAAAAAATTCTTTTTTGTTCAAGCACGCAACTGAAGAAGATCCCCTGAAAGAGAAGCTAGGAATTGTAACTCTCCCGATATGAATAAACCTGAGGTTAGTCCAGTGATCTGCTCATTTGGCTTCAGAACAATTCTGACTAACCTTATTTCTGGTCTGGGCTCTTTTTGTCGTGACACGGCGCTTGGTCGCACTGGCTTTTGCAATGGCAAGATCCGATATTTTTCAGTTCAAATGCGTTTTTTCCTGGTATCACAATGCATCCGCTACCCGGCAAAAGCTCACCGAACATATTCTGGACCTTAGCGCTAGAGCCTAAACTGTTAGCGTAGGTACCTTAACGACATCATTGTCGCATCTGAAACTTTTGAGGAACAATTCACAGTATCGCTTGGACTCTTTGAGTTTATCCAAAATTAGAATTGAATAATAATGTATTATGATAAATGATTCATTCTAGTGGTAATCACCATGTTGTATCAAGCCTGCTGCTTTATTTAGAGAAGTATTATTATAGTATTGAAATAAGCTCGGAAATAACCTATTCTACCTAATGTTTCCAATTATAACACGCGGAAAAGTAGAGATTGACAATGGGGCGGCCGTGCTACTAGATTATAGAGGGAGGGTGTGTTTCTTGATCGTCCTGGAAGGCCTTAAAACCAATTAGATAACGTAACGCTGCCACCACCGCAAAAGATTGTATCATACTCCCGTTTCCCGGGCCGGGAGGAAGGGTTGGACAACCGATGGGCACACGATAGATTTTTTGTAGACGTGCTCTTTGGACTTCTTTGAAGTGGAGGCGTATCAAAAACGGGTTCGTGCTCAAGCAACCAGTATAGCAGATAGTGTGAACTTTCTTATATCGCAAGGTTTGTTCATTCCAAATAATATACATTCATGGAACGCCGTCCTGCTCTTCAATAGAAATTGAACAACAACACATATTTCATTGAAAATTATTAGAAAGTCGCAAATTAAAATGTTTGTTGAAAAATGTTGGGCAATTTTTTTGTTGGTAGGATGCTTTGACCCTAATAAAAATGTTGGTTGTGTTAAAATGAGAAGTTACTCAACTTGTTGATTGAATTAATGTGAAATTTTCTATTCAAATGTTAGTTGTAGAAATAAAACCAATGTTACTTTTCATGTTCAGAAAAAATCATTTTTACTGTTACTATCATATCAATCGAAACAATACAACATCTAATTTTTATGTTGAATAAAGAGCACACAAGTTGTATAATTTTGAACCAAATAATTTGCTATTTAAACTGATGTCAAAACATTTGTCACCTGCAAATCAATCGAAAAACCGATTATATTTTGTGAATTGGCTTTTGTTAGACAATTTTGAACCACCATCAAATTTAGTTCAAATGAAATGTGCAATGATAAAAAATTTGCTCTATTGAAATTAGGCTTTGCAAATCATCATCCTGATGCAACTCAAAACCAGAACAAACAAAATATTATCGCAATTTTGTGCATGTTGAAATAAAATTCATTGCATCATTCCACATCAATTCGACCGTAAGACAAATGTGAATCAAACACAGTCAAATTATTCCGGATTTGTATTAAATTCAACTGAATTCAAATGTTCATTAGTATTAACAATCATTCAAAAAATGCTCGTTTATCAAAGAAGGTGGAATTAAAATTGTTGTTTGTGTTTTAACGGAACTATTGGATCGATTTATAATGATACTTTATCGAACCACTTATTGAAAATATTCAATATTATAACATCAAATTGAATTAAAGTGGTTGATTGAGGAGGTGACACCTATATCTGTCATCGAAAATCATCGTGATTTTCAAACTATTTCAAATCCTGGTGAAATTAAGTTGTTGGTTCCCAATGATTTGTTTGATTCCAATGTTGGACTGAATCGTACAGAAACTAACGTGTTTGTCCATTTTTATGTTGGATTAAATCTTGTTACGAATTTAAATTATACTTTGTCTGATGTTGCACACGTTAATAATTTAATTCGGTGGTCGACTGACTACTCTACGCTCCTTGTCTTTTCCACACGGATGGACATCTCAGAGTAGTACCACAGTCGACCACCGAATAAAATTGTTGGTTTATAAACGTGTGCAAAATTAGGCAAAGTAACATCTAAATTTGTGACACGATTCAGTCCAACATTGAAATCAAACAAACTTGAGAACATCGCTGGAAACCAACATCTTAAATTAATCAGGACTTCAATAATTTGAAAATTACGATGATTTCCAATGATGAGTGTAGGTGTCACCTTCTCAAGCAACCATTTTAATTCAATTTGATGTTTCAATATCGAATCTTTCAAATTTCATTCGATAAAGTATCATTATAAATCGATCTCTTAGTTCCATTAAAACACAAACAATAATTTTAATTCCACCTTATTTGAGAAACGAACATTTTTTTAATGGTTGTTTATATCAATCAACATTTGAATCCAGTTGAATTTAATAGACATCTGGAATAATTCGACTGTGTTTGATCCACATTTTTCTTACGATGGAATCGATGTTAAATGAGTCTAAAAGTTTTATTTTAACATGCATAAAATTACCTTAATTTTTTGTTTGTTCTGGTTTTAGGTTGCATCAGGTTGAGACTTTGAAAGCATTATTTCAATAAAGTAGATTTTTATTAATGCATATTTCGATTGAACTGAATTTGGTGGTGGTTCAGAATGGTTTTACAAAAACCAATTCACAAAATATAATTGGTTTCTCGATTGATTTGCGGGTCACAAATGTTTTGTCATTGTTCAAATACCAAGTTATTTGGTTTCAAATTATACTAATTGTGTGCTTTTTATACAACATAAAAATTTGATCTTCTATTGCTTCGATTGATATGACAGTAACAGTAAAAATGATCCTTCTTAAACATCAAAAAGTAACATTGCTTCTATTTCTACAACCAACATTTGAATCGAAAATTCCACATAAATTTTATCAACAAAATATGCCTCGTTTGATTTTGATTGAACCAACATTTTCAATAAGATCGAAGCTCACAACCAAAAGAAAAATTAACCAACATTTTCCAACAAACATTGTTTTGTATTATCTTTGATTTTTCTTGAGTTATGTAGATAGAAAAAAAACTAAACTTGAAACTAAGTTAAATTGATAAAACAAAATTTGAAATGATACTATAAGCAACTGAAAAAATGTTGGTTGATTCTCATGTTAGTTGTAAATTTCATCGAATTCAAATGTTGGTTCAATTATAATGACACAGACATATTATGTTAGTTAATGATTTTCCCAGTTTTGAGTCCAATATCTATTTATTCTGATTTGAAATATTTCTTCGCGAAGTTTGCTTAATTTCCAAAGTGGTTTGCATACCATGGCGAACTCAAATGTTGGTTTGCCGAACAATGCAATAATTTTTCATCTTGATTCAAAATAGCTGCGGCGCTGTGAGAAACTAATTTTCTGTGCGACTGCAAGGCGTGTTTCGTGTGCAACGAACAAGGCAAGTAGACTGGCAGCGTTAACGGTCGACTCTGCAGCGCCGAATTAAATTGATTGTTCACAATTTTGTGGGCTGTTTTATAAAGTAACATATTAATTCACGGAAGGCTTTCAATTAAGTCGGAAAATGACCAAGTTTTGGCAATCCAACAAAACAAATCGTGATGAGTCTGTGTTGGAATGACAATTCAAATTAATCCAATGGAATATAATGTGCAGTGTATCATTCCAATCCAACAAACATTCAGTGATCCAACATTTTTCAAAAAACATGTGGAATCACTATTTTCAAATGATTCTTCATTCAAATTGTAACTTTATGAAGTTCATAATAATGAGTAATACGGCGTTCCATAGACACTGTGTAAAATCAACCAAAGAAAAAGTATATTTGAAAAAAGAAAAATAGGTATTCAGAAAGCACAAGTAATATACTTAGCTAGCCAATCTTAAGCCAGGTTTGCTCCAATTATCAACTAAAACTAGGAAATACCAGTAGAGTAAATAATAACAAATAATACGTGGTTACCGAATTTATAGGTTACGTCACTGTGAATCATGTGACGTAACCCATCGATAAAGTGATATAGCAAATGCGGTTATTTCCCTCACTTAAAGGCAATCGTGAGTATGAATTGACCATTCGGCGTTTGAATAGCACGATTCAGAAATATCTTTCAGATCAATATGGGGATACAAGATCCTGCCTGGTCGGCTGATCATCTCACTAAAAATGACTTTATAATTTCCGATCCACCGAGGAGTACTTCCGGTTATTCGTGCATTGATTAACACTTGCAGTGAAAGATAATTTAGGCTGAGCCGTATTCTCTAACTCGCTATGCACTCGAACCGACAGATATCGCTATCGGTAGCTAGGCAAGCACCATTGTGATTGGCTGTTGCCTGACTACCGATAACGTTATTTGTCGGATTGAGTGCACAGCGAGTTGAAGAATACGGCTTCTGGATTGCTGTATTGGCCGATTTCTTCGATATTTCGCGGTATTTACTACGCGTGGTTATGAATGATGGTTCCGCGTTTTCCGATCTGAAAGTTTGGGTTCATCAAACGGCCTTTTTGGCCCCATTAGTTACGTTGTATGCTACACTTTTCACTCGAGAAAATAGGGAATACTAGACATAGCTTATTACTTCATAGCGGCAAGTGTGGTTCCGCGCGGTTCGCGACTCTATAACCTCTTATAACCTCCGATGACGTATTTCGCGTGATTTGTTCTCAACCAATACCGGCGGTTGATTTTCCCCGCGGGACTTACGGAAAGTCCTGCCTCTTGACGGAATCAAATCCTACTGTAGATTGCTAAATGGGTTCCGTCTAGACGATAAGGGGAAACGGTCATGGGTTCCGTTGAATGAATAGTTTTTTACCAGCAAAGTCTAGAACACTACGTGCTGGTGGTCAGATAGCTGCTTATGGAACATTTCTTGTAAAAAGAGTTATTGATCGATATTAAAATAAAAATAAGGGCTGCTCCATCTAACAATTACTCTCTCGGTTTCAACATAATTATTGATAATTGCTACCAAAGCTTACGTAGAGGTTATGATTATCAAGTGAGCAATTTTCACATAGAGGAAGGTGGGGCAACAGCACCTGCTTTCTGCTTTGCTACATGGGAATGCCGTCCTTCCTGTGCAGGTTCAGCCTGTAACTTGAGACAGTGATATATTTGATAACATTAAGATAATGGTGTCCAAAAAGAGGTTGAACCTCACCCGAAACACTGGAGAGGTATCGCGGGCTTTGTGATGACTGGTCCGTTGAATGAAATCCTGCAGTTTGAATCGGTACTCGGTAGAGGGAACCACCGCGTCATTATTCGAAAACAGTGTGTAATTTTCATTTCGAACACCTCCGGGCCACGCACCTCATCGGCACATCAGTTTCGAAACGAGCTCCGGCTTCAAAGGGCCCACCCCCACACATACACACACATACAACGCGAATTACCATTTTAATACCGCGCGGTGCTCTGTCCCGGCAACTGAATTTTAAAGATATTTAAATCCTTGTCTCCAGGATATACCATTACGACAAATCCATGTAAATTGAAGTTTTGATTGGGTATCTCTCTGTATCGCGGCCGACTCCCCATCCCATCCGGGCTCTCCAACATATCGAAATGCAGCACATCGAGGCTTTTCTGCATTCGGAATTACAATTTGCGCAAGTGATGCAGTTCGCCACGGATAGTTTCGTTGCGGGTTGGTTCGCACACGAGCGGGAGTATCGAAAGTTTTTTTTCCACCATCCTTTCTCGGCACATTTATCAATGGCCTGCCAACGACTCAGTTTTTAATTTGGTGGATGCCACGCGGTTCTAATCAATCTCGCCCGCCGCACAAAGACGTTTCCGTTCCGCCCTTTGGTTCGTGACAGCCGACGGCCTAAGGTGAAGTTTTCCCACTAACTCTTTGTAAGAGAGGTTGAGACTCGGTCTAGTGATCTCACCAAGCGCAGTAGTATTTTGATCATTGAGTTCTACGATTCAAGAAGTCCAAGGGCATCTTTCAAAAGATTTTTTCAAAATTCGATGGATCGAGTAATCTCGTACGTCTGATTCTGTACACAAATTTATGAAAAATGATACTTTTGATGTAATCTGTTAACATAATTTTTGGTCATGGACTTCATACGTCGCGATTGATGTCCACAGAGCTCGGAAGGAACAAAATCAGTCCTAACCCAGTCGGGAGCACGGTAAGCTCGGCTCCGCTTCCAAAAATGGAGGCCCCGTGTTTAGATCAAATTGGGGTATCTACTGACGTGCTGTGATGCCCTGGGAAGAGAGATGGAACGAGGAAGCCATCGAAACAAAACCCCACTCAGTGATAAATCTCCCACTGACCCAAAAATGTATATCTACAGTACTTCATTGTTATCGTTACTGAAAAACATCCACGGAAAAATCTGATAATAACCGAGTAGTTGATGCAGGCAAAAAGCAGTCCTTATTAACGATGACAGTTTTTTAGTGATGAAATCAAATAAAAAAAAAAAAACAGCTCCACTATAGAAATTATCCCACATTCTCTTAAACAAATAGATGGCTCGAACAAACGTGCGTTTGCCTTGTTCGTCTAAAAAACGATCCCTAATCGGTGTTGGTTAAATTGGTGTCAGAAGTGTGATTTTGTGGTGTTTTGTGGATGTAGCGCAACTTGCTCGTAGCGGTTTTTTTATGCTTCAACTTGTGTAAATAGATAAAAACCAAATACGCACAAGAATAATCCCGATGATTTCGCAAGAATTTGATCCTTTGATCGCGTCACCCCTGCGCCCAAAAACTTGGTTTATTACTCACGGAACGTACGCGTCTTTGATATGATGCCGCTCTGCTATTAAACATCAATATTTGTTATTTACTGCAGCAGTGGGGCATGAAGACGTCGGAAAATAAAAATCAACAGAGTGAAAAATTAAATGCGACATCACCGAAGTATTATGCCAGCTATGGAGTAACGATGGTGTGCATAAGCGGCTTAGTATTTGCTTTCTTCACATTCGCATAACGTAACCCCTATTTGCACATATACGCCAAGGGATAATAAAGCTAATTACTAATACACATCCATCATGATTAAACAGCCGGTAGGGCTTTATGTGTGCTGAAAACATTGAAAAAGCTCAATTTATACGCGACACGGTGGCATAGCCTGTACTACTACTACACCACTTCAAAGTATTAAACTTGGTTTTTTGGCCTCTCCCATCCCCCCGAGACAAATTGGAAACGCTAAAGCGAACAACTGCCATTTGCCATTCTGCTTGAGTCGAGATTGAACTATGCTGCACAGCTTGCAATCATGATTATAAAATGTATCGTGACAGTAAATTAGATCTTGGCTCTATAATATGTCATATGTCAAAGTTGAAAGAGTTTTTTTCGCGCTATCAATACGTAATAGGCAATTGTCTGCCCCGATACAGAACCGATCGATGAGCTTATGAGATTGAGAGAACTATTTTCATTGTAATTAACGTCCACTTATATCTATCGATGGCTGCGGCGAAGCCAACATCTTATTTGAGACAATTTGAGGATAAATCAATACAGGCGGCCCCCGTGTAATTATTATTGTAGGAGCTGAGGCCGAGGTGAGTAATAGCAGTAGACGTTTCAGATTAAATGTTTCTGTTTGATGGCTTATTTTGGTAACGTTATAATTAACTATATAAATTGTACATTAACAGTCTGTGAAAAGATACAAGCAAAACAAACCGTGTCTGGAACCATGGGTGATAGGGATAGCTTTTGAAAAGTTTTGCTTGCTTTGCTGCGAAGGGTATGTTGTTCGCCTGAAAGTAGTTTTCAGCTGGAAACGTGCAAAAAGCACTGGGGGTGCCTGAGGGAGCATAAATTAATATGATTATTTTTGGGATACGCACGAGCTGGGAGTTTTTCCACATTATGCCCCATGTACCGAGTGAAATCTATGCCGTTGGTGAAACCTCGAATTTCAATATACATAGCAAGGTCATTTGAATGCTCACCCGGATTTTTCTCCGGGTAATTTGTGTTGGCATATTGAATTACTGCTCTGCTCTGCCGCAGGCTGTTATGAGAGTAGGCTTTTTTGACGAGGTTCCAGGAATTAGTATGGTAAAACCGAGGGTAATACTAATACTGGTGTGGCTCCACTCTCTGACTCTGGCTGGAAGCTCTCAATATTGTGGTCTTGAAAAGTGTTGGTGTCGCCGAATCCACGGGAGTTGTGGTGGGTTAAGCTCATTGTTTGAACTTCACCAGCCATAAATCAATTTAAAAGCCTCGCAATACCTAACGGCCGTACCCATTTACGTTTAATTTGTGAAATAATGTACCTATATAGGTACTACGTTTCCAAAGGAATGTTCACGATTTCATGTTCGCTTTGCTGGTGACATTACCTCAATCTACTTGTCACAAACGATGGTGCTTTTGTGAATCTTTTGTCAACACTGCATTTAAATTTTATGGAAAACGTATCGGAAGTACATAATATACCCACGAACGGTTGTTCTGAAATTATTTTTATGGTCAATCACTAACGACCTCTCGTTGGATGTATAATAACAATTACTTTAATTTTCATGAATTTCTGTTTGTTGTCGGGTGAATTCAACACGTTGTCCATTAATTCACATTTGTACTGCAACGCCATATAAAATAATAATAACAAAATATCGTTACGACGCTAATTTTATGTACACTCTAATGCCAGTAATAGCTGCTCATTATTTTAATTTTGCTTTATCCAGGGTGATTTCAGCATAGGTCAGTATCATCAACGGGGTGCATGGAAAGGCGTTCCAATAAGTCGCCATGCACACAATTATCAATTTAGTTGCTTCCAGGCCAGGTTATCAGTGCTCAAGCTCAGGTAACTGCTAACTGAATACGTTATTATAGTGATGAGACAACTACAATACAAAATTAATAGTGTTACAGATGATCGTTTCAAAACACACACTGTTTATCACTGCGTACTACTATGAATACACGTCAACAATCATTTGCGCTTCGGTCGAGGCTTCGGTATATCGTCGATTACTACTCGATGTTATTGCTCTGGATTTAATCTTGAGTTTTCTTGGATTTGAATTTTTAGGCCCTTGAAAGTCACGATTTTGAGGCGTTTTCCTAAGCTTCAAACCCAAATATCTCGGAAATGAAACCTCTAATCAAGATTTTACAAAATGGGGTGGGAGAAGTTGAACAATTCCCCCGTATCTACGCCACTGGACAATTTTGGCAAAAGTTATCTACGTCAAGTGATAAATATCTATTTCGTAAGCATTTGTACCAAATTTGGTCAAAATCGCTTCAATGGCTTGAGAGTTATTGCAAAAAAAAGATTTTGAAAACTGAACTTTGAAGGACTCTATCTCCCTTAGGAAGCGTTTTGGAGAAAAATTACATTATGCAATTAATTATGCATGTCGACCTAGTTTTAGATGACCATCGAATGGTGAATTATTGCTACTATAATCTGAACCACCCTGTATGTAACCCGTCTCGTAATAAAGATTTTCTACAGTTTTTTTTTTATCTTAGATTACTGACAAAAAAAATTACGCACCGCCAAATTTTTGAATTTATTTAGCTTGAATTCAAAATATCAAAGAATTTATCCGATATGTATGATTCTCTCTCTGGATTGTGACATGATTCTTCAGGGATTTGAAT
Organism: Anaspis maculata; assembly: GCA_949128115.1. Taxonomy (NCBI): domain Eukaryota; kingdom Metazoa; phylum Arthropoda; class Insecta; order Coleoptera; family Scraptiidae; genus Anaspis; species Anaspis maculata. The sequence goes on from OX421961.1 coordinate 27,659,843, forward strand.
TTCAAAAAATATCAATTTAGGCTGAATACGAGGTGTGATATTGCTATGGTGGGTCGTCCCATAATTACTGAAAGAAAAAATCACTCAGATGGGATAAATTGTCCTTGGATAATGGGGTCTTCCGTGGGTGGTATGAAACGTTGAAAAATATTTTCTCAAGAAGTCCAGAATTTCTTCTTCGCAATTGTCTAACGAGATTTCAACTGTAATTTTAATTTTGTTCTGCCGATCAACTCGTTTCATAGGTGACGGATTATGTTGTACCAACCAATAGAAATATAATTTGATTTCTTCAAAAATTTATGAGATCTTCTGAAATGGGAATTGTGCAAACTGGATTCTCATGACTGGCGTTGAACGTCATGGTGTATGTCTTAGTCGGATGGGTCAGGAGGTTCAGCTGCTGTTGATCTTGCTTCGTCGTCGTCGTTAGTCACGGTTGACAGTTGTTCGCTAAATTTTTCGATAAACCCATACTTTCGTTCTTTAGGTTAATCGTTTTATCCGTTTTTACATTGAAATTTGGTGGTCGTGATAGACTATCGGCGTTGGTTTGTCACTTATTCATCTCTGTACCTCTTTCATACTCATGCAAGGGTACCTATAAATTTTTGTATGAAAGGGCCTGTCGTCTTCTGATTTAATTTTCTACTTGACAGCATTCGTGAATGTCAAATTGTTTTCCTCAATTAAAAATATATATCCGAATCGGATTTTAGTAATTTTTTTCTTTTTGATTTCTTTTTTGAGATGCAATAGTCTTCAACTTCAACTTCAACTTCAACTTTATTTCTCTCTTTCGACTGAGTATATACAGCATATGAGAATAGTCTACAAACATTGCCAAGTAACAACAAGAATAATAAATGTTCAGAAGCAATAACAATAACCAAAAATAATCAAAAATATCACAGACAAGTTGTACTTACACGGGTCATTCACCCAGTGTATCACAGTCAAAAAATTCCTTAACACTATAAAATGTATGAGTCAATAATAAACATTTCACATTATTTTCATAGTCTAAACGTACTTTGCTACTTTGGACAGGTCAAGGAATCTTATTGCCTTTTCGAGTCACTAGAACTGAATCAGTTCGGCTCTAGAAATTGGGGATTCGATTGGTTCTCAAAAATCTTTGCAACTCCCCTGCTGTACATGAATATCATCACGAACTTCACCTGTTCCTTTATTTTTTACGAATTTATTAGGCAATAATTCCAAAAGTAATCTCTGTTATGATCGTAGAAATCATTTATTATTTCTTCACCAAGTCTTGAAAATTCACTTGAAGAGTTTTGATAACCATTGAAGTCTGGTACCATTTTGAGATATCAGATTTAAAAACAGTAGCATTGTTAACTACCAAGCTCGCTACCAAGGGTGTTTGTTGCACTTGAACATTACTCATTATGGGAAGACCGCCGGTTGCCATGCTCGACAAAATCTTAGCAATGTGTACTTTACGTTGATTACGGAGATGGGCCCTAGGGGAACGCAATCTTTCTCGACGGTTTCTAAAATTCCCTCAGGTTGCAAATCTCGATCTGATTCTTCAGTAAAGCCGTCTCCTGAGTCGTGGGATGTCCAGACGCTTCGGGTGATGCCTGTAAGTCGACTTCCTTACGTGAAAGTCCAAGCTGCTACGGGTTCACTTTCCGAATAGGCACATTAATTTCCTAAACTCTAAAAGGTTACTTCATTCGCCTTATTCCGCGTAATTCAGACAGGTAGATACTCTCATCTTTGAAAGCACTCACGCACGTTCGGAAGTCAAAGTTTCCACTAAGTTCGCGTTACGCAGTACTTTTCAAAAATCCGATGCGACTGCGCCAGTTTCAATTCGGTTTTAAAGTTTTTGTAAAACAATGTTTTTACTACAGCGAAACGTACTGGTACAATAATATATCATAACTGCATATAAATCTATCATCTTTTCCTTAGGTATATGAACTAAAAGTGCTGAGCAACTAAAAGCGCATAATGTGCTAGGATACTGTATGAACTGCAGGTCGGGGCTCTTTCATATTCTTGGAGCTTTTCCATAACTTGCACGAAAAAAAAAAAATGTCAACCATCAAACGACACGTTCTGCGCACGCCCATCAAGTGATTAACCATTGTTTCTCTTTGTGATGAGTCACTGTACCGTTTCTACGAACTTGGGTATAGTAAGATTTACAGATTAGTCGTTACTGCCAAAATAAGTTCACTTATCGCTTGACTGCTTGAGTATGATGTAGCGAAAGCCTTAATGAAGTTATTTGATTTTGAAACCAATTAATTTCAATGTTATAGCCACCTTCAATAAAGCCCGACTGGTAAAGTCTGGAGCTGTAGATCATTTCGTTTGCAGAACAGGGATCAAGTATTAAGCAAAGGGTTGAATGCCACTTGAAGGTCGTTTCGACCCCTTCCTCTCGACAGGCGCGCGTTCAATTCAAATCAGCTCGAATTAGTTAATTGCTTTCCTACGTCACGGCACACAAAAAATCCAGATGGAATTTCCGGAGCCTCGAGTTTCAGCCGTCGCGTCCGTGCCAAATCAAAATTCAGGTAGTTAAGATAACACGCCGCCAATAAAATACTTAATTAGTTTGCCACCGACCGGGCCAATCGAACCGGGGCTAGGAGGACGACTCTCTCGCGCTGCGATGTTCCTCTTCAACCACTCTAACCGGCGGCACGGCACCATACAATACACAAAACAAGATCCAATTAATCTGTATGATGAGATTTCCAGTCGCCTTCCCTTGCTAACCGGATTTCTAGAACAGTTAGTAGTTCCTCCATCGGAAGCCCATCTACACTCCGGCTCTGCTTCTCTCCACTTCTTGTCCTCTCTATACTTCGTCCCGGCAGGCGCGCAACGTGCCCCGGAGGCACAATGTCCCGGCCCACCTTCTTTTCTCTTCTTATTTCATTAAACGTGAAGAATTGCAACTTATTTTTCTCGGAGCGACCGAGGCGCTTTATTGTTGTGTGTATCACGGCGAAACATCAAAATAAATAAAAATAATCCATCACCACCACCGTGACTGGGGTGTGTGAGCCCCGAGGGTGCTACCGAACCCTCGATATACGATGAAGGATGGGCTCGCATTGACTATTGGCCAAATAATAATCCGATATTGGCACCAGCACCATGCGGCTCGCACTGCTTTTAAAGTGTCATCAATTTTGCATGTCGTACACCATCATAAAAACAAAGTTTGTATCGATGCACACGCGCTCTAGCTGCGACACGGTTTTTCATGTTGTAAAGTTTCGAGCGGCGGCGCGGCCCTGAATAAATTATGACGTTAACAAAACAATTTTATCGAGATTGAAAAGAAAACGAACGAGGATGCGAAGCGAAAGCCATGCCGCTCCTCCTCTCCATTATCCGATAGAATTTCGAATCAGCGTTCCACAATTTTTTTTTTATAAATTTTGTATGCCAGACAATGCTTTTAATGTTTCGAGATAGGCTGCATGAAAACTTTATGGGAAATTGAAGGAAGACGGGAGCCAAGAGCTCGGGGATCAGCGAAATCAAGTTTGCAAAGATACGTGGTTTGACTGGGAGCCGAGCTGCAGTGTTCGCGAAACAAGAGGGCGAGAGCAAGTCTCGAGTGATTTAAAGGCACTTTTAATCTCTTAAATTGTCGCAGTGGAGGGTGCCCCTCGGCGACGGGCGCCGCTTATCGAGTTGCAACGGGGACTGCAGCTCAAAAACAGGATGATACCGGTGTGCTATAGCTGTTAGCCGACGTCCAAATTGTGTAGCTGTAGAAAATAAAGTACCTTGCTATCGCTGTTGAAAGATGATTTGCAGGATGACGGTGAAAAGTATCACCAATGGCCGGCGAAGTGGAGCATGGGCGCCCGGAAGGGGGGGCAAGGGGGGGCACTTGCCCCCCCCCCTTGGCTCCGGAGCAGCTGAATAAATTCTTCCTTACGAAAAAATAAAATTTTTCGAGAAAGGAAAAAAAAAATCATTTTCGAAAGAAAAAACTTTGAGAAGGTAATTTACATTTTCTTGAATTGTTAGAGCAATTTGAAATTTCATTAGGCTTCTACCTAAATTAGATAGCTACCCGTAAAGTCATAAAAGAGGTAGATAGGTAGGTAGGTAGGTAGGTAGCGATATGCAATTTGTGCATTCCAGCTACCAGCTCCACTGCCCCAATATAGGGTGAAATGATTATGTTATTTTTTCCGTTTGGTATAAACACTTTAAAGAGCTTTGGATTAAAAGCAGTGAATTTTTATACATTTTGTACAAAATTACAAATTTTAATAAATTTCTCTAAAGTTAAGTTTAATTTTCAAATATATTTCCTTATTTGTCGCACAATAATTCATATCACCATCATTATTATTATTATTCGAAAAAAATTTCGCCTGCGGTGCTAATCTAAAGGACTTCGCAAATTAGGCAAGGTAGGTATGTGACGTTCTCTAACTAAAGCTATTTGCCCCCCCCCTGACAAAAATCCTGCGGGCGCCCATGAAGTGGAGCCTTCACAAGGGCACTGGAGGTTGGGCTGTCTTAGTAATAGATGCTGACTCTCCGTTTGAAACGACTTTTAAGAACTGGCATGATGTCAACCTCTCAATGAGACCTGTGACCCATCTGCTTCTATTTCCAACTGTCTGAAAGGCAGGCCAAATCTTTTTGCTTCTTGGTTTTTCTCTGTCCAAACGCAGCAGCCTCCAAGACGACAAAGAAACCAAAAACTGAAAACGATGAGCGAGTCCTCGTAAATCTGAAGCCTACAACGCAACAGTTAAGGCATACAAATCCGAGTTTTCATGGAAATTAGATGATTTCAGTTAGCCCGACAATTTTGACAAGGCTGTTCTACCACGCTTCAGTGCCACCGGGTTCGAATAAAACACCAAATGCAGTGAAACCTCGTAATACGAACATTTCACCGACAACCAACTCACCGACTGGACATTTCACCGACACCCAACTCACCGAATCGCCGATTCGCCGACAGGACATTTCACCGACTCGCTGTTTCGCCTACTGGACATTTCACCGACACCCAACTCACCGAATCGCCGATTCGCCGACAGGACATTTCACCGACTCGCTGTTTCGCCTACTGGACATTTCACCGACACGCCGATTCACCGACAGGTCATTCCACCGACTGGACATTCCACCGACACACCGATTCACCGACAAGACATTTCATCGACTCGCCGATTCACCGACTCGCCATTTCACCGACAGGACATTCCACCGACACGCCATTTCACCGATAGGACATTCCACCGATACATCATTTCACCGACACGCCCATTTCACCGACACGCCATTTCACCGGCAGGACATTTCACCGAATCGCCGATTCACCGACAGGACTGTAGCGTTTTGAGTTTTGGACCATAGGCACCTACATTAATTCGAAAGATTTATATGCTCGATTCCGTACCGGTGCGATTCCGAGCATGATGGTTGCTGTTCAGCTCCAAAAGTGTATTCGATAACCAGATAAGAACCTTATTTTCACTCAAGTATCTTCTTTCTTTTGAGACCCACCTGATGAAGAAATGATTCTTTTATATTTTGCGTTCTTAAGAAAGCCTTTACGATATGCAAATGACGTCATTCGCGTATCGTAAGAAGCTCCATTTCGATACCCATTTTTTTACCGCCAAATGTTGGCAATATCAGCGGGCATGACATCAACATGACCGCATTCACTGACAGAAGAGACAGCTTAGGTAACATCACTTCGCAGAAGAGGTTTATTTTAGGAAAATACGGCTTATTTCTGATGATAAACTGTGCTTTCACCATCAAGAGCAATTCCCAACAATTTTGTTAGCAGAGGTACATATTTTACATTTTTCTATCGAAAAAAAGCATGGAATAGTTGCAAAATACAAAAAAATTGCATATAACACACGTTCTATAAGACCTATTGTCACACTCGTCAATTAAATCACTCGTCGCTTCGCTCCTCGTGCTTCAAAAAGATGCGTGTGACAATACGATGTCTTATAAAACTTGTAGTATAATATACTATTATCTACAAGCGTTAAATAATACCCGTCACTTTTAGCACGTCGTCATGGGCGACGTGAAAAAATGATGATTCTGCGCATTCCTGTCATATTTTCAATAAATTCTGACATTTACCAAACATTTCAAAGACCATTGTAGATAAAATCCTGTACGATACACGCGTTAAAAGTGTCTTATTTTGTTCGCGGGGTTGCTCTACTCGCTAATGCTCGTTTCGCAAGCGTCCCCGCTCACAAAATAATACCTGTCACTTTTAACACTCGTATCGTTAATAGCTATTTGCTTAGGTATCTTTGTTTTTTTAGACCCGCCAGTTGAGGAGTTCATTTTTAACTAGAGTACCGTCCTTTTTTTTTGACCCAAGTCTAGTAATTAGGTGGTAATTACACTAGATACACAGTCAGTTTCTGAATTTTTGACTCAAGCATCCTCCTCTTTTTCAAATCCACAAAATGAGAAGTGTATTCTAAACTCAAGTATAATTTTTTTGCACCCATTAGGTAAGAAACCGATTTTTGACTCAAGTATCATCCGAGGTATCATTTTTCTTCTCAGACCCACCAGATAAGAAGATTATTTTTTGCTCAAGTATCATCCTTCTTTTTAGCGCCACCAGATGAGGGTTTAATTTTTGAGTCAAATACTCCAAGGCCTACCAAATATGGAGTTTATTTCGAACTCAAGTATGATCCTTCTTCCCTGACCCACCAAATAAATAACTGATTTCCACTCAAGTACCATCCTTATTCTTTTTCAACTCACTACATAGATTAAGTATATTTTTGACAAGAACACTTTTTCTACCTGCTAGTTCAGGAGTTTATCTTTGATCGAGTATCATGCTATCTTTTAGACTCACCATATGCAGAGCCTATTTTTGAGTTTTTGATTCAAACATCCTCTTCCTTTTCAGACCCACCAGATAAGAAGTTCATTTTTTACTCAAGTATCATCCTTCTTTTTAGACCCATTACTCGTATAAGGGGTCTATTTTGGAATTAAGTATCCTCAGGCCTACTAGATATGGGAGTTTATTTTCGACTCAAGTATCATCCTTCTCTCCAGACCTATCAAATAGATCAAGAACTGATTTTTGACTCAAACAATCTTCTTTTCTTAGACCCGCCAGTTGAGGAGTTCATTTTTGACTCGAGTATCATCCTCTTAGACTTACCAGATACACAGTCAATTTTTGAATTTTTGACTCGAGCATTCTCTTTTCTTTTCAGATTTACCAAATAAGAAATTTACTCTTCACTTGAGTACCTATCATTCTTCTGATGAAAAAGTGGTAATTCACTCCAACAAAAATAAAATAACCAGTTCAGTAACTTAATTTTCAACGATCTCGTATCATTCGTTCGTTTTTTGGATTTTTGGCGGGAAAAGTGGAAATTCAATCTTCCACAATTTTCTACTTTCTTTCTTATTGACCCCAAGCAATATGTAAGTAGAACACAACGGTTAATGGAAAAAACCAATAACGTAAGTTTCCCAACGTTTTTCGGTGGAAAACTGTGAACTTTCTTCAATCCATAAGGAAACTCGAGATGTTTGGAAACCCCAGACACGAAAAAACTTGTAACTCGGTAACCGCATGTCCGAATTCAGATTGGATGGCAGATTTATCATACCCATTTCATTTTCCTCGAATTTTCCGGGAAAAAGATATAGACAACAATCTGTTTTCCACGTTTGAGCTTCTAGCAATGTACAGGGTCAGTGTGGAATCATGAAACCTACACACAAAAAAGTTGTTTTCCGCATTCGCCAATACCAAACACGATATGGTTCCATTTTGCAGCATTTTCCGGGATCTCATTTTCAAGCAAAATTGGCTAGTTAGTCAAATTTCCTGTTGGTGAGTTGTCGAGTCGGTGAAGCGTCTTGTCCGTGAAATGTCCTGTCGGTGAGTTGTCTTGTCGGTGAAATGTCCTGTCGGTGAATCGGCGAGTCGGTGAAATGTCCTGTCGGTGAATCGGCGAGTCGGTGAAATGGCGTGTCGGTGAAATGTCCTGTCGGTGAATCGGCGTGTCGGTGAAATGTCCTGTCTGTGAATGGCGTGTCGGCGAATTGTCTTGCCGGTGAAATGTCCAGTCGGTGAATCGGCGAGTCGGTGAAATGTCCTGTCGGCGAAACGGCGTGTCGGTGAAATGTCCGTTCGGTGAACGGACTGTCGGTGAAATGTCCAGTCGGTGAGTTGGTTGTCGGTGAAATGTACCAAACTTGAAACCTCACGGGGTCTAAACCAGGTGTTTTTTCAAATTTTAGCTGACTCTGGAAGTGGGAATGTATTTCCACCACTTGTTCATCTGGGAAATCGCCAGTAATATATTAACCGGGTTAGTCACTACTGGGTATAATGATTACTCCTTAGTCTTCTAGATGGCCTCGAATAATCTCCATGGCATAGTTCAAAGTTGCCATAATACTTACTTCTCCCTCTGTTGTATTAGAGTTTTCTTTGTACGCCTTCAGGATCTAGCAAATGAAACATTCAACCAAGTCCATTGCGAGGTCTATTAATCAATTGTCGAAGAGTCGTTGGCGCGTTCTGGAGTCCGAAAGGCATCCGCCTGAGGTGAAAGCGATCAAAGCGCCATGAACAATAAGGAGAGTGTCACATTTTGATACTCACCAATTCTCATATTGCATTGCTTTGTGAAAGTGGGAAAATTCAGAGGAACGAAAACAGAATGATTCCAAATAATAGCTACACCCTTCTTCTTGCTCCGTGTTCCTAAACATTCCCCTTGAATGCGTCTATCGCAAATTCCGCACGCTGTCTTTGCTTCTTGTCCAATCCTCCAGCCTCCCTCATTTCCACTGTTTCGCTCTCGCGCGAAGGCGTTTTATTGACGAGGATTAGTCGTTGTTTGCGTTTGTTTTGTTTAGAAGTATGCAGAAGTGGGTGGCGGACTGGCAGGTGACATTGTTTCGCTGAAATACACAAAGATGATTTTCCATGATTCCGTATAGCAGCAGCACTTCTCACAATGGCCCGCCCGCCGCAACCGCAGCAGAGCGTCCGCAATCTTGTTTACTCGAGGGTTTTTCCCGGCCGGCATCAAGGCAGCCGGACGAAAATCCCCGAGATTTATGGCTTCATTTCTTGATGAGATTGTCTTCGTTTCCATCTTCCCAGTATTAATGACACCCCTTGACACACATCGTACTCCCGGAGATGTTTTCTATCAAGTTCTTGATATGACGGCCTTGATTAAGACAAGCAGTAAATCCGAGTCGTTATGCGAATGTGAATCTCCGGATTAATAAAGCCCCCTTTATTAATCGTATAGTTGGCCGTAATTATTCAAATGCTCCGGCGCAAATTAGTCGCATTTGTCTCTCCCGCGGGTGCCATATGTGTACACGCATGCGGTTGCGACTAGGCCCGGGAAGCTATGGTTTCTTACCCAGCCCCCGCCGCAGGACAGGGGCCGTAAAACTGTGTTTATAATAACACGAGAATTTGTTCCAACACACCGCGTCAGTTTTCGTGTGGCGCTGCGGGCGTTTTCATGCGGCCGTAAAATCGGAACGAACGAACGAACCCAGCAGACCCTGGCCAGGGTATGATTAGTGGCGTCATCAAGCAAGCGGCCGGAAACCATTAAAACCGGCCGATTTATCAGCTAAAACTGTTTTTATGGGTGGCAATTAATTACGCCATCAGAGAGGACACCCATTTTACGGAGTGGATGAGAGATCGACAATGGAACAAATGATGCCGGGCCCTGGAGGAGAGGAGGAAAAAATCACGCAACGACGGGAGAAAAGAGTCGACAAGGAGGAGCAGGGCTTAAATGGGGTTTGTTCGCAGTGTATCGTTTTCGCAGCGTGAAGACGATTTGATCTAATCATTTCATTTAGTTCTTTCCTGCACACATCTGTCATCACGGTCGGGGCTCTGTATCGAGCCACGGATCTCGGCGGAGCGATATCAACTGGTTTTTGTGCGAGGCCACCTAGCGGTGATTACGCCGATTAGGCCGGAGCATTAGCCGGGGATTATCAATTTTTATGGAAATTTGATGGGTCCAATTAATTCCCGCGTCAGCGGAGTCGCTTCATTTGCGATTTTTACGTTCCCGAGGTTCCTAATGGGATCACGCAAAAGCCGTCCCCCGTGGAGGGCACGAGTTTCTGCACAGGAAAGAATCATCGACTTATTTTTAAGGGTGTGGGTCTATTTATTTGGCCTCAAAGTAAGTAAAAATTATTCGATTTTCAATACCAAGTTCATAACCATGTTTCGCGATTGAGAAATGATTCTGCGACCAACTGAAATCGATAAGCTCCTTCGTAAGCTTTATTTGGCGTCCTTGAATAGTTCCGCGGCTCAGGCTGGTGGATCAGCAGCATGGCTTCGTGGAGGGTAGTTACTGTGACGAATCTGATGGAGATTACCCATCAGATCATTTCTAAAACGTTTCAAATTTATGTGATATACAAAAAAAAAATTAAATGTCTTTGATCGCATAGACCTCATCAGTGTTCTCCTGCAGAAGTTGGACTCTTTTGGCTTTTTCCTTCCATTGGGAAACTTCAGGATTTCCGCACTTTTCAAGTCATACCTCGGGGGCGCACACAGTTTGTTTGCTTGGTCGGTCATGACTCCGAGGCTCTTGATTGTTCCCTCGAGAGTTTTTCGGGCAACAACGGGGAACCCCTTCTCTCTGTTCATAAGTTTAATCAACGTCATCACTGAACTCTTTCGCAATTTTTCTTTTTTGTATGACGACCTAGAGCTTTTTGCTAAAATAAAATCTGCTGTCGATTGTCTTGGCCTTGAGAGGGAGCTGGACAGGTTGCTTATGTGGTTTTCTGACAATGCCTGGACGTTGAATCGACAAATGTACCTGTAAGACATGAATCAGATTGAGGGCATCAGTCCCATTCGACTGTGCCATTGCAATGTCCTTTTCTTATTTTTGGAAAATTCCACTACATTTGGCGAACGGCACTCAGCTTTTTGGTTAGAGCGGGTCGTGGGTTTTTTTCTTGCACGTCACACAACATAAATTTATATCGCGCCAACCAGGAATGTTGGTGTGAAGCTTTATTTCGGGGGAGTCTACCCTGGTTTACCCCAACCCAAACGTGCTATAGTGAGACGTAGCTACTAAGCAAAACTGAAGTAGATGTTAAAGTGAAGGACAACTATTAATTTGAGAGTAATTAAAGAGTTACAACAAAATTTTAGTTTTGACTATTTAATGAAAATTAAGATTGGTTTTTTGTATAATAATAAATGTTGATATATGAATTTTTAGAAATGTTGAACTGAGTGAAATAATTTCGTATTTATTCGTAGCGTATCGTTGTTAATCCTGAGCCGTCCCGTGACGACAATCCTTGGACGCGAGAAGTTCAATAGTGAGAACTCATCAAACACACCCCCCGGGCATTTTCGTAAATTAAAGAAACTACAAGCTACGACCTATCTTAAATAGTGACGTCTGTCACAGAAATCTTGGGCCCAAGTAATCGGTGTCAGTTTTTTAGGCGCAAACCTTGTGCGGAAATAAAAATTGGTACGTATACTGTTCTCTAAAATACTTAAATTCCTAAGGTTAGTGGATAATTATTGTAAAATTCTCACGGACAGGAGCGTCGCCCTGGAATGTGCCTCGGAAAATATTGCTGTCTCGCTGCTTGGTGCTGACGTCTCGGTCAGATTGCGGACGGAGTCCTATCGAGGAGAATTTCGAGACAATGCGTAGCTCCAGCAGGGACAAGAAGATTTCTGTCGGCGTGACGGCGATGCTGACAAATGCTGACGGGTGTGCAGCGTGGTGGAGAAAATACAGATGCGGAAATACAGATGATGGAACCGTTGTTAAAAAGTAAAGATGAATAAAGATGAGTGATGATATCGATAAATAAAGTTGCGTGTACGTCGTCGTGCGGATTTCTCGATCCTGCCTCAGACCTTGCAGACAGATAGACGGAATTTCACGATATTTCGACGTGGACATACATATAATTTTTACACGTGGAAGTCGGAGTTGGAGGTTGGACCTAAAATTGATATTTTGTACCTATTTGAATACCTAATCAATAAATATCTTACCCCAGCACATCGGGCACTTATTTCAAAGAAGAATCTGGTCAGATCGGGCACGGATGGCCCACCAAAATTCGGAAAATCCACGATGGCTAGGGATTCTTAAATATTCACGTGAATTTTATACGACGTCTCTTATTTATCGTCTATTGAAAGAAACTCCACTCAAAAACCGTTCGCTTCTATCTCGATGCCTCTGAGCCGAACACCAACTCTTATCGGTTCACGCGCGATTTATTTGAAATGCCTAGGTACCTACTCTGTAATTTAGTACCTAAGTACCTACGTACCTACACACAAAGTAGACTATACCTCGCGCGGAAAATAAAATCGTTACACCATCCGGGGGGACACATTCTTGAACGATCTAAATTGATCCGAGACTTGGGTGTACTTTTGGACTCGGTTTGTTTCTTCTCGCGACTGTCACTGACTGACTTTTTTCTCATTGTCAGAAGTTCTGGAGATTTCAAAGATGGTGATACACTTGTCCTCCTCTATCATAAAGCCTCAATTTTATCTCGTCAGGAATATTGTCAACGTCACTGTCGTCTTACATTTCACTTGGCTTCTATTCGGGGCATTCTGATATGCCCGATTACGAGACGGTCATCGCCTCTGACTAGAGAACGTACAATACTACTCGCTTAGCTTTTTTTGTACCTGAATGGGTTATGAATGAATGGCGCAGGTTGAATCAAGCAAGGCGAACATTTTAGACGTTTATTCAAAACCAAAGGTTATCGAAAATCAACGGTGAATGATGATGGCTAAATGACTAGAGTACTTAAATTATGAAATACACTACGTCGACCCCTGCATCGCAATCAACGCGCTCGAATATTCACCACTACCCTCGACCGGCCCGAATCAAAAGAGGGCTTTTCCTCCTAGTCCAAAAGGTTTTACAACCTCGGATCATTCGTAAGCTGGTTTGTTGTTAATTTCCATTCAGGTCGACGTGCCCGGATGTGCTCATGCATTCTGCAATATTTGCAGAATTGCACTTTTCGTTCTGGGTTCATTACGACACAGGAGAGGAGGTGTAATATACTCATTTGTTGTAGCGAGTGTGCCGTCAGTTGGTTACACGGGGTATACCGGGTGAATCATAACTTCATAATTGTCATTTCCGACAATATGCCTCTTGTGTCTTGGTCTTCATACTACGCTGAATACCTTTTATCAGGAGGAGTGTCTCCGGGCAAGGTTCCTCAAGTGTCTGTCTTTTTTCGCGGATGGAGCTCATCCTGAGCGTGGTTTTCTCCAGAGTCTACTCCTAAGCAGGTTCGACATTATCAGTCTTGAGCGACGAGGGACAGGTAACTTAAGTCAATCCAGTTTCTTAACAAGCTTATCAATGGCCATTTATGTGTACCAAACTTCTTAGTCTAAATATCACTAAATGTTCCTAGGCCTGGCTTGAAAAGTTCCGAAACCTCTACGTTGGTACATTCCAAACGTCTTTCATTATTGTAACTCCTCCCTCAACCGGGTCTGCCTCAGCCACAAGAAGATACAAAAGTTTCCGACATATTCCATGATTGTGCCTCAAGATTGAAAGCAATTTATTCCTAATTCTAGGTTCTAAATTGATACCATAGGCGCGTTCGGATATCATCTCGGAGCGAGCAGACAGAGCAGACAGATATTTGATCCCGTGATGCCAGAGCGATCCGAGTAACTTTTAATAAACGAACGGTCGAGATTACTCCGTATGTAAAAGTGGCAGCTGATACCTGTCAGCTCCGTTGTGCTGGCTCTAACCTCGGCTCTTAACATAATGTTGTTTGGGGCGTATTTATTCTGTAAGAGACAATGGTGGGTTCTCGAGGTAATGGGCTGGAAATGGTGTGTACACCTATCACTTTTGTCGTCTGTCGTCCCTTGTTGCTGTTGTTGTGCTGCATCTTTGCTGCATGTGTTCATATCACATTCGATATTCGCCATAAGTGGCCCATACACACGCATGCAAGTGCTCTTGAGGTGCCCATTCACTAGGGAACCCGGTTGGCCAACCCGGTTGGGTTCGCCGGATGTTGGCTAGTGTGTGGTTGGCGCCAACGCCAACCCAACCAAGTTGGCCGGTTTTCCAGCGAGCTTGAAAACGCGGTTGGGTTCGTTGTTGGGTTCGTCAGTGAATGGGCAAGTTGGCCAACATAACAACCAACATCAGGGATAATTACTACGGCTAATCACGGTATTTGAATTATTTGATGGAATATTGATATTAATTAGATATAAGTGATCAATTATCATCGAAGTAGATTAGATACTTTGTTTTTTTGGTACGGTTATGAAAAAGAATATCTGCGAGGGAATGACATTTTATTCATGTCAGTGTGTGTAATATAGGTACATGTGATACAGGATACCTTGATTCAATTCAAGAAATCAGAAATTAACAGTAGGTAGGTACCTACTTGATTTCCTTTGTTTTTGCTACATTACAGTCGCGTTACACATCAAGGCGGCGGCAAGATGCGGGGAGAGGGGCGGGGGCAAACGCAAGGCTCAATAATTCATCAAGAAATAATGTGTTGAGCTACATCCATGGTGTAGAGTTAGGAACCATTTCCTTTTTGCAACACTGATAGTTTCTCGCGTCTTGTGGATTCAGGATGAAAAGCTATGTATGAGAAAAGAGAAAACCCTCAAAAATTCGCGATTCTACGCCTGATTTGTAATCTGTATTCAGATGCATTTTTACGTCGATGTAGGTAGGTAATTAGGTAGGTGCGTAGGTGAAGGTGGGTAGTTGGGTGGGGGGTGGGTAGGTAGGTGCGTAGGTGGAGGTGAGTAGTTGGGTGGGGGTGGGTAGGTAGATACGTGAGTAGGTAAGTGGACACAGGCAGGCAGGTAGGTAAGTAGGCAGACGCCGAAGTAGGTACCTAACGGTCATAAACCGTTTTTGAACTTATTTCTCGTACCTATTTATAGGTGTATACAGGACGTTTGAGATTTAACCGCCTAAATTCAAGGGTCGATAGAGGATTTAAGAATTAAGGTGAAGATTCACTCTGGGAACCATATCTGTAAAAGTAACTGACGTATATACGTAACTACTCAACGGATATATCGCTGTACTAGAATGATAGTAAGACAACTTGAAAAACATAGTTTCGAGTAATCACCACTTGAACATTTCAGAAGAACAAGAAACACTCCTCTTCTTAAAATTTCAAAGATTTTTTTAATTTCCAGTTGTATCATATCGCCCCTGATAGACCTGTGAGGAATTCATTATGAAATAACGTTTGCTCAATGAGAAAAAAATCAAAAAGTGAACATATTCTTGTATATCGCTAGAAATAATAGTTCTGTTGGAAGTTGTCCGCTTTTTCATGCAAGTTATCCTACTATTCGTCAGGAATTCATAGAGTGATTTTAAATTTATCCCTCTTTTTTCCAAGTTCTCCGAGTATTGCACAGTAAGCATAGCCTGGTTAAACATATTTTTTATAGTTGTCTTCAAGTATTGTATTACATGGAATAAGCCCATTAGTTTTTGGCTGTCATCTGACAAATAGAAGTGTCACTATCAGAAACTGAAAATTCATTTGAAAGTCGTTGAAAAACTGTATTCAGAACAGTAAATAATGTTTCGCTAACTCTTGTCTGTCAAATATTGAAAAATATCAAAGTTCGTAACTTTTATCATTCAATTATTCAAGATTTTTTACCGAACTTTTTATCCTGTGAACCGATTTATACGATTTCTTCCGCTTTTAGCAGACTTGGCCATAGCTATGACCAATATACGTCTGCCTCTGCATCTATCCATCGTTTTACCCAACACAAACTGAGTTGTGGATAACGAAATCATGGCAATGTAAATTGGAGATAAGTTAAAATTATTAAGTCATTTCAAACAATTCACGGAACATTTCTGGTCGAATAGTGGGACAACTTAGAGAACAGTGAGATATTTTACAAACACATGAGGATATGTTTTGTGCAATAGTGAGTTAAAATGAAATATCTGAAGACTTTTATTGAATCAGTTGGTTTTTTGGTATAAAAGTGAGATATCTTTCACAGTCAAATACTGAAATAACATGAAAAACAAGGACAACTTGAAATTTTCAAATCAGATTTGTTGTAAAATTGGGACATGTTGAAATGTCTTCGTATTATACCAGAAGGCAAGATCAAATTCGATCTATTTCTCAGTAGAAGAAATAGAACATTTCAAGATGTTCGAGTATTAGACCAGAACTGTTTGAAAAACAGATAATTTTAGCAGTGAGATATTCATTTTTTATGTACTTCCATGATGATTCTGAGTAATTCGATTATTTTACCAGGTAGAGAATAGCTTGGAGCTATAGATTTTGAATTAATCCAAAAATCAGAAATTTGAAGTTATCTTACTATCATTCTAGCACAGCGATATCCTCGGATATATCTCTTCAAAGTTGCAAATAAAATACCTTTTTTTCGACTAATTTTTGAGTTGTTAGACCGATGTTGCGTTTCTTGAAGAAATTCAATTTTGCGTGTCGATTTTTTTTTACCCACTTTTGTTTTGTTCAATGGTTTGCTGTATGACACATAGCGCCAGTAATTTTCTTTTTGATCCGTTCATGACTTCGTCTTCATCAACTATCCAAAGAACTGCGCTCGCCAACCCAGTTCGCCAACACGGTTCGCCAGTGTGTGGGCAAAGCAATAAAACACGCCAACCTGACAGCCAACACGGACCAACCGGGTTGGCCAACCGGGTTCCCTAGTGAATGGGCACCTTAAGACTTGACTGCACAGGCCTAGGCTCGCGTGGGGACTTACCTGAACGTTTTTGCTGGCTCTTGCATGCGTAGTGTATGGGTCACTTTAGACATTCATTCACCCTGTTGTGCCAAAGCTGGTTCTTCGGTTTTTTCTTTATTTAGTAAATAAACGATTTCGAAAATGTTCGGAGACGCAAGCACATACATGCGTGACAAGTAAAAGTGACATGCGTCAAAAAATATCTGGGAGCTCGGTCAAAAACCTCCGACGAAACCGAGCGTGCTCGGAGGCCTCTGCGAGGTAATATCCGAACGGTACAGATCTTGCTCTGGCTCGTCGGTTTGCAATATTCGAACGATTTCGAGCTCTCAGATTGATCCGATGTAATATCCGAACGCGGCTCGTGTAGATGCAGATGTTGACTTGTCATGAGGCCAGTTATTGATCTGTTGATCAACGAAAGTTGATAATAGTAATAATAGTAACGGTAGGAGTGAGTACTATGGTGTCCAGCCCAAAATCTTGAAAGAAAATCAATGATTGGAATACATTAGCGTGAGTTAGAAAATGTAAGAATAGCGTTAGGGAGCGATATTGGGAAGTAACGAAATTGCACAAGGGATGATGGTGGAGTCGTTTCGCATTCCAAAGCATCGGTTTGTAGGCCAAGGGCTGTCACACTTGCGGGGATAAGAGGGTGGCGAGATTGAAGCGGCCCGGAAAAGGAAACCAGGGGAGTTGAGTCTGGGCGCTAGAAAACGCAAGACGTGTGGGTGAAACGCACCATTTGTATTCGTCAAGAATAAATTACAAGGGTGCTAAACCAACTGTTCATCATCAATGTGTGTCATCAACTAGTAGCAGACTGCATCAAGGGAAGTGACCTTCCATGTAACAAATAATAATGATTGTTCAACGGGGTGAAAACAATTGTTTTGTTCATAAACTTCATTAGGTTTGTTCTGTGTCGAACCGAGTTAGTATTCCGCGAATAGCTGTGAGATTTTGAAATACCTTGTTTGGAATATCTTGTAAGAGGTTGGCGAGATTGAAGCGGCCCGGAAAAGGAAACCAGAGGAGTTTTGTCTGGGCGCTAGAAAACGCAAGACGTGTGGGTGAAACGCACCATTTGTATTCGTCAATAATGAATAACAAGGATGCTAAACCAACTGTTCATCATCAATGTTTATCATCAACTAGTAGCAGACTGCATCAAGGGAAGTAACCTTCCATGTAACAAATAATAATGATTGTTCAACGGGGTGAAAACAATTGTTTTGTTCAAAACTTCATTAGATTTGTTCTGTGTCGAACCGAGTTATATTCCGCGAATAGCTGTGAGATTTTGGAATACCTTGTTTTGAGTTAACCTTGAGTCACCAGGTAAATAGTGGAGGCCTCAATAACCCTTCTACAAAGAGATATAGCTTCCAACAGGTGATTTGTAGACTCTATCATACCTGGGCTAAAACTAGCGCAAACACTTTCTCGTAAGATGAAATATATTCAACCTTTTCTCAGCGTCAAGAGGTCTCCTTTGCATTCAGGTCAAGTTCCTCACAACATGAGAACCGTTTGAAACATGCCAAGAGGTCAATTGTTGCTCAGAAAATATCTACAAGACATCGAAATGTAATGTAATTTTCCGAGTTAGTTAATGGCTCCCATCTGATTGCACACCTGGTTGAATTTATGTAAAACACAAATTGACATAGGGCTGATGGATACGTCTGTAAGTTGAAATACAGCACCAGCTGGAGGTAAATTGATCAAATTAAGACACCCAACTTTTATGTAAATCATTTGATAGGTATGATCAAAAATAATGATTATAATTTCGAAATACAGGGATCATACACAATGGGTTGATAATCTTTCTATGAGCGGAAGGATGGAAGTGAGCAAGGTATCTCTCTGAGCACAAATTAATATGGGTTAAACAACAACAACAACAACAACATATGGGTTAATATGGTTAACAGGGGTTAATTGATAATAATCAATAACTAAAGAGTTAACCGAAATCAACGAGGTATTAATTATGCAAAGAATGTGTTATGAAATTCAACTTATCCATATCCCTCCTTTGAATTAGGAGGAATACGGAAACGGGAGATTAATTGGGAGAGAGTGCAATTAATTATGCGCGGGTAGGTATTAGCAAGTAATGAGGATGTATTTTATCTTTCAGAAACTGAATGTGAATTGAAGTAACTAATTCCTTAGCGTTAGATGGACTCAGCACGATTTAAGAGTGTGTAATGAATAATCAAACGCAAATGAAGTACCTAATTAAGATTCAATGAATTAAACTAGCGATAATTGATTAATCGGTAAATAAAGGAGGTGTTGTTTTGAAAACTTAAAAACTTGAAAACTGTTGTTTATTTGCAAGATTTATTTCAATTGTCCTGTTCCAATCGAACCTGAAGAATCAAGGGGCTTTAGAAATCAGAAGGGATTTGGGAATTCATGTAAATGCTTAGGGTGGAAGGGTTATAAAATAGTACACGCCACAAAAATCCAACACAACGTAAGGGTCTATTGTTTCATGTACAAAATTAGGGAAATGAGAGGTAGTATCAAAGTACATCCTCCAATATCATGGTTACGGTCAGTCAGAGACTCCAGTTTTGCGTAAGGTGACTGGATCTTTCATGGTCACTAGAGGAATGGTGCTGATAAACATTATCCAGGCTGATTTTGACCATCATGAAAAATTGATTTGCCTTGACTTTCTTTCCCACCGTATTCCATTCAGATACAAATAGCTAATATAGAGCAATATTCAGATTTTTCACTCCGTGGATTTGTCGCCCATGTTCGAAACGTTCAGTGTCGAATTTATTTGACTTCTCTGTAACACTCTTGGAATCGAGTGATTGCCCAAACTAACGAGTACTAAAAAGCCGTACGCCATAGAGACGGAAAGGCAACACCTCGGCCTTGGCCTGTGGCCTCACTCACAAAGCTTGACTCGTATTTCATCAGAACACCTTGTGCGGTTTGCCGTGGATATCATTGTCAGACTGGATCGGACAAAGTAGCGCGCAAACAAGTGAATTCTTCCAAAGAACGTAAATGCCATATACTCGCCATTGAATTGGAATTTGTGTGAAAAACTGCTACTGACGTATCTTTGTCGCGTGAAATGGAACGTTTGAAATTTATTTTTACTGCAAATCCATACTCCAACGCCATTCTCTGCCCTGCCACGATCCCTCCCCTTCTAATCGAAGCGGGTCTTTTCTGGCATTTCTGTATTTTTTCCTTCCGAATTCATACAACGTCAAAGCCAAAAACTAACGGCGGGATAGGTTTGCGGTTTCTGTTTCGCAAACCTTCGACCGCAGACCGAAATATGTCGTCTCTTTGATAAAAGCAGCTTTATTATCGCGCACCGTCGAGAGCTTTGATCATCGCTCCCTACCTACACCGGATGTGCCCCGTCCATCCCCAATTTCCCAATGAACAAAGTGATCCATCAATATAGCGAGCGAGAGGGACGGACCGACGACGAGCTTATCGCGACCTCATTTAATTAACAAACACTCAATTTGGCTCCCGACGTTCGTCCTCCCTTCCGAAACAAATAAAAACAATAATCGCTGCGACTGATGAAGGCCCGAAGGCTCCCCTTCAAGAGAAAGGGGGCAACCAGCAACCAGCACAACGAGCGCTGAACTTCGAAAGCATAAAACTCCGAGGTTACGCGGTGATGATGTAAGTTGAGCGCTCGGCAAACACTGTGACAACGCCAGCCCAGAACTCCAATAATATATGGTGGAAGTTTTGGGGGCGAAAGGGTCGTCAAAACTTGCCTTTCACACGCGCGCCTGTTTCCACTTTAAATGAGACCTATACCAGAGTAGCACACGCAGGGCCAAACCAGCCCAGCTCTCTGGATGTAGGCGTGAACTTGATAAATCGGCGCGGGGTGCGGAGTGAGGGCCGGCGGGGCGGTCGGTGGACTTTTGCCGATTCGAATATGAGAAATTGCGAGTGGAAATTACGGGGAGCCCCCCATAAAGCCACAAGTCAGGACCTGCAGCGCGACCTCTTCATGGAGCCGAGGCGAAGGGCCGTAATTCACGTCGGACGCCGAAAAATGAGCATCTGGCCAGCGCACTCGGGAATCCCTCCAATCTACATTTTTGGTAAAATTCAGAATCTAAGCCAAGTTGCGAACGGTATGCTGAGAAAGAAAATATTGCGGATGAGGTTGTTCCTGTATTTCGAGGATTTTGCTGGTAACTGGGGGGTTCGTAACGATGAGGCTGCGCATGTTAGTGAGTGAGGTCTGGTCAGTTGAAGCTGATCCAAAGACGGAGTTGTCCGACAATTTAAAGGTTGCAAACTGGATGCTGCTAGATGATGGAGTCCAAGTGTTTCGGAATTTTCACCTTGTATGTTGTTAATGATGCACATGATGCCACTTAATGAGGTCTGGTCAGTTTGAGTGAGTCAAAGGACGATACATTTTTGATGAGTGTTGGGAATATCGTCTCGTTGAGTCGTTACTAGTGATTTGCAGCAAAGTGACTTGATTCACTTGGAGCCTGGAGTTTCCAGGGAGCAAATTTTTTGACCCTGGTCGGTAACCTCCATGCTCCAACTCTCTTTCTTTCTTTCTCTCTCTTTCTTTCCCCCTCTCTCTCTATCTCTATCCCTTCTGCTTTCTTCTGCTTCTTGAACTCTCGTTTTTCTATCTTTCTGTATAGAAAGAATTGGATTAATATTTGGTTTTGTCGCGAAACGAAAGTACTTTTGAGCTCGGATCGCATATGGTTGTGCCTGGATCACTTTTGAAAGCATCGAGCCAGCGCTTTTCCCATACACGTCAATAGGCTACTGGACAGCAATCGCATTTCAGTATAAAAGTATCATAAATCTGATGAATATCTGAATGACGAATTTGTAGTTGGAAAAGTTTTTCGAAATATGATTTCATTTCGGTAAAAAATTAATTTGAAAGTGGACTTATTCAAATCAGGAATAATATGCTACGTCACAGCTTGGAAGTGGGCTAGAAGGTGGGAGAGAGAAAGGAGTGAGAAACGCATTTGACATTCGACCCAAGCATTCGTTTTGGATCCATTACGTAGTGGTGTATTTTCACGTGCAAGCATAGCTTTATTACAAGGAACTTGTTTTTGATGCCATTGCATGGGACTATTATGTATTATTAAGCGAAATTGTATTTAAAAAAGCTAGATTATTTGATGTGGGCTTGACATATGGCATGCGGCACTCGCAGTTTTTATATGTGCAAAAACTTTTTTAAACAAACTCATCTTGCCAATGCAACAATTTTGGAAGAATCTTTCATAAAAAGAAATAAAAAAAACCCATGTCCACTAGCCTATTCTTAAATTCATCTTTCAATAAAACTAACTCTTTATCTTTGTTCCAGGTGAGTGCTCCCTGCTCCATTACGCTAAAAGCTCTGGGAAATTGTCGAGGGAATGGTAAGAATTTTTCCTGCATAGTTTCTATTAAAGTTGTACCTTATGAATGGATAATTTTGTATCTATTGGGCAGACTACCCATACCCAATGTTGAATTGAGTTTTCCAAGTGAACTTCACTATAAATAGTGTATCACCCTCGGTATTACCTACCGTGGTAAAAAGTGCTTCATCACCACCAAGTTCGTGCAGCTATCGCTCGCGGGTAGAATGAAACATTTTCAGATACTATTTCATTCCCAATAATTCATCAGTTATTAACGAACAGTTTATTACGATTTTTATTCAAACAAGCTCTCTATGGGTTACTTCCACCAAGTTGGCTTTGCCGCAAATTATGTTGCTATAACAACTGGTAACAGGTGAAGTTTTATCGATCTATCCGACGCTGATAAGCTGTCAGCACCCTCTTGATCAAATCCTTGAAATGTTTCTCATGATTAATAATTCAGACTTTAGTAGGCGTGTAATCAACTACTTTCGGATAGTTTTTTTCGTAATTCCGGTTGCTGCGATTTCCAGGAATCAATCTGACAAGAAAGACGGAAGCCCAATACCTGAGGGCCAGACCAGATCTGATGAATTTTCTAATTGTGAACTATAGTGCCCGCCTTTTTGGGAGAGGTTCATACGTACAAGCCTCTAAGACAATGAATAGGAATCACAAAAAATTAATACAAGTGCAAATTCGCCATTTAATGTTTAATGAAGATAGCTTTTTACTATAAGTCAACTTATTACCCGGAATCTAGAATAGTGGCAGAAAAAATAATCGAGAACTTGTTACGTGACCCGAAAAACAATACCTGTACCTACCTATCCAATGCAAAAAAAACGTGGGTAGTTATAGATGTGAGAATTTAAAAATTGAGCCATCGAGCGAGACCATTTAAGTTCAGCAGAAGTCGTTAGTCCCGACAATGTAAAACGTAGGTAATCTACAGGGTGTTCGGATCTGGTTATCACAAATTTCAAGGGATGATTCCTTATCAAAAATAAAGCCGATAGAACAAAAGACTCATGGTCTCAAAATGCGTCATTAAAAAGATACAGGCTGTTAAAGTTGACTTTTTCAAATGGTTTTTTCACCGTAACTTTTGAACCGTTGGACCGATTTCAATCAAATTTCAACCAAAGTTTGGTCAAGTGAGTCTCCATCGAATAATAATACCACAATTCATCAAAAAAATTTGGGGGGGTAGATAATAGGGGACTGTCTCCTATTTTCGCCCCTATTTTTATCTCTTCTAATTATTTTTAAAAAATTGTTAATATTTTCGGATTCCACGTTCAATTTGAAAGAAAGAGCTACTTTTGCAAAATTTTGATTTGAGGCTTCGTTTTCGAGATATTTGGGATTAAAACATTAGAAAACATCTCGAAATCGCTACTTTCCTGGGCCTAAGAATTAAAATTCAAGAAAACCCATGATTCGTCAACTGGAATGAGTTTTCTGGGTGTTTTAAGTTGATAAACCACTATTTTCGCTGGGAAACATGAAGTTTTTCAAAAGAAAGCGATTTGGGCCCTGGAAAGTGGCGATGTCATGTTGTTTTCCAATCTTTCAAACTCAAATATCTTGAAAATGAAGCCTCTAATCAAAATTTTGCACAAGTAACTTTTTCTTCTAAATTGAACGTAGTTTTCGAAAATATCAATAATTTGGAAAAATAATCAGGGCAGATGAAAATAGGAGCGAAAATAGGGGACAGTCTCCTAATATCCACGCCCCTAGAAATTTTTAATGAATTGTGGTATTATTGTCCGATGGAGACTAAGTTGACAAAACTTTGGTTCAAATTTGATTAAAATCGGTCCAACGGTTCAAAAGTTAGGGTGAAAAATCGATTTGAAAAAGTTATCTTCAACACCCTCACCCTGTATCTTTTTAAGGAAGCATTTAAGGACCATGAGTTTTTTGTTCTTTTGGCTTTATTTTTGATGAGGAATCATCCCTCAAAATTTGTTACATCCAGACCCGAACAACCTGTATAATAATTAGGTTGTATTGAATTGTTAAGGCTGAATTTCAAGTCTAACTTGCAACCGATACAAAGTTGCTTGCTGTCAAAATGATGTCAAAACGTCAAATTTTGATCTCGATTCACATTATCAAGTCCTCCAAATGCGCGGAAGGTCTCCACTTCCATTTTGTCCTTCATTTGCCATGGATCTGTTCCAGATTTAGAGCCATGAGGAGGCTGCAAGTCGAACTTGAAACTCACCTCTGAGTTGTCAATCGTGTGCATGGAACAATTGAACCGAGAACTAAACCAATAGGGTAATTGCATGAAATTCGTTCACCTGATCACCGGCAGGCAGCGCAAGGATCGAGTTATGTTTTGACGTCTCTGGGAATCACATTGGGGCACATAACAGGTGTAAGGCATTGTTAGAATGATTAGAAATCACAATCTCGATCTCGTGAACGCCTAACAAAACAGTATGCTCACACACTGAAAATGCTGTTGTTTTGCTGTTTTGCTCAAACACGTGAAAATAGCAGTATTTAGTGACGTTAGTCCTGTTGACGTTGACTCCGACATGGATGAAACTTGACAGATGACAATGACACTATTGACATTTTGCCATAAACTCCCTCTACATGTAATAACTCTATTAGGCTGGATTTTTTCACCATGGTGGGAGAATGACACCAAGGTCGGCAAGATAGAGTCGGGCATGGCCCACTTTCAAATTTTTTGAAGTCGGAAATAAATAATCAATCATCATAGTGATTGTGAACAATAGGGTTGCCAGATGCAAACATTGGATTTCCAGGACATAAGCTTCAAAAAACCAGGACAGACGTCGAAAAAACAGGACATTTGAAACTAATGATCAATAAGCTTCAATATAATGAATCTTGATTCAAAATAAACTCAAATTAATAAAAGGATTAAAAAATTCACAAAAATTCAAAAACAAAAAAAAACTTGAACATCTCTATTTTTTTAGAAACGTATTTTTGTTCGGACTTTACCGCCTCAAGAATTTTTTAATTTTTCAATGCGAAGTGATAATAAAATTCTTTGCACGACATATTTAAATTAGTTCTTATTTGTAGCTCCGATTTCACATGGTCAAGTAGAAGAGTCTATTCCGAGCATCTCTCCAAGAGGCAGTAGAGAGCGAGAACAGTCTTTCGGAATCGGCGTTTGAGTCATAAATCGACAGAACAAATTTTATGAGTTTTGAAAAGATAGTGCGTAGCAGCTCTGGGGAAAAATGTAGAGAATACTCACAAATAATTCGAAACTGTATATTGAAAATACAGGAGAGCTTTGTTCCAAAAATACAGGACATTTAGCGTCCTGCGGAGGACTTAGGAAGGACGCAAAATTTTAAGGCTGAATCCAGGACGTCCTGCGAAATCCAGGACGTCTGGCAACCCTAGTGAACAATCGTATATTATGATACAAGTTTTATAAGACATCGTCACACGCGTCATTTTTAAGCACGAGGAGTGGAGCGACGAGTGCTTCAATTGACGAGTGTAACAATAGGTCTTTATAAAAGGTGTGTTATATACGTTTTTTTTTTTCCATTTTGCAACTATTCCATGCTTTTTCTTAACAAAAAATGTAAAATATGAGCCTCCAGAATTATTGGGAATTGCTCTTGATGGTGAAAGCACAGTTGACCTTCAGAAGCCAGATTTTTGTGTTACGATAAAACCGTTCTGCGAAATAACGTCACCTAAGCTGTTCTTCTGACAGTGAGTGTGTCATGTCGATGCCATGTCCGCTGATATTGCCAACATTTGGGATTAAAAAAACGCATATCGAAATGGAGCCTCTTACGATACACGAATGACGTCATTTGCGTATCGAAATGACTGTCTTATGAACTCAAAATAGAAAATAGTATATTATAATACAAGTTTCATAAGACATCGTATTGTCACACGCGACATTTTGAAGCACGAGGAGCGAAGCGACGAGTGATTCAATTGACGAGTGTGACAATAGGTCTTATAAAATGTGTGTTATATAATTTTTTTTCTATTTTGCAACTATTCCATGCTTTGTTCAATAAAAAAAATATGAAATATGTGCCTCTGCTAACAAAATTGTTGGGAATTGCTCTTGATGATGAAAGCACAGTTCATCATCAGAAATAAGCCGTATTTTTCTCAAATAAACCTCTTCTGCGAAGTGATGTCACCTAAGCTGTCTCTTCTGTCAGTGAGTACTGTCATGTCAATGTTATTCCCGCTGATATTGCCAACATTTGGGGGTAGAAAAAATGCGTATCGAAATGGAGCTTCTTACGATACGCGAATGACGTCGTTTGCGTATCGTAATGACACTAATGACTTTCTTATGAACGCAAAATAGAAAAACATTCTTTTCATGACGAAACATTCTTTTCATGTGCATTGTTGTCAATATGTGCCTAATAATGTTGTTGCTATCGAGCTATGGTGGAAAAATTTGCTGCAATTTGCTTTAATAATAATTCACAAACAATAGCGATCATTAATTTTGTACATATAATCATATTAATGTATAATTTACTGAGAAATTTCTGGCGTATATTATGTATACAACAGCCTTCATGGAAAAGGCATCAAAACCAACTAAATATATTTTCCGTGAAATGACCTGCATTGTATTGTATAACCATTGTATTAGTTTTCCGCGAACTCCGCTTCGTAAATTTTTGCATCCCATTTTGCTAGTTGAAAATTCACTTCTCAGAATGGATATTTTATTCTACCTTCGCTGAAGTTCAAGGTCAGATCTTTTGCGGACATTTTTTGTTCGGTGGTCTCGACTTTATTGTTCACTCACGCGCGTAAACCCGACACGATGTAAATAATTTGTGATGCGATTTTCCGCAGTACAGAAGGCACTTCTCGCAACGATTTCCGCGATAATCATTCCGGGACTTTGCAGCCAAGTCCAATGATTCTTCCAGACTGCAAGCAGCATTTTGTTGGACCGCTTTCCAACCAATAGATATAATTTATTGCTACTAAAAAGTGGGGAAACGTCAGTCGCGGAGTGTCACTTTTTGTCAAATATTTAAATTTTTGGCAGCTAGAACTTCGAAATTCCAAAGCCAGCCGTGTGACATTGTGACAATACAACCGACGTCTTATGGAACTCGTATAATAATATATCATTAGCTCTATGCTCTATCTCTGCCTGTGGAAACTGTTTGAGAGTAGTACCTAACTATTGTATGTGGATTTAGAAGACGGCAAGTTGCTGTTGCCTTGACCCTTTTGTTTTGGAGCATGACCTGTGGAACTACAACTATAGCAGAGCTACGCGACAAAGCAAGCGGGTGGGTCGGCTGAATTCATGGCGTTTGAAAGGACCAGATCTCTGACGTCGCCCTTACATTGCTGTAGATGCTTATTTTGTGTTTTCGCAACTTATTGCTTTTACTAACCCATCGTATATTATGTATAAAATTTATTATTAGCGCATTTTGATTGCAAAACTAAACCAAGAACAGGTCCACCGAAAGAGATAGAGATCAAAGCCATTCAAAGTCATCTGATAGGAAAATGAAACTTGGAATATTTCTGATGTTACGGTAGTCGGAGATCTTTGATTCATAAAAATGCGAGGTGCCCGCTATATGGCCCTAAGAGGCGCAATATTTATTTATATTTGCGTGTTTGTTGTCTTTTAACATTGCTCTACTTGGCTTGAGTATACATGTGTACAACTACCATCGATGTTCTTGGCGACGGTGTTGCTTTACGTGGAATTCTGTTAATTCCCGCGCATGCCTGATGCCTTGAAATATAGAATCTGTGGAATGACTTTGATAGATGGCGCCACTTGGAGGACTCATATATTAGGAGTCCTCTTGGGTGTATATTACCATAAGTTCTTTGACTGCCACAGCATCGGATGGTTGAGCTGAACACGCCTGCACACTGATGAGCCCCCAGTAGGGACAAAACACGTGTCTGTACTGTTGTTCGGTTCGACCGTCTGATGTTGTGGTAGTCGGAGAGCTTTGTTTCATAAAAATGCGAGGTGCCCGCTATATGGCCCTAAGAGGCGCAATATTTATTTATATTTGCGTGTTTGTTGTCTTTTGAAATATGTGCTTTGAGTCCAGGATTATAGAAAAAGTAGCGAACAAAAATGAAACTCAGCTGGATTTTTGTATATGTATAAGCTCATTTGAGCATGTAGTTTTAACATACCAAAAGTCCTCAAGAATCCAGTGTGAGCTTCGGCCGTTGTGGCCTCAAGAAGAACTTGAGGATCAGTTTTTCGCATTCATCTAGTGAAAGATAGCACTTGGGAAGATGGCACCTGAAGAGAAAATTTCGTAAATTTTATTGTCTACAAGAAAGGTTCTTAAGGGAGACTCGAGCAGCTGGAACCGCGTAAGTTTGAACGTCTGTATCTTCCAAACAGTAGAAGTAATTTTCATGTAACAATCAAAGGGAGTCCAAGAATGTACATTTATAAATCATAATCAGGCAGCAGAAACTCGAAGCAAAATCATCATTTTGTGAAAAATCAAAAAATTGATGAAAAGAAGTAGCTTTTGGTCCCTTTTGCCCAGACTCACGGGACGGGCATCAAGAACCATCGACCCAGACAAAAGTAACCTCCATTACATTGCTGTCACTACGCTCGTCGCAAATGTGAATTCCCGTTGTCCAGGTAGTGCAGAATTGATGAGCCCAGCCTTCGCATAAATTGCATTATATCCATGGTTCACGAGATTTGGAATTTCCACATATGTCACCACATACCGGGTGATCATTTGAAAACTATTCACCTGCAATAGCTCCCGATTCCTATTTTATTATTTTGTAGTGGTCACGGCGGAAGTTTGAAACAAGGAGAATTTTCTTCACCCAGTCTCGTGGCGCAAAAACCTCATCTTTGTTCGACGGGAAACGAAAATGTCCCTTTTTCTTCCTCAGAAACTCTCGAATAAATCTTCGCTGAATCTCTTATGTCACTCTTCCCGCGTGATAGATTCATGATTTCTTATCAGCAAAGGCCAAAAATACGTAGTCGCCAATCCGTGGGCTGCACATCTCGCAAAAATCTTCTTTTTCCACTTCCGAATCATCGCTGGTTTCAAATAAATTTACATCATCCAAACTGTCACCGCTAGCCTCTCAGAGATCTACTTCACCTGAACTGTCGCTCATTCTTTGTTCTTCTCCTCTTTAGGCACTTTCTTTGAAGAAAAAAGAAAGCTCACACCAGATGCCTTTGCTTCTTGTTTTGTCAAGCTCTGCTCCAGTTCATTTTTCTCAGGTGTGTCGGTCAATATACTCAACATCAACCCCGCTTGCGGCCTACTATGGCATTTTGGACCCTTGGAAGAGCCTCAGGAAACGGCCGAACCTCTACTGGTGAAACAGAGACAGCTGGTGATTCCAATTTTTGTAGATTTGGGCTGACGAGAGGGCCCAGGCAGAGGAGAGGCAGGTGATGGTGATGAAGGCTCATCACATGGGGTTGCTTCCGCAGGGTACACAGCAGGTGGTTCTACAAGCGTCCGGGGTTAACCAGGCGGTCCGGGCTGAAGAGAACCAGGTACTGTTGATGCGGGGTCATCATTTGGGCTCTCTTTAGCAGGGTTTGGCCTGTCAGTCACCAAACTAGTGAAGAACTCATCGTCGGCTCCAAAGATGTCAGAATTGAGGAGGGAAATCCTAGAGCCTCGGAAACCACTCAGTATGTTGGCCTGCTGTGTTTTTGGAAGTGTTCCAAGTACCCGAGAAAGTCTCCTCTTTTCATCCAACCAGATGGAAGAGGAGCTCCTGCAGAACCCGAGGTCGCATCTTGAAGCATGCGGTCTTGCCAATTCACTCTTGGAAAAACAACAAAAAGCGAAACATGACCACCGCAGGCGTTTATTGAAGAACAAACTGGCACCGGCTACCCCCGCTCGCCCGATGTTACTTTGGCCACCTGGTTTGACGTCTTTCCATCCTATGAGTTTCGGAGGTTTGTGGACAGTGGTGACGCCAGTTTCATCAAAGTTCCATATTTTTTCAGGTAGATTTTACATAGATTCTATTCATGATACAGAGATTTCAACAATGTGTTGGCGTCCTAATCGAAAATTCGAACGTTTGGCCATACTCGCGCCGCAAGACGGAATGCGTAGGGATCAAGGGATGAGAGACTAACTGAGGCTTGAGGCAGCACGGTCAGTCGAAAAATTGAAAGTAAGGAGAAGCACAAGCTGGATTGTGCAACCTGGCGGCATCTGATTTTTTTCTTGTTGAGACTCGTCTTTGAACTTACACTTTTTTTATGAACACGCCACAAAATTTATCTTTTGTTGTTGGTCCTAACAAATGGATAAGACGTTTCTCTTACCTAGTTGCACGGAGCACGGCACTAGAAATAGTGTAGGATGGATCGTTCATCTCTTTTAATTAGAAACGGTATACACAGCAGTTACATTTATTCAAGAATCAAGTACGTTGCATACACAACGTTAAATCCAAACAAATGGTCGAGCTTTGGAGGCTAATTTGGGAGCAAATTAATTTAGTCAATTAACTTTGAGCGGCAGTTAAGGGAAAAATCCGGAAATACTCTGGCGTCTGAATTTCCATCGAGTTCCTGCCCTGCTCGTGAACTTCCTACACAATCGGCCCCGATGCTGTCGTCCGCCTTTTCACCGCAACGCAGCAGTGTTTCGCTGACGTCCGCCTTGTTATCAGTTACCACCGCAGCCGACGTCGGCACCATTGATTCAATCATTGGCGAGCGTTAATTTATGTAATTATCGTACGGCGAGACAAGGCACAGTTCACCTATCAATAGGACGGTGCAGATCTGCTGACGCAGTTCTCTATGACTTACGATGTATGTACCCACCACATACAACAACACAGTATAATGGCCACACTGGCACCCTCATCATCGATACCGCGTCATTGTGAAATTTACGCTCGCCGCTCTTTGGTGGACATCTCCGATAATGGCCGTGAAGATCGATATGCGGAGCTTTTGTCTATTGAAAACTGAAACACACAGTTCCCATTATCAGTGCTCGTGAACCGCGCCAAGAATGGTGGATGTGCGCTTTTGGTGGGTATTGCCGGTCAAGCTTTGAAGGACGCGCGCTCGTCTCACGTTACACGCACTAAAAGCATTTCCTGTTCCAACGTGACGGTCTGCTGAGAGGTGTACGGTACGAATCACTCAAACTGGGAAGGAGTTGGCACAAGGAGCGAAACGCAGGGAAACAGAACGAAGGAAGGTGGAGTTGAGAGGGTGCGCGCTATTCTGACAATTCCTGCAATATTTGATCTATGGTGGTCGAATTTCGTTGTGCTTACATTGTTGTGCCCTAATTCCACATCTACATTTTGCTCCGGTTTCCGTTCTAACAATATGTAATCGGAGAGTAGATAAACAAGTTATTGTTTCAAGATGCGGTACAATGCTCAAAGTCAAGGAGTCAAGGTCTGTTTTGCGGCGAATGGAAGCGTCATGTAGTCGATGTTAAAATGACAAGTGTTAGAAGTGCTGTTATCTTGGCAGTAGTGAATGCCGAGGTAAATTAATGCTCTTAGAACAGAATATTCGCTCTTGACAACTCTGTATTGGAGTACAGTATTTTTGCGCTGTTGAACGTTCCTGAGAAAGATGACGATATGGGGTATAGACTTATCGTTGGTGCTTTGTTTTCTTCTTCGGAGGGCGATCATGCTGAAATTGACACTTGATATCTCCAAGGAGGCTCCAAGCCTCCAAGTTACTGAATAAGGAAGCAGTTCCTCACAATCCCAAGGGATTTCATGCTAGTTGAGTATAACTTCTTAGGCTCGAATCAGAAGGGTAAAGGGAGAGGGAATGATCAGAGCGTACTTAAGGTTATAGCTTTCCAAGGGTAGTAGCGTTTTCTTATAGTGGGGGGGTTAGCGGAATGGTCTGTGCATTTTGTGATCAAAGCATGAAATTTGCCATACGTGTTCAGAAGACCCTCCTTGGTATTCATCTATGGAAATATTTCAGAGGCCATTAGATTGAACTGTATTCTTAACAAAGATCATCCATTCGATCTGTAATTTTGTTTTCCGACATAGAAAAAACCGATTTGAACTTTAGTCGGCACTGCCCGGCGTCTACTAATGACCAGAACACTACAGCATGCACCTTCAAGTGATAACTCAATACCCTGCATTGCGATTTATGACGATTTTGTTTATGTTATAGGGAATTCAGTTCTG
This sequence comes from Anaspis maculata, assembly GCA_949128115.1. Lineage (NCBI taxonomy): Eukaryota > Metazoa > Arthropoda > Insecta > Coleoptera > Scraptiidae > Anaspis > Anaspis maculata. Next base: position 27,692,327 of record OX421961.1, read on the forward strand.
CACAGATCCTCGAACTTTCATAGATGAGTTATAATTTTTCAGATAGTTTGGGCTATTTTCATTTAAAGATGCATGGTGTAGTGTTCTGGTCATTAGTAGACGCCGGGCAGTGACTACTAAAGTTCAAATCGGTTTTTTCTATGTCGGAAAACAAAATTACAGATCGAATGGATAATTTTTGTCAAGAATACAGTTCAATCTAATGGCCTCTGAAATATTTCCATAGATGAATACCTCTAACAGTGAAAAAAAGTTTCGTGAAAATTGTCAAAGAAAGAACAGGTTTTCTCAAGTTAACTTGTTCGAACTTGTTTTTATCCAAATTTACACATCGGATATAAGTTCAGGACATTGAATTTAGTCGGAAAAGATACCAATCTTGTCGGGATCGATTCTTCATGGCCCAGGAAGAAAAAGAGCCACCCAGCCGAGTTTCGCCCTCCCCCGCGACCCCCCTTCAACAATGATCGACACTTTTTGTGCCAAAATTGTATCAACGGGATGTGATCCGTCGAACCGTGACGTATTTGCATCCATTGGATTGACGGGTTACATCGGGTTCAATACTTCAATTTTGAGTTGATATCTTTCACCCCCCCTCCAATAACTTGAAGCCCCGGGGTGCGATTTTTGGCACTTTTAGATATGTAGTAGGGCACTTAATTCTGAACAGAATATCAAATTTTCAGGACATTCATATCTTTGCCGAGGTTTCGGCAATTTTTTTACAATGTTTCCTGTACTAAAACAAAGTTGGCCTTAAAATGTATTAAAACAACGTATAAAGGCAGCATTTGGAACTTTGCTTGTGAAAATGCACTCCTCACTCATTTCTACATGTAGTTTTAGCTAAACAGAACTAAAAAATACCGAGTGCGATACCAGAGAACGGCCAGGAACCATTTTTGCAGAATTTACCCCTAGCAGGTATGCTAACCGCAATACAGTGCCTCTGGTGCAAAATCTTGCGTGGCGCCACATCTGAAATTGCAAAGGAGGGTCTTCTGAACACGTATGCCAAATTTCATGCTTTGATCACAAAATGCACAGATCATTCTATTTTTGGCCGTTAACCCCGCCACTATTATGTTTTATGTCTCTTACGAAGGCTGTGACATCTGTCAATTGAGTTCGACATTCGAAGGGGCTATTTTATTCACATATCATGAACGAATAGGTAATTGATCAGTTGATCACCCTTCATAATAAAATAATGAGGACTTTTTTTCCGTAAGAAAAAATAAGCAATCGTTTCAGTATGAGAATAGTGGCATAAAATGATCGGACTCCGGCGGCCCACAAGATGGCGAAAAAAAATGAAATTATCCTACCTTGCTAAAGTGACGTCAAACGGAAATGACACGCGATCCGCCGGGACTATTCTTCAACTAGATTCGATAGTAAATCACTGTATTTATTCAATACTAGTTTCAAGGTGGATAGGTCGAATTTCTTCTTTTTTCCTTTAGGACGCTTTATGATGATCTCGTACGTTTAGCACTTATACAGGGTGAGTCGTTGATATGGGCGAGCTCAATTACACCTACGCCATTAATGATATCGAAATGAACCAAACGGCACTGCAAACTGGAGGTCAAAGTGCAGTTTGTAAAATTATTTTGCTTTATACTTACAGGGTGCCCCATTTTGCAGAGCAGTTTTTGAACGAGCTTTTTTAAAAGGTACCCCTTTGTATATTTTTGCATATTTGGATTTTCCCTCTCTCAGGCATTCAGTTTTCTCAATTTGCTTAAACTGTTCAGAAGATATTAATTTTTTTCTAAAAATTAATGCGGTTGTAGGCACTTACTAAATAAATCGCAAGGCACTTGGTTTTCAGGTTATCAAGTTGGGACTTTGCTCATGCTTAAGCAATAGCATGGGGTATCTTTTGGCAGTAATATCGCCTATTTCCGTTTCGGTATCACCTTGCTGTGACATATTGACTTTGGTAAACTTTGAAGGGCCATAACTTCTGTTTTTCAGAAAGTACCCCCTGTTTTTTATTTCTTATTCGTATCAAGCGTCTCATTTTACATCTTTTTCACCTCATATCTTTTTTTCTCAAAAGTTGATAGTTTTGCAGTTTGGATTTAGAATTAGTTTGATTCTTAAGCTGATTACTTGATCCGGTGCCATGGCCTGCGAGGTCACCTGACTTGACCAACCCGATTTTTTCTTCGGGGCTTTGTTTACGATCGGGTGTATGAAGCTTAAGTCAATACCAGGGAAAATATAAAAGACATAATTTGAGAGGCTTTCCGTAGCATTCTTTATTTTAACTTGATAATTTTTTGTCATAATTTAAAAATGACGTACAATAGAAGTCCCTCTGACATTGGCTGTCAGAATTAGTTGATTTCCATTGCACACTGCGTTTAATCGATGAAATTTGTGTCCAGTTTTTAGAAAAACCGAATTATTTTCCAAACTATCAACTTTTGAGAAAAAAAATAAGAAATGAAAAAGATGTAAAATGAGACGCTTGATACGAATAAAAAATAAAAAACAGGGAATGCTATTTGAAAAAATGAAGTCATGGCCCTTCAAAATTTACCAAAATCAATGTATCACAGCAAGGTGATATCAAAACGGAAATAGGCGATATTATCACCAAAAGATACCCTATGTTATTGCTTAAACATGGAGCAAAGTCCCAACTTGATAACCTTAAAACCAAGTGCCTTGCGATTCATTTAGTAAGTGCCTACAACCGCATTAATTTTTAGAAAAAAATTGATAACTTCTGAACAGTTTAAGCGAATTGCAAAAACTAAACAAATTTGTAATGCCTGAGAAAAGGCAAATCCAAATATACCAAAATATACAGGGGGTGCCGTTTAAAAAAGCTCGTTCAAAAATTGCTCTGCAAAAATGGGGCACCCTGTATAGAGCAAAATAATTTTACAAACTGCACTTTGACCTCCCGTTTGCAGTGCTGTTTGGTTCATTTCGATATCATCAATGGCGTAGGTGTAATTGAGCGCGCCCATATCAATGACTCACCCTGTACACTGAAATATGTAACTCTCGCGATTTCCGTATTGATAAGATAAGATAAGATAAGATAAGATAAGGTTTATTGGTGCTGATAACAAATACATTGCTTACACATGTCAGAAAAATAACAAAATAAAAAATGTAGCAACCACAGTGCAATCGCAATAACAGTACATGTTACATATTACATACATTTTTCCAGGTCAACATCTAAAAACTCCTGAACACAATAAAAAGAGGCCTTTTTTAAAAAATGCACCACCCCTTCCCTGAACGGTTTCTCCGGGAGTGATCTGACCCTCTGGGGGAGTCTAGCAAACAATTTGAAAGACATGTATCGAGGCGCCTTCTGTGACAAGGAGAGACGACAGAAATCTAGGCGGAGGTCCGACCCGTGGCGCGTATCATATCCATGGCCTCCCCGAGCCATTAAATTTTGGTTTTTGAACGCGTAAAGCAGGCATGCAAGGATATAAATAGAGGGGAAGGTTAGTATCTCCCAACCCACAAAGGCCCCCCTGCAGTCCTGTCTGTAAGAAAGACCAGCCACAATTCTCACAGCTCTGCGCTGCAACCGAAAGATTCTGTCCGCTCCCGAGCTACCTCCCCATGTTAGCGCAGCATATGTGATCAGGGAGTTGCACAGGCCGAAGTAAGCAATTCTTAAGACTCCGCCCGACACACTGTTCGACAAGTTCCGCAGTAAGTATATGTTCCTCGACAATTTGGCAGACAAGGCATCAGTATGGCACTGCCAGGTGAGCCTTGCATGTAGCGTGTCACCCAAGAAAGTCGTGGAAGAGACACAGTTCTCATCTCCCACCGTATGTCTTAGAGTTGAAAGCATTTTGTTGGTTTTATTGATGTTCATACATAATCTATTTGTGGAGAACCAGTGTAGAGCTCTTGAGTGGGCCAGGGCATAACTCTGCTTGGCAGATGCTAAGCTATCATCAGTCACCGAGATGCACGTATCATCAGCATAAACTATGGTTCTGAAAGTTGACAGGTATGAAGAAAAATCATTAATAAATATTAAAAAAAGCAAAGGTCCGAGGATGGATCCCTGAGGCACTCCCCGCGATAGCCGACGCCTTCGGGACATTTTCCCATTTACGGACACAACTTGGAACCTGTTTACCAGATAAGACGCAATCAGATTCGAACTCCCCTCATCAAATTTATATCTCTTTAGCTTTTGCAATAATATTGGATGGTCTACACAATCAAAGGCCTTCGAAAGGTCCAGAAACATGGAGAGCTGAAACTGGCCCGCCTCGTAGCAATCGACAGTGGAATTAACAAATTCAGTTATTGCATCCGTAGTGTTCCTATGCTTCCTGAAGCCAAATTGACGTGGACTGAAAATTTTGTTTGATTCAAAGTACTCATAAATTTGTGAGCTAATCGCTTTCTCGACAACTTTAGAGAATACTGGCAGCAACGAAATTGGCCGGTAGTTACCAATATCCTCCTTATCCCCACCTTTAAAGACTGGTATCACAGTCGCGATCTTTAGACAGTCCGGGAAGCTACCCGACGAGAAACACTCATTAATAAGAGTAGTAAGAGGATAAACAAAATGCTCTATATTTCTCCTGATAACATACGTACTGAGGCCATAGATATCTTTAGTTCTGGTATTTTTAAGTCCCTTGATAAAATCCCGTACTTCATTGATAGTCACAGATCTTAAGGAAAATGAGACATCAATGGAATTTACGCCGGACATAAGAGTTATAGGATCTTCATCGGTTGCCGGAATCTTTTCAACAGTTCTTGTAGGAATTGATACAAAGTAGTCATTAAAATCATCCGGTGAGATACCCGGCAACGAACCATCCACTTTGCTACCCCTTTTTGCATTTATCAGTTGCCACATAGCTTTGCATTTATTAGCGGATGCATTTATGTATCTATCATTAGCTTCAATTCTGGCACTTCTGATACACCGACGATACTCGCCCCTGAACTTATTTCGAACCAGACGCATTTCCCGAGTGTCACGCATTTTTAGCAAGTCGTTTAAGCATTGCAGGTGTTCACGCATGTCCATGTCCATGTCCATTGGAAATGAGTAACAACTCTTGGCTTAATACCGTCTGATCTGGGTGACCAGTTCAAGCCGCTCATGGCTTCGGGGCAAGGAGAATCGCTCCTCGGGTATATACCCCTTGATGGTCTTGGCCACGACTAGCTCATAGTCTGGGGTGAGTGTGGGTTCGGGTTATGGGATTTCGTGCATTCAGCATAGGGTCAAGGATAGGAAAAGCAAAAAGGAAACAGGTCAACAGTTATATTCATGACGCAAGGTTACATAACAAAAGGAATACAAAACAAACTGTAACCGTTTCTGGTGTTACGAAGAAAGCAAAATAAAATAGAAAAGATACTTAGTAGGTCCCAGAGTGAAGCTCATAACCATCCTCGACCTTTGTCTGTCCATCGGTAAAACCATCGTTCTTACTGGAAAACTGCCACGGCTACAGGACTCGCCTCGTGGTGTTAGGTCTCCGTCAGCACTTGAGAAGGTAAATCGGGCGCCACCAGTGTAGCAGCGGAGTAGACGGAGCCCTACGAGGGTCCTAACGGCACACTGGAGCCAGCCGGGAATCCTCCAGTAAGACAGCTTCACCTAGAACATCGAAAGGGATCAGAGACACATACACTACTTTGGTATCTTTTCCCAAAATTTATATCCCTACCCCAATTTTGATGATATTGCCGAAAAAGGTAATAATAGGTGGGTAATAGTCAAATGATATAGACGATAGACGTCGACAGATAATTTAGAGTTGGTGGCGGCTCAACCTTCCGTGAGCAAAGGCCAGGTCAACAGACATGTACGCTGGCATGCCATTATAACAAAGCACCACTTAACTGGACTGTGCTGTGGCGGGTAGACGCCGACTGAGAGATGGATCGCCTGGTGATGTCTACGATGGTACCACGACGGGGCGTATTCTGTAGACGCCGGCGCTGTCGTATGGTGGCCCACGGTTGACTGACGAAGCGAAAGCAGACAGTTGGACGTCGCTATGGTCATCTGGCAGCATCAATATGTCAGAAACTCTGATTTTCAGGAACAGCACAATACCAGTGACAGGCCATGTCAACGGGCAACAGGAGAATTTGGATGATCATAACTGGCAAAACAGGAAACAGGACTGGGAAGACTGGAGCGGATGACGATGAGGATGATGTTCAGTCAACGCCGGAGGAACAGCAGCAATCTCGACGGCGGAGACGAGGTGGTGGATTGGAATCTAGCTCGACACCGGAATGGATGAAAGCTTCATCGGTGGAGGGACAATGGAGATGTGGGCGGCCGGGGCGGCCTAACTAACGTCTTCTTCTACTCGATCATCTTCTTCTTTCGAACCAAACTCGAAAACCAATCTCACGAGCAGCGCTCTTCTCCAAACCCAAAAACTTTCTCCCCTGTTGTTATCCCTACCAACCACACCTTCACTTTTTTTTTCTCCCGCCTACTCCTCAAATTTCACACCGTTTCAGGCTTTTAGCCTTTACGAGGAAAATAGGCTATTTACCCCTGGTTTGAAAGAGTGTGTATGGGCGAGCTACCGACGCTCGCCACTTAGAATATTTCATTCGGATTGTACAATGTACACCGGATCAATCATTCTACTTCTTTGCCGCCGGATTACAACTCCCTGACTCGATCGCCCGTAACTTCCTAACTGACTACTAAACTGGGCAACAATCAAAGTGATTCACTCGAAAATTTTGCCTCACTCCAAATGTGGATATCTCTGGAAAAAATTAACCCATTTTGGAAATCGTGGTCATGCTAGATAGCGTGTTTTTTTGGCTGTAAGATACTTGAATGATACAGGGGTTCAACGACGTCCTGATGCATGCACGTGCTATTCATCTCTTTAGTTGGGTTTTATGCAGTCTTTTTAGTGGTAGAAGATGAGCAGTCGCCTGCTGCTTATAGTGCTTGCGTCGTGTCGAACGTCGGCGTCAGCGTCATTGCTGAACGCTCGCAAACATTTCAGCGCACGCCAGCGCAGCACCAACTTCAGCACGAAGCGAGAGCGAGCGCAGTGTTGGTAAACTCGCAGTTGATGAACTATTTAGCTTTAGGGACGCAACAGACCAGGCGTGCATTTATTTATCTTCATTTGTTATTTGTTAGAAAGAACATTCCGAACCGTGTCCTTTGTTGAGCTAATAGCACGAGGCGGTCTTCCCCTAATCTGATCCGGAAGAAACTCCTTCGAATTTATCCTCTAGTCTACAGCCCCGTCGATAAATTCAGCCTTCCAACTAGGCTAGATCCACACAAATCTTGCGGCTTCATCTCAAACTATCAGTAAAGGCAGAACTGCCTCTGTCGTTGCGAATGGCCCTGATAAAGAGAAGACGCTCCCTTAAAATAGCAGCGCTTGACACCCCAAGGTAGACGGGTACTTATAAATACAATTATTGTTATCGCACCTCTGTGAGTGCCTGTGGTACGCGAGATATTCGCTAACCTCTAATTGTATTAAATTCCGTAACACTGAATCCGTTTTGTGTGCATTGTCTGTATTGTGATTGTATATCTCCCTCTGCACGGCGCGCGCGCCTCAACGCTACACTGAGATTAATCAGTTATGTGTGTAACCTGATTAACCTCACGGGACCCTTCGCCCGGCAATCGGAACGCATTTCTGGGAATATTTGATGTTTTGCGTCCGTCTATTGGGGTTATCCAATTAAAAATCCATTAGCAACGGCCCAGGGTCGTCGCCACTAGCACCACAGCCGCCGGTATATACGTATAATTTTAATATCAGGTAAGTAAATAATGGGGATTGCGGCGAGTGTGTGTTTTGCCAGGCTCCATTGTTTCGTTTTCCAACGCGGCCCGGGAAAATCGGATGCGCGGTTCCTTATCAAAATACAAACCTTAATTCGTATGAAAAGGGATAATCGCAACAAAAGCCGGCGCTCGCTCGTGCCTCCAACCGTCCTGACAAATCGTTGCTACAATGACTTTCAGGTATGAGCACCGCATGAGGGACGGAGGAAGACTTGTAATATCGCGTCATCGTCATCCCTCAATTGATTCAATTATACGCGGAGTTGCTTCGGGTTTCGCTACTACGGCTAATCCCGAACTAGGTTTTCGCTCATTTTAATTTGATAACAATCCGCTTTTATGGTGCGCTCAATTCGTTCCGGTGACGGTTAGAAATTTGTCTGACCCCGACGGGTGAATTGCGCATGCACGCCACTGTGTCGGTGTGTGCGGCGAAGTATTCAGGATTTTATTTTATTTGGGCTGGAACAGGGAGATTTTCAACATTTTTGACGTTTTCGGGGACTTTTGTTATAGTGTAGCTTTTGACATAGACAATACAAATAGAAAAGACAACATGTCGTCACGGATTTTTACGGTTGCGTAGGAACCAGGCGAGTCCATCATTCAAAAAAAGGTTGGCCGATTTTTGATGCCCCAATATCCGTGACGACGGTGGTGATAACATATGGTCTTCTCTATTTGTATTGTCTATACACTACACATTGGCCGCATTCGTAAGTCACAACAGTTGTGGAGCACTTCTACGCCATTGGTCAAAATCAAAATTTCGACGAATCGCGTGGAAGTGCTCCACAACTGTTCTGACTTACGAATGCGGCCAATTTCTTGAATAATCTGTCAAATCAACAATCAAGTTCATCGTTTTTTGACACTATTTTGGCAGATTGTTCAAGAAGTTGTACAAAAAACTGTGTAGTGTAATACAGCCATTAGACATATTTCTTTGACTAAGCTTATCACAAGTTTCTCACATTTTACAAGAAGTACTGTAACCGATCTCACCCCACCTTATTCACGAATTTGAATGAGGCAGAAGCGAGTAGGCTCGCCAGAGGCGTTTGACATACACAAAAGAAAATTATACTTTACCTTTCCCTTCACTCAATGTTTTTGGCCGGTTGATCTGGATCCAGTGTAGTCCCACCGCTATGCGTAACATTCCAAAGTCGTATCATAGGTAAGAGCAGTCTCGTAGAAGGACGTCAGGCGGAAGTGGAAGAATGAAGACACACACTCGACAAACAGCGACGCGAACATTGCAAAGGCAGACAGGAGCTATCTGGAACAAACTAAATGTCGTTGGTGTAACTAGGGGGAAACACACTCAACACACGGCTCTTTCTCTTGGCGTGGACACGAAGGTGGCAAAGGACTTGAGACACACAGTGGAAGAAATCATGCACAATCTATAAATATGTGTGGCCACACGAAACAGCAAATAACCAATCACATAAGCTTAACTCAACCTTGTCATAACTGTTGGGAAGAGAACCCCAAAATACACCCCTAACGGACGGTTTATGGGAAAGCTCTTGCGGGGCCAACAAAATCAGAAAACAAGAGGAATGTCCACTACTTGCGGTGGAGGAGGAGAACGAATACAATAACATCCAGCACTAACGCCAGTTGGAGTAGTATATCTAGGGCCCCCACCTCTGCTGAGCCAGCGTAACTGGGGCGGCCAGCCCAGCATGTCTCATGGCTGCTGGCCGGAAGTAATTTAATTCAATTCTAGACACTCGCGAGCATACTACCGCCGCAAAAAGGACCCATCCACACTCAATAAATGAATAAAATAAAATCATACACTCCCTGAAATAAAGAGATGGAAAATAAGACCAACAACGAGTAAAACTCACTCTGCCCCACGCAAATTTCACACACAATGGGTGACTAGGACATTTTTCTCGTCTTGTAGATCCCATCCCAATTTTTTTATTTGCATCTCAATTGCTTCTCTCAATTTCGCATTTCAATTGCTTCTCTCTTAATTCAATTCGCATTTCAATTATTGCTTCTCTCTCAATTTAATTCGCATTTCACTTGCCTCGTTCAGGATTTGCAAACCCCTTGTGGTAATCGTTGATGTCGTACGAGCCCTGTCTCGCAAACAAATCCCTTTTGTAATCATTCTTGGTGGTGGACATGCCCTGCGTCTTGCAGCTTGCCATCAGCTACCCTGGTGTGTGCGAATTGGAAAAACAGCCATTCACACTACTACTGAATATTTTTACCATCGTGTTACAAACCAGAGTACGGAAGTACATCGCCACGGTGACGGCCCAACCTGTTTCTACGCCACTGGAGGTCCGACGTCACTGGAAGGCCCCGCTTCAAACAGGAGGAGTGCAGGGCGATATCTCGATGCCCCGTCTCTCCAAACACGCCGCGAGACTTTCCCACGAACGCAAAGCAAACGATTCAGCCTAACCTGAGGTTTACTGATTTTTACTACGTATTTTAACAAGCAAATAAAAATCTTTTTCTCGTCGGACATTGGTAAAATTTACGGGTTACCTGGCGTTTTTGATGCCAGTGGGCCCCTGGTATCTCGCCTTGTCTTTCGGCATGATTCCCAAAATTAACGTGGTAGAATCGGCTCACGGACAGAACACAGGAACTTGGTCAAGCTTCGAGTATGGCGTCCCTACTCTCTTCCTGGAATTCCTCCTCTCCCGTCTCATGCGAGATGTGTTTTTTTCGTCGCTCTCTCAGGAAGCCGTCGAGCGTCCGTCTCGAGTATATCTTGTTGCATACCGTCATTCTCTACTTGCGGACCGCCGGACTCGTGCAATTTTTTCTCGAGTGTGGAATTAATTGACGGCAGGGGTTCCTGGACGGTTTCAGTACCTACCCACCTCAACTGGAACGTTTTTCCTTTTACATCCCACAATTTGCGACTCAGTGTGGGTTAATTGTGTATTGTTGGTCGAACTAATAATGGAAGTGGATTATTCCAAACAAGGCGCTACTAAACACTTCATTTTCATTTAAATCCATCAATGGTTTGCGTTTTGACGACGCCATTTTGTTTGAGTTGACGATTAGTTTTTCTTATGGGTCACACAACAATGACCTCGCGCGTGCGCACAGATATCGTGAAAAGACCTATAGATGTAATCGGGATCCAAAGCAAACTCAAACACAACTAATGATAAGAACAACTGACAGATGATAAGAACGCCACATAAATTTCAAAACTGCAAGTCAGCAAAACCAGCTACAATATTGAAAGACTTGCTAAAAAATGATCTGGCCCCAATTTTCTTAGATCGGTGTCTTCGACTCGGTGTTCACGTGGCCAGAAAAGTAAAAATTTTACTTTTCAACGTTTGGCTAATGAAAGCTTGTGAGTGATACGTCCGACTGTCATGCTATGGGTCGTGCGTGCGATCCTCACTTGTGTCGGGTGAAATTCTCATCTCGAAAACAAGTTTCATGATTTAGATGGAATGTTCGCTAAATTCTAGGGCATACCACGTGAAGTCGATGTTGCCGACTCCATGCAATGTTGGTGGTCGTTGAAGATCCTGACCCTGATGCGTTCATTAATTTTCATAATTTCATACAGTGGAGGAAAACATTCTCCGGCGTTGGTGATTAGCCCTGGCAGCGGAAATAGACCGACGTCAAATAAATGAGAAAAGAGAAAGTAAACTCTTGGCCTCAGATAAGAATAGGTACCAACCTAGATCGGGCTAACTAAACGTCTGGAAAAGGCGACGCTGCCTTAGAATAATATCGAGCTTCCAAGTACTTCAACGTCAAGAACAACGGAATAACGAATGATATTTATTTCATAATCATGACGCTGTCCGCGTTGAATAGATCATAATAACCATTTCTGTTGGGAATCTAGCCCACTAATTATTGAACTGCAAATAAAACTCATCACAAATGCAAACTTGATGTCATTGTCAGGTCGCTGTGAGTTGAATTCTCCCGCTGCTACCCATAGCTTTGTCAGTTTACATGTTGAATAATTATCACACCTACACTTTCAACTCATTGATTACTGAATTAATTTCTATTGATTCAAATGACATCTCCCATTTCTTGCAGGTTTTGACAACCATGCCACATCGCAATAAGTGACGACTTTGCACCTTGCCCATCCAATCACTTTACGCAGTTCTTACTAATGGACAGTCAGAACCAAGGTGGCTCGGGAATTTTATTTCTGTATCTAGGGACAACGACAATCTCAGAAGTGTAACAAGAGAATTAAAGCCGGGTCAAGGCTGTCGTGTTTTGAGTGACCGATCACAAAATAAGACGGGATCACAGTCACAGATCTGTAACCAAGCAGCAACGTCGGCAGCAACGATTTCAACTGAGTCTTACTTGGTTCTCGACACCGGCATTTTTCATTTCAAAGGTCAGTCAAAACAGCACATTTGCCTCATTTCCAGTTACATGAGTGGAATCATAAGAATTACCAACTCCATATTATACTCTGTGAACCAGAAGCTGCTTCTGGTTTGAAAATGTCAACTTGGAAAGGTAACGTGAGGACACGATGTCTTTAATCATCAAGCAGACCCATGAAGAAGTTACAGGTCTGTAACTTCAAAAACGTTGAGAAAAAGAGACTCTAAAGCTGAGCTAGAAAGCTTCATGATATCAAGAAACATGAAGGGTCATATTATATTCACTCACTCGGCTCAATATCGTGAAGTAGGACCCTTTTGGGGTGAAGTTCTCTCCTCCTAAGATCGATAATAACTTTGAACCACAACAGAGTGAACAAAACCGAAACAACTGGAGAAAATCGAAAATGTTTAGACCTTGGTTCCAGATCTTTAAAACCTTGAACTTTTTCAGTGTCTGTTCCAGTGGCATTGTACATCCATATCATGGAACTTTTTGAGTGGTACTCTTCTTATGAGAAGCTCTGTTGCACCTAAGAGGGTTTATTTGCAATCACTGCGAATAGTTTCGTGACTGCCTTGTACTAAAATTTTGCTTTATATTTGCAGAAAAAAGTACCTCTACGATTACTGATGTCGCAGTTTATTTGAATCTAGAAATCACTCGATAGCCCTAGTTCGTTCAAAAGACCTCTCATGTATGCCTAATCGATAGACACGAAGCCTATAGGTAACCACCGCTAATGAGGTTTTTCAAATATCATACATTATTTAACTAACCTACCTAACCCATCAGCAAATGACATTATTATTCCGGCTCATTGTTAATTGAAACGTATCATCATGAAGTAGTATGTTCAATACCTGCCTAATGAATGTAGGATTGCGTTACCTTTATGCTTGATGGATTTTTTTACACAGAACGCATTATTGTACAACAGTTGGACAGTAGCAGAAAAAAAATTGCCTGTTAGGGTTATTACACATCGGCTTTCACTTTTAGAAACACAAGGAATGCTTCCAAAATTTGGATGCATCAGCTCACGCCCATTTCTGTGACAATTTGTTCACTCGCTTGGCCTACTTTCCGACAGTTTGTTCACTCGCGCCTTCTATTTTTCAACAATTGTTTACACGCTCCGCCTACTCTTCGGCAATTTGTTCAATCCCCCCGTGACATTTCCTTCACGTGCTTTGCTTAGCCTACAGTTTATTTCCTTTGTTCCTGTTTTTATCGAATCAATGTTATGTCCGAAATGAGATTAGAACTCGATTTAAGGTTGAAAATGCCATGGATACCGACAGTTATCCTGATAATAGGGCTACAGCAGCCGCCTTCTCAACAGCAGTTTCTTTACTGGCCCCGCCTACTTTCTAGCTATTGACTAGGTATTTGTTTCGTCGTTCCGCTTACTTTTTAAAAATATTTCAACGGTTTGTTCCATCGGTTCCACTTCTCATTGAATTGAAAGTCTTTTTATTCAAAGTCAAGCGATGAAAAATGCCGTGGACTGGATTTAACGTTGAGAATACCCTGGGTGAAGTATAACAACCGGCTACTTGACTGCAGATTGTTCACTAACTTCGCCCACTTTTTCACAGTTTGGATACTTGCCCCGCTGTCAAACTATCATTCAAAGGGAAATAAATAGGGACGAATTCGGAAAATAGGCATGCAGGGGGAAGAATTCGTCAAAGAAACCCTTGAGTATTACCCCAATAAGGGGACTTTCGAATTTGTTGTGAACAAGTGTGAACACTCACTGATTCTTTCGCTATTAATCGCGATTCAAAGTTAATTAGCTTACACAGACATTCAAAATACAAAACTGAAGGAACATTAGTAGGCAGACAGACTGTAGACAGAATATAATGAAAACAATACATAATAATTACAATACAAAATAGGAAGGGAAGGATTGCGTGCCCCGTGCACACGAGGATCCTGCAAGAGAGCCTAGCCCAAATATCTGCCATGTTACTTGCTAGGAGTTGATAACAGTCTTGACATATTCGTTGTGGCAGACCCGGCTCCGACCCTACAGGTAACAGCAAATCATCTTATACCAAACTAAGCACAAAAAAATGACCACCTAGCAAAAAGTACCGTACAACCTGTTTGGACGATAGCAGCCTCATGACACGTGCAGAAACAGAACATTGAAAAACCGTCCAGTTAGGTTGGATGAAAGCGATCGATGGCACACGGATATAGAAAATAGCACAGGCTTTTTGATCATTGATCACTCATAGAATCCTTTTAAAAATCATTATTTGTGATATCTTTCGGTTCGCCAAAACTTCTTCTTGCATTGACCTTGCATTAAGTTCTATCATGTTTCTTGTTTACATACCTATTTACGCACACATGTTGCACAATTGAAGATGTGTACATAAACGACCAAGGTCACTTTAGGACTGTTGTGGGCAGGTACAATTTCAAAGAATGCCACGGGACTCACCAAATTTATTCGAATAAACAATGTTGGGATTTATCCACATCGGCGTATCGTGCACGTGCCTCCAGTTTTGCCGAGACATTTACATAAATGACCGCCCATTAGCAGCACACACCGCGATTTCAATATTAGGTGGGTAAACAACGGCAATGATTCTCCCTCCCGTTGGGAGAACAAAATATTTTTGCAAAAACAAAAGCCGGCTGGGGGGCAGTTTCTGCGAAAATCTCTGCGCGACCACACGTCAAAATGCGGAACATAACTCACCTCCGGTATAGTGGAGGTTTTTCGATGCGGTGCCGCAAGCAAGCGCCAGCCCAATAAAAGTTCTCGCGGTCCTAATGGCGGCCATTTATATTTCGACTCCGTGTGTGTTTGTGTATTGTTGTGTGTGCGGTATTCCATGACCCGATTCGGGGCTGCTTAATTATCGCAGCCCGAAGTTATCGTGGTGGAGAGAGAGGAAGCCCATGGTAAGCAGCCAGGCACAGACCCATAGCCCGGTGTAGCATAGTGGAGACTTATTATTATCGAAATCAATACTCGGCGAGCCCGGAGAACACAACAGAACAATACAAAGGAGCGTGATGTGAAATTTCAACCGTTCATTGTTGCCATCGGAGCCCCAACACCTGGCCCTCCTCCTCCGCCTCCTCCTCCATATTGTTTGCTGGAAATTTATGAAAGGTCGGCAGGAAGAACGGCCGGCACAAGGCGGGGGGGATGTCCCATGATTCTTTTTTATTCAGAAAACTCCAATTTTTCGCGCCCGTGATGGCACTGCACGAAGAGGGTGTTAATGATGGAAAAGAACGGGGCTGCGTACGGAACGGGGACCCTGGCGCTCCCCGAGAGGATGTCGTGACCGAGTCTCGATGAATGCGGAAACTTAGATTGGAACATGTTGGTGGAGACTTGGAGAGACTTGTTTATTAAGCCGGCAGGAATCGATACCACGATCATTATAAAAGGGCGAGGGATTCGGTCGCGGTCAACAGGTGGTCGAGCACATTGTAGTTTACGTTTGACATTTAAAGTAGTACTGTGTGTATTTTTTCCGGGATTGATGTTATATTCCTGCGGAACTCTTGTTGCGTGAAATTGATTTCCCATTCACCTTTCCCGCCACTCAAGGTAAACACTCGGCCTCCTCTCATGTTTATTTACAAACAGGAGGGTTTCCAAGAAACCCACACTCGAAGTGAAAGTTTTCGCCTAATACGTACTAATATACGATTCGGCAGTTTAGGGGATGTAGTGTGGGTAACCTCCTTAAGTCTAGTGCACTATATTCCACAAGTTACAAGTTACAAGTTCAAACCCCATACTCTACACTGTGGTCGGAATTCAGTCGGAACTTGGTAAAACTTGAGCTGCCTTTTAGTAGCACCTACCTTATGAGTTATGGATAAATATCTCGGTCAGGGACACTTTCTAAAAAACGATTTGTGATTTGATATTGTGCAATAAGATAAATATCCCGGTCAGGGACACTTTCTAAAAAACGATTTGTGATTTGATATTGTGCAATAAGCCCCTAGTTGTATTTGGAATTGGCTGTCTTATATTTTCATTCAGTTTTCATGGATATTTCATTAACTGCCATAGGTAATGACGATGTAAAACTGGGGTTGAGTGAGGCAGCAGAGACGCGTCTTTTGTAAGGCTGTCGAGCTGTATAGGAATCAGAAAAAAAGAAGGAGGATATACCATAACCGATCAGAGAAAAGGCACATCAGACATCAGAGGAGAAAAATAGGGAGGATTTATGAGAAGACCTAAAGAAATGCGAGAGTGAATATTATGTTCAGGGGCTTCAAAGCTTCAGGAAGTATCAGATAAGATGGAAGCTGTAGTTTAGAGCCAATCATTGCCGGAACTTCGACTTTCACGAAGAAGATCATACATTACCAACCGTACTTCATTTTTCTCTGCGACCTCGTCCGTCACGGCAGTGGAAGAAAGTTGCGTAATGTTGAAACCTTGTTGTTGGTAAGACGGTAATTTTGACTCAATTGAGCTCTTGTTACAGAGCTACTGATTGCCCTGAGACACATTATCACAATTACTTCGCCATGAGCAAGTTTCTAGTCCCGGAATGCAATGTTGACGAACACTACTCGGGATCGTGTCGTATCTTTCTTCAGCTCACAGACCTGTCGATGGAACTCCCCATTTTGAAGGATGACATAATTTCACCACCTTCTGGTCGGATCGACTTCATGTTGTGGTTGGGGACAAGACTGGACGCAATCCGATTCAACACTATTCGATTCACACACGATTCACATCCAGTTCGAGCTGTCACACGATCCAGATCCAGATTAAAAAGTTCTCTGTTGGGGATAGTAGATCCTATAAACAGATTGCAAAATCGATATGACACGCAACACTGTTTTAGAGAGTGAGCCGATTCAAATTGCCAACTAATCTGTCTGATCTGGCTCAAAAGATCAACCAATACAGTAGTCCCACTTACAAAGGAGAGTACTGGATTGGTTGACGTGAGTTATATGGATCACATAGACTAGGGTTTCCATAAGCACCTTGGTAATCATCTCGGTTACTTTTTAACGGCTGCACGAGATACGATCTAGATGAGATTTTTCTTCGATTCATCCCACGATCACGCAAGATAGATCGGAACTGGACTGTCTTCGGTTATATTATGATCCGCTATCTGATGCAGCTGTAATGTATCTACCATAGTCCAATCTAACGTGCCACCGCCAAACAAATATTCCACTATTGATCTGGTCGGACAACTAAACGACGTTCCTTCTGGAAAATCAATTTCTCGACCAAACTATCGATCCAGGTATCTGGACAACACGTCCCATTACATTATTTTCTAAACAGAGCGTCTCCAAGATAAACGTACCGTCCTAATGACAAGACTTTCCCGAAGAAAAATAGTATATTATATACCAAGGTTGAGAAAGTATTATTATAGCTGAAGCGCCAGTTTAGATCCCGAAGCGCAGCTGAGGGATATAAGGCGCTGAAGCTATAATAATTTTCTCGACCGTGGTTTGTATAGAATTTTTTTTACTACTTGAAAATCGCCATCCCAGTTGAGGAACAAGTTAATAATGATGTACTTCACGGCTAGTAGTGAAAAAAGTATTTTTTTCACTACTAGCCGTGAAGTACATCATTATTAACCTGTTCCTGAACTAAAAAGGCGTTTTTCTAGCAGTAAAAAAAATACTATATAAACCACGGTCGAGAAAATTATTATAGCTTCAGCGCCTTATATCCCTCAGCTGCGCTTCGGGATCTAAACTGGCGCTTCAGCTATAATAATACTTTCTCAACCTTGGTATATAATATACTATTATACTGTTATCAGTGGTGAGCCTCGCATTAGAGCACACGCAGTCCTTTCAGACTATTCGCATCAGAACCACTGGCGAAGCAAGAAGAAGTGTCGAATCTCTCGAAAAACATGTTGGATTGTGATAAAAGAATCGACAAGCCCATGGTCATCACTGGTTGTTTTGATTACAAAGAAAGGTTAGAGTACGGATTTTGCGTGGACTACCGCAAACTCAATGATGTGACGAAGAAAGACAGCCATCCATTGCCTCGGGTTGACGACACTTCGAGCACGCTGTCTGGATCGAGATAGTTTTCGACGCTTGACCTTAAGAGTGGTTACTGGCAAGTGGGACTTCACAACGACGACAAAGAGAAGACGGCGTTTTTTCCGGACACGTTTGAACGTCTAACGGAGTGCGTCTCGCGAAATCTAACATGGGTAACTTGCCTAGTATACCTCGACGAGGTATCGACGTCTTCGAGGTACCCATCTCAAGCTCATCTCGAAAAAATGCGTAACAATGTGATTCGCTATACAACAGACAACAGGCGACTTGGACACGGAAGATGTTACACTTAGACCTTGGACGTCGTCAGATGCCCGAAGGGCTCTTGTTCTCAAAACATCTACCTATTGCCTCCTTAGTACGTACGAATTGTGCCTAGTGCTGTCGTAGTGAGCTTCCGTATATCTTGCTGTGCCGTTCGAATCCCTAATAGCACTTCTTGCACCTTGTGTTTTTTGAAGCCCTGCTGAACACTTTTTTGTCTTGTATTCCAGAGTCTTGTGGTCTCTTTTCGCCTTCTTGTTCTTCAAATCCTGTAAAGTTTTTCGAGAATGTTCGTCCCAGGTTCGTTTTATTTGGAGATAAGAGCACAAGTTTTGTGGGAGACGTTTAGTCCTAAATTAGCCTCATCCGTCGAAAGGCCTCATTTGATGGCATACAACCGTCCACCATAGAAGATGTCGTTGAGAGAGCTGAAGTGTTGATAGTTCAGAAGTTGAAGATCTTGCAAAATTCATAATCTAATTTCAGACCCACCATACCTTGGAGATAGGCTCTGCTAAAGAATCTCTCGCTGAAGGGCACTTCGCTGTTGATAGAGTCAGGTCATGGCCCGGTTCTTTCTGTGTTGTTCGGACGAAACATTAGATTTCCCAGTGTAACCTTGGTGTAAACCCTTTATTTATGAGCTCGCCCTTCCCTTCACTACAAAGAAACCCGAGTGAGTTTGGCAGCGCTAATTTTGCTTCAGTTTTACCACCTCTGTGGCAGAAATGTCTCTCGTAACAGCGCAGACCAAGTGCCGCCACTTCTTCAGTGTTTAGAGTACCTTCTGGATATAACTGTCTGAAATTTTTCGACCGTAACTGTACCAGGGTGAGCCAAAATAACAGCGTCGCTGTGGTTCAATTTTCTACCCCAAGTTTGGAAACAACCTGTATATGTATTATCGTTGAGTGAACAATCGGAAGAGGCGCAGATAGTATCATTTTGAACACTGACATTGGTTTTGGCAATATATTCGCCAGTTGCGACCCGCACGGTAAATTAGAACGGCGGCTTTATCCTGAAGGATTTTTCAGAAGTAAAGAGCAAGCTGACACGAGGAAAAAGCAAAGCCCTCTTTCAGTAGTGTAATGTATCCTGGTCACGGCACCATTTCTGTAGTGTAACCCTCTTTTTAGATGTTGGCAGTAATCGTCGTTGCTCCTTCCCTTCCTCACGTTGTTTACCTTTTACCTACGTTGTGTGAGTTCTTACTCTAGATAGGAATGTGTCCTTGGGGATGAGGTTTGATCCTTGAATGAAACGCGAATGAAATTCAAGCAAAATGATTTTTTTTTGAAAATCAATTAGCAAAATTTTA
The DNA here is from genome assembly GCA_949128115.1 of Anaspis maculata. Classification (NCBI taxonomy): domain Eukaryota; kingdom Metazoa; phylum Arthropoda; class Insecta; order Coleoptera; family Scraptiidae; genus Anaspis; species Anaspis maculata. Next base: position 27,712,183 of record OX421961.1, read on the forward strand.
AATGAATTTGCTTCTTTTCTCAAAACCCCTCACAACAAGAAATTGACAGTGATAAAAATGACGAACATGAATAAAGAGCAACAAAATACGAACACAAATGAAACAAGAAAAAATCATTGAAAATTATTTGGCAATGCAGGAATTTACAACAATAAAATGAACACAAAGTCAGATTAGCAAAACAAAACAAAAAATCATGGAACAAGTCAAACTGTCGATTTAATCGCAAAGGAAAAGTGACGTATTCGCTGACAGGCACACATGGGAAGAACACGTCAAAGAAACCCCTGCGTATTGCCTGGTTGATTGCTGAAAAATCTCTTCCCAAATGATCCTTATAAAAGTCAAGTGTGAATGAGTCATGATGAAATGACAGAGAAGTCACTTCAGTAATGCATTGATCAAGTCAGCGTGAATCGGTGCTTGAACCTCTTTGAAACGTTTGCTTTGTTTACAAGTTATTTTCAACAAAAGGAAACTCGCTTGCTCACACTTTAGAGAAAACTTCACGCTCAGCAATTTATTTTTCACATCACAAACAGAACAAGTCAAATTCATAGATAAATTAACAATAAAGGAACGATCGGTGAACAAGTTAATAAATCAGCAAGAAACAAATGATAAGTAATTATGTAGATGAATCAATAGGAAAAAAACAAGAGGTAAATAGGTAAATAAGTAAACAAGAAACAGGTGAGAGGTAAATAAGTAGGGAAGTTAGAGTTGGTCATTCTTTTAGTAAGCAATTGGAAGAAAGAAGTATCTATAACGCATTCGCCCGAAATTCCCCAGCAGTTACCCATCAAAAGCCCCACAGATACATACTTACATACAAAACAGAACAATGGTTAGTAAACAGTAATCACATACAAGAAATAACAGTAAATACAAGAAAATCGACTCGAGCCAACCTGTGGCCTTCTCTTCGTCGTCTTACATAATTCCCCTCAAAATAAGAAAAGGTTAGTAGACTCAAACAGGCAGATTAATACAAGTGGTTGACCCCCCCAGGACACAGTGAATTGGCAAGTCTCTCTTCCCTTCCTTTACTTTCATGTATAACCCGACGATGAACAATGAAATGTGAATGAATCATCCAAAGTACTGTTCTCTACTTAGCGGCCGATTTTGGCGTTGTAGAGATTCTTTTTGTCGTCTTACGGTTTGTGACGTAACTTGTGGAAAAGAAACAATAATGAAACCTCAAACTACACGCGACAGCGCGGCCCTGAGACCATGTCATGAGTGCGCAAAGTGCACACCCACTAGATTACGGCCTTTGCCATCAAAATTGAGATCAAGTGGGAGTAAATAAATTACACAAAATCCAAAGCAGTGTAAAGCACCTTGATTTCAAAGGAGGAAAACTGCGGGTTATGCAAGCCCGTTGAGGACAAAGAGACCAAAGAATTTCGTGTTGTGTACAATTATCTTACGGACAAAATAGGTATCGAAATGCATGATTTGGTGAGTGGGTGGAAGCCAAAATCACAGTTCAATAATCAAAGAAAGACCGACCTTTAAATTGTAAAAACAACGCACTCCCGTTGCACTGAAAATCATGTGTTCTTCACCACAGCTGATTCTCTCCTCTCCGTGTGCGGCTGCCGCTTGCGCGCCAGCGCCATCTCCCTCTCCCATCGGCAAACGCTACAAACGTCAACGACCACACCTACTTCAGGTACCAACGTACAAACAAAGTATGAGAAAATGTTCCGCTCGCGAGGTGCTTCTATGTGGCGCCACCTGACTAACCACTATCGAAAAGTTAGGAACAGAGCACTTCGAATGATCAATCAACGGTATTATGACGTAACTTTTATTGGCAGATTGCAGCTGTACTACCGATTCGATCAATTTCAAAGTTATATTATCGTCAACCTGACAGCCAGAAAATCTCCTCCATCTACCGCTCAAACTATTCATACGAAAACGCCATAAGGTGCACTGCACTAGCGGAACGGAGAAATCTTGACGGCAATAATTTTCGCACTGTTGCATCGCACAAGCTGCACCGGCCATGCCTCTCGAGGACACAAACCCGGTGTTTGCTCTCTCCTTTGTTCGGAGAACGACGTAAATGTAAACTGTATTGTTGCCAACAAAACATAAATTAACTGCTGTTGAGGGTGATGCGCCCCGCGTCATGATACCGGCAGCGATGATGCCTTTTAGTACATTAATAATGCAAAACCACCTCGAACTGTTCGAGCAACATTGCTACTTATGTTTATGTGTCGATAAACCAACAACCCTGGCTCTGAGTTCACCCCTTCCCCCGGTTTGTAGAATAATACACCGGCGGATGAGCTTTTCCTCCCTGGCGTAAAGGTTTTTACTGTATACCAATAATAACTACAGCGATGGAGCTTGCAGGAGCCCAGAGGCTCCAGTATACTGGATTTCGATGACTAGACTGCATATTTCCAAAACCGCAACTGATTAAGCTTCGGACAGAAATTGCATTCGCACATAAAAACGACTATTTTGCTGTTTGTACACCGACAGCAGCTGTCCATCGTTTGAAAACTGCAAATCCTACAAGCTCTATTCGTTTCCTTTCAGAGGTTAACCACCCAGTCGTGACGCAATCGATGGAAATCCGGGACTGCTCTCCTGCGCCTCCAGTTGGGGACAGTAAAATAGTTTCGGAACGGCTTTAGTTCTCCTCAGAAACCAGCAGTTTGTTGTTTTCGTTTTCCGGCTTTCTCCAAAGGACCGCTGGCTCCTCCAAAACCAGATTTATAAAATAGCTTCAGCACAGCTATGGATGCCTGATATCTACCCGCATGTTTCCAGTTCCTCAACATAAATACAACTTGAATAACACTAAGCGCTATATTATTGTTACGATTCAATAAATATTATGATTGAATATCATGTTTACATACTCTATAGTGATAAATAAATACTAATGGGATTCAGGAAAAGAAAACGAGCTGGGTACATTCCATTCAGAAAGGAGAATGAGGAAAACGTGTCTATGTTTGGCCTCGCATTGAAGTACATATTCAGATTATTCTCATAGTTGGGTCCGAATCGATCTAAGCAGGAAAAGAGAAAGCCAGGTTAGTTGATTATTTATGCAGTTAAATAATACTTTTGAGTTATCTGTTAATCCTCAGGTCCAAACTGAAGCCCTTGAATGACTCCAAATCAAAAAGATGCGCTTCAAAAATCCGGATGGATTCAACCTGGGTGTTTACAATCATTATAACTGGCATTTGCCACAGAACGCTGTTGACACCAGCCAATTAAAGTTTACCAACCCGACCGACAAAGAACCGCACTGAAAATACTGTGCCCGAATAAATAAACACCCGCGATGGGTCTATTTTTAGCACAAAAGCGTGCAGCTGTTGAATTCCTCCCTCTAATCTAGCCCTTATAATAAACCGACCGAAACTTACTAAACGCTCCATAATGGAGAAACATTACAAAGGTGGCGCGACGCGGTAAAAAAAGCTGCCGTCTCCAATGAACCGCAACGAGCGGTTGGTCGTCCCCATTTTGTCCACTTTTTGCTCGCGTAGTGGTGTTTGAGAAGGGTTGTGTGTGTGTTTGTGTGTATCATTTTCATTCGGGATGAGAACAAAGAAACGGATATTTTTCCGTGAGAAAGGGCGGGCATAATTGGGTCTGCGGGTCGTGCAGGGACCATCGGGGTCTGCGTGCGGAGGTGCTGATGCGCAGTAAGGCCCTCTTGATATCGGCAAGACAATTATTTGCATATTATCCTCTTGGAGTGCTTTGCTCTGGAAAACAGGTCGGTTTCGAGGGGTTTCGTATTGTTGACCTGGCGGCTCGCCATTAATAAATCTTCTTTATGAATATTAATGCTAGTATTTATTTAATTAAGCATCGGGTCCTGCGTATAATATGATATGTAATTAACGGCTGAGAGCTGGCGAGAGCAATTGAGTACATCTCCACCTTCTGCAGTTCTGCTTCTACAGCACCATCAAATATGAGCTTTCAGGCTAGTGCTGGGAAATGGTCGACGGCATTGGCGCATACTGGAATGCCACCCAACTTTTACGATACTTCTCGCAATTAAACGAGGTCCATTATACGTTGATAGTTTCCCATTCCAAGAATGGTAATTTTTTTCTGAATTTCAGGGAAGCTCGGATTGCGGATGTCCACTTGTTTAACGACTCTGTTTCATTGAGCAAAATATATGAGCACAATAATCCAAGTCAGACGGTACTGGTGATATTAAGCTTGAACTGTCCCGATTGGAAGTTTCAGAACGAGTTTCAGAACGAGTTTCAGAACATATCTCGTAGGTACATGGAAAAAGAACACTGGCGCTGATCTATCAGTAGAGTACCTGGAATATCAGAGGGACCTGTGGACGGAACCCAACTGCGCGAACTGAGTTTATATAGTGGTGCACCTAGATTTGCAGTGGGATTTTAGGTTCGCCTGTGACCTCTGGTAATGGTCTACCACTCCAGCTGACGTGTTGCTCCCCCTATTTCAACACACGGACTCGTCCAAAACGATTTTTGTTTTCCTGTTCAGCCCCGCCCACAGGTCCTTGTGGTGTGCCGTCAACTCTACAATGTGATCGCCTGAGATAGTCTATTCAGAAGATGAACAGGATTACAGCATTAACGTATTTTTCATCATTGTAGGAAAGCTTGAGGTTCAATCCTTCAACTCTGTTGTGGCGATTTCTCGTAGTGGTGGCGTTATGTAGTCGGAACGGCATGCGGCAGAGCTGAAGGAGACTTGGTTCGAAACCGGGACGGCGTTATCGATCATGATTCAGCCTACAGTGGACCATACAAAATACCAGAAGTAGTGGACAGGTGATATTGTATTGATTTCTCTGATTGAGCTTCGGTATCAATCAGTGAATGAACCGCCTCGGTATACAAGAACGTAAGACGCGAGGCTCAACCCTAAGAACCTGTATAGTGTTATTGACTCGTACCGGGGTCGTTCTGAGGGCATGCGACAGAACTGATAAAGCCCTCATTCCGAAGCCGGTGACAGGTGCTGTATTTCAAATCACAGACTTGGCAGTCAGCTATAGGTCAACTTGATGTACAGTTGGGAGCAAAATGATTCATACGGCACCGCCAAAAAGTCGGCTGGATTTCAGAAATGTTAGCTGCTTGGATCGTTCTTGAATGCCAGTTTTGATTACGATCAATCCCTTATCAGAACTGGCATTCAAGAACAATCCAAGCAGCTAACATTTCTGAGATCCAGCCGACTTTCTAGCGGTGCCGTATGAATCATTCTGCTCCCAACTGTACATTAGTCAAATCACCCTAAACTAACCCGTGTGAGAACTTAACGACGTCTGACAGGAATTTGTGAAAACCAGACGTCGGATTTTGACGGGGTATTTTTTAAAAAAATTTCGCAAACGAACCGCAATACAAGTTGACGATAGGAAATTTCCAAATTTTCTGCCGAATTTGAGGGGATTTTTCGAAAATTCATAATTCATTCCAATTTTTTTCAGGGAACCGCCGCTTCGAGTATTGCATTCCAAACATCTTGTTACGTTTTAGCGGCAAAAATTCGGCTTTTTGGGGAGAATTTCGAGAAATTTGGTGTGAAATGCCGACCGGGGAGTTTCCGGGGGCTCGGTTTCGTCCGTTGCAGGCCATTTGGCGGGGCTTTTCTTGAAATTTAGCCGAAAAATGTTGAAATTGGAACACGGCACGGCCAAAGTGACAGAAACGTCAAATTGACGCTCTGGGTTTTGGGAAAACACAACACCTCGGGGCATTTAAACAGTGCTTTTGGAAAAAAATAACCCTGTCAGGGTGCGAAATGTTACCGCAGCGGCCCAGGAGACCCGTGGGCGTTTGCCAGGCACCAGAAACACAAGGTCTCCTTCAAATAATAAGGCATTTCGCTTAGATTTCGCGGGCCGTGTCTGACGTTGACGGAGTAATTTCACAAAAAACAGATAAGTTGATGTTGATTTGGGGGCAGAACACATCTGGGGGTACTCACAATTTATTTGCAATCTCCAGCGGCTTCACATTTCGATTAAGGGGCCTTTTCGGCCTGCCAGAGCAAAGTTCATGTCGGTTACAGGGGTTCCTTGTCGCGACTTGTTTTCTACGGAATCCATGATAATTCCATCGCACCTTTTGGCCACACCTCAAGAAAGGGTTCGTGTTTAGATGTGCGTCCTTGTTTCGGAGTTTTTTTTGTCAAATTTTCCAAAATATCACAACAAACATTGGCAGCATTATTGAGCGTCGCAGTTGTGTTGTGCCATTTGCAAATGTCAATGTAATGTCACAGCAGTGACGGCACACCTTCAAGGCGATTTGTCGCGAACCATTTGGGCCTATTTTTCGCGAGTGCTTTTAAATACGTTGGCAGAATGATGCTGACAGTTATGGACGTTTTCGCGAGTAAATGTAATGATGAAAGCGGAAATCGTTACATGACATTTTTCTATCATCATTACCACAACATCCGATTGGGATTTTGAACTTATGCCAACTTGAAAAAGATTGTCTGAATGCATCTGTCAAATTTCGATTTTTGACGTTTCGAAAAGCCGCCATATTGAACTCTTGCATTTTTCAACCTATCCGATTAGGATCTAGAACCTATACCCACTTGGGTTGGACAACCAAGATGCATCTGTCAAATTTTGATTTTTGACGTTTCAACAGGCCGCCATATCGAACATTTGCATTCTTCAACCGATCTGATTGGTATTTTGGACCTATACCCACTTGGAGGTTGGCGATCGAAATGTAGCTGTTAAATTTTGGTTTTTGACGTTTCAGGAGGCCGCCATATTGAACTTCCACATTTCTCAACTGATCTGATTGGGAATTTGAACCCATAGCCACTTGAGATTGGCGATCAAAACGCATCTGTCACATTTTGATTTTTGACGTTTCAACAGGCCGCCATATTGAACTTTCGCATTATTCAACCGATCTGATTGGGATTTTAAACCTGTACCCACTTGGAGGTTGGTAATCGAAATGCGGCTGTCAAATTTTGGTTTTTGACGTTTCAAGAGGCCGCCATATTGAACTTCCACATTTCTCAACTGATCTGATTGAGAATTCGAACCCATAGCCACTTGAGATTGGCGATCAAAACGAATCTGTCAAATTTTGATTTTTGACGTTTCAAGAGGCCACCATATTGAATTTTTGCATTGTTCAACCGATCTGATTGAGATTTTGAATCCACACCCACTTGGAGGTTGGCGATCCAAATGCAGCTGTCAAATTTTGGTTTTTGACGTTTCAAGAGGCCGCCATATTGAACTTTCACATTTCTCAACTGATCTGATTGGGAATTTGAACCCATAGCCACTTGAGATTGGCGATCAAAACGCATCTGTCAAATTTTGATTTTTGACGTCTCAAGAGGCCGTCATATTGAATTTTTGCATCGTTCAACCGATCTGATTGAGATCTCAAATCTACACACACTTGAGGTTGGCGATCAAAATGCATCTGTCAAATTTTGATTTTTGACATTTCAAGAGGCCGCCATATTGAACTTTTACATTTTCAACTGATCTGATTGGGATTTCAAACCCATACCCACTTGAGGTTCACAATGGAAATGCATCTGTCAAATTTTGATTATTGACGTTTCAGATGCCGCCATATTGAACTTTTGCATTTTTAAACCGATCTAATTGAGATTTTAAACCTATACCCACTTGAGGTTGACAATGGAAATGCATCTGTCAAATTCTGATTATTGACGTTTCAGAGGTCGCCATATTGAACTTTTGCATTTTTAACCGATCTGATTGCGATTTTACACCTACACCCACTTGAGGTTGGCGATCAAAATGCATCTGCCAAATGTAGATTCTTGACGTTTTAGAGGCCCCCATATTGAACTTTTGCATTTTTCAACCGGTCTGATTGAGATTTCAAACCTATATTTACTTGAGGTTGACAATGAAAATGCATCTGTCAGATTTCGATTTTTGACAATACTAGAGACTGCCATATTGAACTTTTGCATTTTTCAACCGATCTGATTGAGATTTTGGACCTACACCTACTTGAGGTTGGCGATCAAAATGCATCTGTCAAATTTTGATTTTTGACGTTACAGAGGCCGCTATATTGAACTTTTGCATTTCTCAACCGATCTGATTGGGATTTTGAACCTATACCCACTTGAGGTTGACAATGGAAATGCATCTGTCAAATTTTGATTCCTTACGTTTCAAGAGGGCGCCATATTGAACTTTTGTATTTTTCAACTTATCCGATTGATATTTCAAACCTTTACCTACTTGAAGTAGACAATTAATTGAGATGCATCTGTCAAATCTGCCATTTTGACATTTGCAAGGCTGTCATATTGAACAAAGACTTAGTCAAGATGGATAATCGAAACACATTTGTCAAATTTGACATTTTCGCAGTTTGAAGCCGCTGTGTAGGTATTGAACTCTTGCTTTTTTCAACCGAATTTATTGAGTTTTCAAACCTAGACTTAGTTCAGATGGACAATTGGAATGTAAGTGTCAAATTTGGAATTTTGCACTTATTTTTATTCCATCTCAATTTCTCCTACAAATATTTAGAAAGGCTCCTGAATAATACAAATACCTACACGGTTCTGCTTCTCCTTCCACTACACGGTGTCTCCCACGACAGTACCTTCTTCACGGTTCAGGTTTTCATAACACATATCGCCGCTTTCATTTTCGAAGCTTCATCATGTTTCCAGTATTTTTAGGAGTTACCTTGATCAAAAGTAGAAATACATATTAATGAACAAAATAATGGTGTATCGATTTTTTCTGACAACTCTTCACTGACCAAACACCACCCACTGACATGCGTTTCGTTCACAATATAAGTCGAGGCAGAAATTTCAAAACACGCGAAAAACAAACATCTTTTCGAATTCTTGTTACTCTTACAGTCGTTGCTTACGCCTCTTGGAAAACTTCATCTGACCAAAACACTATCGACGGACATGCATGAAATTACTAAACTCGCCAAAGGAAATCCTGACATCTGCCTAAAACAACCGAAAATCAACATCATGTATACAATCCCCTTTCCACTTGTCCGGTGTCAGTGGAACAAATTCCCTGTCTACTTTTCAACCATAGCTGTCACCCAGGCGACGGCTTGCCGGCGCCGGTGACAGCTAGTCAGGTGTGCAATTATAATATATGAGCTATTGAATGGGCTGTGAAGAAGATTGTCTAGTATTTCTCACTTTCTCAGTGGTCAGTGGCTTTTGAACGACAATTCAACCTTCTGCCTGCTCCAAGCGGTTCACATTTGGAGAGAATGCGACCTGAAGGCACGTGAAGTCGTTTGACGCTGACAAAAGCGGTTATCTCATATATTTGATAGCCCAGGTGCGAATTGCTTTTCAATTGCTAGCACTGTGTAAAAGTCGATGGAATCTACAATCACCTGTCGGGATAAGCTATATTCCATTGCAGTATCACCAACAGATGATTTTACCTGGTGACGGAAGCCAGGAGAAGGCAAACCAAAATCTTGCGGAGACAAGCAGAAGCAGTAGAAGCTATTGCGAAGGCTCAAAGAACATTTCTGGAAAGTGAAAGGAAAATTCTCAGACTAAGTAGACTACAGAAAATCGAGTTGTATCAGGAAGTGAACGTGGAAGTAGCATTGAAGAATTTTGGTATCACCTCCCTGCTGAAAATGCTCATCGATTCTCATTGGAATCCCTATGAGAATCCATCAGTTTCTATCAGCCCCATGAGCATCAATCAGGCGCACGCATAATAAATGGGAAGTCTAACAGTTTCTATGAGAATCTATCGTACATTTCCTGCTGAAAATCCTCATGGATCCTCATTGGGATTCCTATGAGAATCCATCAGTCATTGGCAGAAATCAACAGCAAATGCTCATTCAATCCTGATAAATGCTGATACAAATCCATTATTTGACTTATTGACATGTGAATCCTGTAAATCTATGCGGCTTTGGCAGATATAATCTCATCAATTTTAGGCGAACTCGCGCGCTCGCCTGATCTAGTCGTCATGAATCGTAGGAAATTCTTGCGCGACTAGCGCGATCGATCTAGTGCGTTATCTTTTCGTGACAGTGAAAATACAAAATGCTGACAGGACGCTGAAAAAAAGTTTGATTCCTTTCCGCATCGGTTTGTTTGTTTACGTTTGTTGTGTTAATACCTATAAGATGTAAAGACTTTTACTTTACCGACGCTCCACCAACATGGGAGGAAAAGTATTGTAATCATGCAGAAAAGGTTTGAGATTTCGATGGATATATTCCATTTTGAGGTTCCCCAAGACGATTAGGACTATTTCTATCAAGTAAAGTGCCTATAACTATAGTAAAATACATAACTAATTATGATCTTCAATTCCAGGTTCTAGGAGATTATTGGAACACTGAACTAAAACAATAGTATCACCCTGTGTGCCTGTGCGACATTGATGTAATTTCACGAACATTCACGAATTTATTTATTTGTAAGTGATAAATCTAATAAAAAATCCAGTTCAAAATCCATCTTGGTTTTGTATAACAATTTGTTGTATTCAGTGCGGCATCCATCTGGATTGTATGAGTTTTCATGAGAATCCATGAGGATTAATATGGAAATGTATGAGAATCCATGAGCATTTAAGTGGATTCATATGGAAATCAATGAGAATCCATGAGCATTTATGTGGATTCATATGGAAATCAATGAGAATCCATGAGCATTTATGTGGATTCATATGGAAATCAATGAGAATCCATGAGCATTTATGTGGATTCATATGGAAATCTATGAGATTCAATGAGGAAAAAACGCAGCGGGATTCCTATGAGAATCATTGCGGCAATGCCGGTTCCAATACTCATATAGATCCTCATGAAAGCCAGATAGATTTCCCTATAAGAATCCATGAGGATTTTCAGCAGGGCTAGAGAAAAGGCACGGGAAAATGAAGATATAACAATACCCGAAACTGATGGAAAGAGAAGAAGCTGGTTACAAAACCAAGAAACGACAGTCGGTAGAAAAGATTCCCTATGTCAATTGAAAGAACCTAACAAAGAATTTGAACTTGTTGTCAGAGATTGCCGAGAATATGACAGTACATGCAAACACCCAAAGACAAAAAGACGGAAATTTCAAACTTTCATGTAGAATATTAGTATACCCATGGTACTACCAGACAAGTGCCGAAAATCTTCAAAAAACTAAAATCAAGATTCGATCAACCACTAATCGCTCAGACTCAATAAAAAAAATTAGCACCCGAAGTGGACAACATCGCATCAACTTTGACTTCACTTGGTATGGAAACTCATGACTGGAATTAGTAAGAATATGCCTATATCCATGCGGACCCAATGGAAACGTTGGAGGATGAAATTAAATTGAAAAGACAATCTATTCAATATACCCAGGTGGTTGGAAAACGAATTCAACATTGCATGCGAAATTCTTCCAACAATTTTAAGTTCCAGTGAAAACTTCAAGTGATCCCACGATGACAGCAAGAGAAGAAAATTTGAATGAATAACAAAGAATTGATTGGGGAAACCGCGAAAGGCACGTACAGGAAAGCAGAACATCTATGCAGTCAGAAACACGAAACACAGAAATAAAAAAAATTTAGGAAGAAACCAGTGGTAGAGAGAAGGTCCATTGTGTGAGACAAACTTTCAAGGGACAAACGCCTATGCTTTCTTTGGATGAACGGAGGTCACTGCGTAGGTACTTGAAAGAGAACCACTCCTTTCCTTCCTTAGGAGCCGGAACTGTAAGAGTAAACACCACGGATTGTTGTACAAAGATAGAGCATTGAAAAAAAACAGCTCTGGAGGATTGACTGTACAAGAAATTCAAGAGAATTAAGAGGAGTGGAGAAAGATGAGCCAGAAAGAGAACTTTGTTCATGAACTGGAAACGATGTGGCAAGGAAAATCAATGAACGAGAAAGTCAGCTTACGCCAAAGTTAGTAAAAATGGATTGGTTCGTGTTTAAGAAAAACTCAAACTTTGTAATCCCACCTCAGAAGGTTTGTCAACAGAAAGGGATGTCCGAGAGGACTACTTTCAGACACGAGAAAAGTTTTTGCGCAACGGCCGCTGAAATCAAGAAAATGGAATAGAAGAGAAAGCCGGATGGGAAAGAGTGCAGAACGAATTGGGAACGCAAGGAATAAGACGAAACTTCATTTCACCTACTTTGCTGTTTATGGGAGGAGCTCGGGAGCGTTCAATGTACGCAGAAATGTCAAAAAATTTCGGAATGACGGGTTTCAGATAAAGAGATAGATAGATAGATATTTTTATTTGTGCTATATATACATCAGAGGTATTTACACACGTCAACAATAATATAATATACATATTATATACAAATGAACAGGAAGGAAGAAATACTGAGGACAGCATCGATCGAGATAGAAAACATGTTGAATTCGTGGCCTTTGACATATTGCACCAGTAGACCCCGAAATAGAAGAAGTTCCAACTTCGAAACATTCATTATAGAAGAGAATAGGGAACTCATGACCAGCAACTATGATAGATGAAGACGATTTATTGACCAGAAAACATAAGAGGATGGTGAATAATCCAGTAGACGGGTTTTGACAAAGATGGATAAAGGAATATGCGCCAACACTGACTTGAAGAACAAAGTTGTTTGGAAACAAGCAAGAAAAGAGGATACGTGTAGATGACTTGGTCATGTTGGTGGGATCGTAGGATGCCGAAAAATGGATAGCTGAAGGGGAAGGTCTTGAAAACCGACTGAGGTTCCGATGGCATCGTGAGGGCAGCAGATGTCAAGACGCCACTAGAAACGTATAAAAGACCGGTGTCGAAAAAGCTTTGTGTGCGACGGTATAATGTTGGGAATTTGTTTGGTTATTGGAGAAGCACACAAGACGAAAGAAAAAACGCAACTACACAAAATTAAGTGCCAATCTAGAAATCTACGTCAAGGTGGAGAATAGATGGGCGTTCGTGTTATTACATCTTCGGATGCAACAGCTCCAATAATTAATCAAAGTAAAAATTTTCGTTCGACAGTTATGTCATGCCAGTTTGCACCCGACATCTTCAAATAATTGTGTCTAATCAACTCTTCACTTGCCTTGTTCCTGCTCGCAGGATGAACACACCACAATCACAATCAACAATAAACAATATTGACGTTAAATGAAATTTCGACAAATGAACAAAAACAAGTGGATTGTACAAATCGCGTAATTTACACAAGAAAATTAATGAATTGAGAACACAATCACAATAACGCCCGCTGAGCCAGGTACAAGAGAAGTGAAGCTTTTCGTTTCGAAACACAAACAATACTGGCAGAGGGCCGCTTACAAACTAAACTGGAAAGAATTGAAGACTCTTCCAAGTGAAGACGGGGCATAAGGCCACCGCAATGTAAAAGGCCACCGCAATTTAACAATCAAATTCAAAACGCAACTGTGCTGGATCTATGTTGTTCTAGCTCTCTAGCAAGTAAAAGTAAATTGGAAAGGACTTCCCTGTGGCCGACGTGTGATCACAAAGTCCTTGCGTTTTTGACGCTAGACAATTAACATCGATTAAAACACTAGAACAAGCAAAAATAAGTCGCGTGTCAGCTCCGATCTTTCTAGGTTATGGTGTTTGACGGCCTGTCAACATCACGTTTGGTGACGTCGCGAATCTCGCTCTTGTTGACTCGAGCGCTCACCAGCTTCCTGGATTCTCGCCGAGGCGGGAAGTTTGGCTCATCGATATATAATAAAACCACTCAACTTTGATTCGGTAGCCGACGATGCAAGTGGCGGCGTGAATTCGACTGCGAGCGCCGCACATGGCTGGTGCGAAATTTGTGGCATTCGGCCGTCGTGAAAATAATAGCGATGTAGTCTTCGACGGCGGAACGGCGATGGTGCTCTCGATGGCTCACGGCACGGGGCGAATTCGAGGCACTCGGCCGTCGCGGAGATGGCGATGGTGTCCTCGACTGCGAATCCCGCCAGGAGTGGTGACGATCGGTGGCGGCCGTGGCAACGTGCGCAGCGGTGGGCGGTGGATAATCCAACAGCGTAGATGGTGGTGATGTCGTCGACGGCGGAAAATGTGCGGTGGAAAATCCCACAGCGACACGGGCGGTGATGTAATCGACGGCGCAAAACGTACGGTGGAAAGTTCAACCGATGTGGGAAATTCAGCGTCGAAAAATGTTCCGTAAATGTGGAACCATGGGAAAGGTCCGTGGAAAGTCCGGCGGGGAAAAGGTCTGCAGGCCGAAAACGTGGGCGCTGGCATTGGTTTTGGACAGGGGCTCTTGCCCAAAGAGCCCCTGTCTAAAACCAATCGACTGTGGTTTGCCATTCCGTTGCGCAAGTAGTTCTTTCTCTCTCGCCCGTCGAAACGAAGCCGAGGCGGCCGGCGGCCGTTTTTTACTCTTGCAGCATTGTCGCATCGTTGCGAATTCGGCGACTAAAAAGAACGAGTTTTCCGCTCGAAACGATTCATATAGCTTGCGCTTATCGCCAAAAAAACTTCACTGAAAAACGCGAGCCTGCACGTCACACGTGAGACGGGTGGTGGCAACACCAAAATTCCCCAGAATGTAACCAGCAAAATGGTACACGCGCGTCTGGGGGTGTGCATTGAAGCGAACCACCGTTCGTGCGAGAATCCAAACGTAACAATATGGAAAGAAAACTTATTGCACAAATGAATCCCCATGTCACTGAACATACTTACATGAATAATCCTTGGATACTCACGTTTGACTTAAGAATTGTAGTACTCTGGAAAAAAACGAAATGTAACGAGTCACTTGGCAAAATTCAGGAATGTTTTATCAAGCTTCACCGCCGAAGTCTTTATAAATGAATAAATCAATAAATACATTCAATAATCTTCTGTTGCAGTGGTAACACAAATAAGACACGTCATTTCAACTAGTATTCAAGATGTACACTTTGCTTTCGGAAACGACAACTATAGATCTACTGAGCCATCCCTGGCCTACAACTGACGGGCCAAGATAAGTGCACTTAGTACTTGATACTCATTCAAACTTTAATTTCGAGCAAAGTTGGCACAAGTCGAGCATACAGGTAGGTACGTGAACAGAAACTGGCACGTCTTCATCTAAGATGCAGCTTCAGGTGTGTCGAATGACCTCGCGTATTGAACGAGCAAAGCATCGTGACCTGCTACTGAGGACGAGGGTGCAGGCGTCTTTACAGGGCAAAATATGAGATGCGATATAGGCGAACGAAATCCAAGGAGCTGAACAGGCTAAACCGGCACTAGTATACAAAATCCAGCCGTAAAAACTGACGCGGCACTAAAAATAAAGTTCGGGAATACATCACAGATATACTGACTCTTAAAGTTGCTCCACGGTCGTACACGAGATGACGGCGACAATGCAACCCGCTTTGCATTGTAAATCGCCTCCGACTATTTATTAAAACTCCGAGAAAAAGACACTTTCAATATTACTTCTCTCGCCAGAAACAAGCGAGAAGGATCGTCACAAACATAATAAAAATGCAAATACACCGCGCGTCGTCCGCGTCGACTATAACAACAAGTCGTATTATTTCATTCTGGCGCGAGCGAAATATTACGTTAGCTTCCCCAAAAAACCCGGAAATGGGCATGAGGCGGGTAGGTTTATATCTGTGATTGATTGATACGGAGCTACGATTGCACGATACATCTAGAATGCATTTATTCTGCAATTCGTTTCGTATGAGTGTGTGTGTAGAGTGGCGTGAAGGAAAATATGAATGTGCCGCGAAGTGAAATTAGGCGTTATAGTTACTTTTCCGCCGCGGCAGCACAGCGCCGCACTATACTATACTGCTTATTGAATATTTATGAACCACCCCTGTGATTGTTATCGCTCCAGAAGTGGAGCCACTTTAATGTAAGCTTTCTAACTTTATCACTCCGCGATATAGCTAACGGTTATAAACATACATAATTTGCGCCGGCGCGAGTGTTATGGGCTTCGAATTATTATCGCAATAATTTCGACACAAAGCTCCCGGATAATGGCTTACTAACCGCACCTATATGCGAAAGACCGAAGCTGCGTTTCTGGGTCACCTGAAGATTTGTGCGGTACCTATAACTATGCCCGGAATGTTACACTTTGGAGCAAGTTCCCGCGGATGACTTCAATTCGACCGCGCCGACTAAACCTTCAGATCTGCTCAAAATGCAATTCCGTCTTGATTGCGTTAGTAATTAAACCGAATATAGTGACGTATGGTTACCCAGCGATCTTTAACTCGTTGCTCTCTGATTCTCTTCGCTTCAAGTTGCCATTGAACGTATATAGCCCGAAACGACCGACTCCGGTAAGCAATGATATGGCAACGCGCTGTGAATCCGTTGATAACTTTTATTTAGTCACATCAAACTGAAGAACGTTGGGTTTTTTGAATCTGGAGCTCTGTATTTGCAGATTTCTAGATTTCACGCTTCTTCGATCAAGTTCAAATGACCAGTTTCTTGTCAAAAATCTACTTTTATTGAATACACTAAGAACATGTCATAATGGATTGTCCTCTAGGGTGGCCCAGCTTCTCATTCTCTATGTGCTTTCGAGGCAATAACCTCATCTACAGTTTTCCCATTTCTCAATACTCCATTTTGCGGTTCATTAAACCACAAATAATCAGGTTATCTAATTATATATTCCATACAAAAAAAAGTAATGACCACTGTCATTGGTAAATTCCACTACATGACGAAAAACCACAAAATCCCACTTCTGACACCAATTTCTTGATTAACTCAATGGCATCGCCGCTTCCTCTGCTTGATTTATTTAGACAGACCAATGCTTTTTTGTAGTCAATCTGGCAATTGATTTATGTTTAGATTCGTCGAAGAAAGCTAACTAACGCGAGTACTTGCTAGTGTTGTATTCTCATAATACCTATAAACATAATCTATCAAGTGATAATTTCCATTGCATCAAATCTACCGCAATCTTATTAAATAGGTCCAGTGAAAATTCATACTTCAATTGAAGACTGAGTTTCGAAAAAGCCCTGTGAATGGGAGCAGGGGCGCAAAACACTATATGGACGTGAACGTTACCCTCGATCAGGCTGTGGATTGAGTAGATTCACTAGATTCTGCCAACAGAGAAGCTTGCGAAAGATTTGTTCTAGTAGTAGGTGATAAAAATTAACTTTTCTATCTAAGATCTACTGGGTACACGGAAATCGATCATGCCTAGAATTCCAGGACAGAAAACCTTTGTAGTGTATCCTGGTCACGGCATCATTTCTGTAGTGTAACCCCCTGTTTTCGATGTCTGGCAGTGTTCGTCGTTGTCCCTTCCCTTCCCCACGTCGTTTACCTTTTACCTACGTTGTGTGAGTTCTTACCAGAGATGAGAATGTGTCTTTGAGGATGAGGTTGAATTCTTGATTGAAACACGAATGAAATGCAAGCAAAATGAATGTTTATTGAAAATCAATTAGCAAAGTTTTAGATGAATTTGTTTCTTTTCTCAAAACCCCTCACAACAAGAAATTGATAGTGATAAAATGACACAACATGGATGAAGAACAACAATACACAAACAAATGTAATAAGAAAAATCATTACAAATTATTTAGACAATGCAGGAATTTACAACAATAAAATGAACACAAAATCAGATTGGCAAAACTAAACAAGATATGAGCCGGTGAAAGCCAGCATGGTGTAAGTCATAAAACATCATTTTGAGATATGGCCCTGCGAAGTTAGAAGATCCCATTTGGATGTACAGCGAGGCAGAGAAGCGGAGGCGTGTAATTTTTTTGCAAAAAGTGCTGCGTTTTTTATTTTTAGCCTTAAATATAGAGCAAGAAAAGGAAATTTTGAATATGTCAAAAATCGAAAAACTCAAAATTGTGACTTACACCATTGTGGTTTCCATGGGCTCATATCATGAAACATGTCAACTGTCAGTTTAATCGCAAAGGAAAAGTGACGTATTCGCTGACAGGCACACATGGGAAGAACACGTCAAAAAACCCCTGCGTATTGCCTGGTTGGTTGCCGAAAAATCCCTTCCCAAATGATCTGAACAAAAGTCAAATGTGAATGAGTCATGATGAAATGACAGAGAAGTCACTCCAGTAATGCATTGATCAAGTCAGCGTGAATCGGTGCTTGAACAGAGTCACCGTTCTGTTCGTCTCTTTGAGCGTTTCAAAGAGTTGAAACGTTTGCTTCTTTTACAAGTTATTTACGTAACAACAGAAGGAAACTCGTTCGCTTACGCTTCAGAGAAAACTTTGCGCTAAACGTTGGGTGAAAAAAGCGGACTGTGGCGAAGTCCCACGAGTTTCGAATGAGAAAGCCGAAACTTCTGAACAACCTGCTTTGCGAGACAACAGCTCGCTTAGCATTTGCAATTTTAGGGCACCCGTTGAAGAATTGTACATTGATGTTTTTTCTCCCTGCTTCACTTTTTGTGTTGAAGTTTCAATAAAGACGGGTCGAATAATGCCCCCTAAGGAAACTAGAGCCTCATAAAAGGAGAACCTGATGATGGTTTTTTGCAAATATCTCCGAAAATTGACAAGATAAAAGACGAAATTTGATTTGACCGCTATCTGTTATAAACTTGAGGCAATGCTGTGAAGAAGATCTCCATATTTTATCAGGAACGTCTGACAAAGGTGGAAGGGGAAATGAATTCAGCCCCTTTTTCATGAGTTTTGGTAAGAGAATTTGGAAAATCAGAATTTTTCATGTGAAGAAAGTCCTCTTGTACTATTTCGAACTTTGAAGAAAACTTCACCTGAATTCTCCTGAAATTTTTAAATCCCGAGTATACAGAAATCAGAGCAATAACACCAACAGTGATTTCTTGGAGCAAAAGCAGGAAGAAACGTTCAAATGAAGGTTGGTTCCAAAATGCTCCCTAGGGGATCTAGAGCTCCTAGCGCGCGATTAATTTTCTCGCTATTTTGCCACTCAGTAGCAGCAAGCGGAATTGTCGATATAATACACTGTTTCGACTGGCTGAAATGCGCCAAATTATGTGATCTGATTGGTTAGTTTTTGACAGATGTAAGTTGAATATGAATAGTCAGTCAAACTTATCCGAACAATCAGACTGTTCCGTCTCTCGATCAAGTTTATTTTTGAACCACACCAAGATCATCATTAAGGCAACTTTGCTGGATCTACAAGACCTATTGAGACTGATGTTATTGGTTCTTTATCACTGAGTATAAGCTTCATTCTAACTGGTTTTCTTTTAGATTAGATTATGGTATTGGTAGTTTTGGTAATAAATTATATCTTGTGTAAGGGTGCTGTTGCTGAGTTCATATGCGTGTGTGAACTTAGCTCAAGATTTTGAGTAAGAGCAATGCATTCCAAAAACTAATCATTTCTCTTTTATGTTCCAGGTAAGGATCATTTGGAACCCCAACAGAAAGTGGTAAGATTCAGTTTAAGATTTTCGCGTAAAGAAAACACCGTCATCTAATGCTGACCAATTTTAATTCGGGAAATGTGGAACCTAGGAACCAATTTCACGTAACATTTTTTCGAGCATTTTTTTTAAATTTTGTGCATCATGTTTTTGAGTTACTTTTTTCACCTTTTGTACCTATATCAGTTATATCACAAATCAAATGGTCTAGTAGTTTTGAATACTAATATCTTAGTCTTTCAAGAAAAAAAACGTGTCTCGAAACAAGGCTGTTAATTGCTAGTGTCTAGTCTTGTGCGTGGAAGAGAGACAGAGCATGCATGACGTCTCTATAATGTTTCTCTAGGATACTTGCACTCGCGAGCTATGTGATTGGTCAACCAAGGCATACGTCATCCTGCAGAAGCACAACTTAGCAACAAAACTAGCTCTACTCAACTTTTCGAAGGTTTGTCATTTTTTCAAAAGCTAAAACGGGCTCAGGTGATCAACAAATACGTAATTTTTTTTCAGCTGAGTTTTAGAGGTGCATTAAGTATACTCGGCTTATTAGCGCCCTTTTCTCAATGACTTCCTCTGTTTCATCCTTTTTTGCGCATAGAGAAAAGTCATCTGCCCCGGCGGGATTTGAACCCCAGACCTCTTGGTTTGAAGCCAGAGACGGAGCCCACCGAAGGATGCGTAATTTTTCTTGAAGTCTGTGATAGAGCAAAAAAAATTGAAAAAGGTGTATAGGCAATAACTTATTCCTCCTCAAATAGTAAGGATATTTCCTGAACACACTGTATTTGGCTGTGATTTGACAAAGATTGGTTTTGAACGGAGAAGATGAAGAGACAGGAAGGAGCGTTTGCCATAAAGCTTGCGACAATGTGGTTGTTGCAAATGACGAAGGTTTGACAGTTTAACATGCGCAGAAGAGCGGCCGGGGCCAATCACTTCCGTTCAGAAATCCCGGTGGCGTGTTCGAATTTCTTATCCTTAATTATATACAAATAAAATACTTACGATCTTACGAATGAAAAGTAACGTTCGTTGTTTTTTTAGGGGGGGGGGGGGAGGTTTGGAACACCCACAGGCAGCACAACTGATCATTACTTTGTTTATTTTACACGAAAAACACAAAAAAAAAACAGCAACTTCTCCAGCTTCGATTTGTAACAACCATACACAACAAGCGAGTTGGCACAAAGGCGACTTTTGTCGCATCTCTATGTACCTACCGTATATCAAAAACATTATTTCTCTAGGCAGGCTGTGGCCTGGCCAAAATCAGCCTTGTTTGCCTGCCAATGACCAGAGCACAGCCTGCCTAGAGGAGGAAAGTTTTCGATCATACGGTACATAATAGCACAGGCTGAAACGCTCCTCACTGTCTCTCTATACCGTCTCCAGTTTTGAATTATGATCTAAGTTATTATAAGTCAAATTCCACTGAAATCCATCTAGTGGTTCCAAAATTGAAGAGAGAAGTCAAGAAAAAATCTAATTTCGGAAAAACTTTATAGGAAGTTATAAAATTAACTAAGGACTCAAGGGTTGAGCGGCTAGAAGTTGTTCTGAAGTGTTTTAGTTTCACGCTTATATTCTTCACATAAACAGCAACTCTATAACCTCATGATTGAATGACAAATCGACACAACAATGCTGGTGTAGCCATTAGACTTGGAAAAGATCACTTCCGAGATAAGCTTCTGTCACACGGAAAATCTGTGAGAATATCAGTGATGGAAACTGGGATGAGAGCAAGTATACCTGCAAGTAGGCCAGAAAAGTCAAAAAACTATAATGAAAACCGTACTGTTTCAAATTCTTGATTTTATCTTGATCCAGTCAGATTTCTCCTTTCACCCCGTACGAGATTGATGACCGTGTGAAAACTTTTGCCCCAGATTTTGGGCATACTTGCAGAGATACTTGCTTTCATCCCTGCTTTCATCGCTGACCTCGTCACAGATTTTCAGTGACAGGTATAAATGCAATGACCATGTGACAGACGGGTATGGGGCTCAAGCTCAGAATAACTGGCATCCATAAATTTAAGAAAAAAGGGGTTTGGGATTTCTATCTCTGACTCTTCCTTGCACCAATGTCCTAGTACTCCTAGTTTCAAATTACTGCACATCTTTCGTGAAAAATCCAACCTTGCAGACGATAAACAAACACCGCCACGGCGTTTTCGACGTTAAACGATTTCCAAATGAATTTTTAATTGAAGTGGAACTCGGTGCGCGACGTGAAACGTGAGGAAACGATTAGTTAATTATATCGACTTGACGTCATTTTTTGACGGGCGATTTGTCAGCGGCTGAAAAATGGGATTCTTGCATGATTTGCGACGACGGGAGTGTGGCGGTGGGGCAACCAAATAAAATCATGATAGTGCCAATTAACGTGTCGGTGAAATATTTTGGCACGAAGCCCCGCTCGTGAAGGCTCGAATACGCCACTCCACTAGCTGCCATACTATGTACGTTCGCTGTGCCTAATTTTGTTAGAGAAACTTTTGCTTGCTTTGCGCTGAACATTCGAGAGGCGAGGCGAACGAATACTAGCATGCAAACTGATTAAACGATTTGTGCATCTCTAGACCGTGAAATATGTCCATGTTTACTGACTGGGAAACAGAAACCATCAAATCGATGGTGGAAAGTGGGAACACCGAGGAAAGAACAATAAGAACGAATCTTTATGGATCCATCTACATTCACGTAGTTTTATCGTGGAATTAATGTTCATGGCGTGGATAGATACATATAGATGCCACAGCCAGAGGATAATCGGACAAAAATACCAGCAAGATAGTATCGCTGACAAGTAACAGCCAGTACCACCAAAGTCTTATAAGCGAGTTAACTTTATCGCGCTCATAGTAACTAAGCAGCTGGCCATGCTGTTGGCATGGTGAAGTTATTCCGCTTATAAAACTTTGATGAAACTGGCTGTAAATATAACTAGTTTCCATCTTTGCGAAGTTTTCATTTGCCCCGACTCTAGGTAAAGACCCTCTATACCGGTTCATTTTTTAATCTCTCTACCTCCAATCTCTATCTCAACAAAATACTTGAAACCATTGTATCAGTACTTTAAGTGCGCCTCCGCGAGTGTGCTTGGTGAATTTTGGTGAATTGGTAAGTTCGGGAACGCGAGTAGATCGCCGTGCGGTCGTTTCCGGCCTACGGACCTCAAGTTGCCTTGAAGGGGGACACCATCCTCAGTACTGGCTCACTATCTACCAACGGCTCTGGGGAAGGTTGTTTCTTTCCATCGCTCCTTAAGGGAACCCATTGTCTCTAATATCCTTAATCGTCCATTACCGATTCCGCGGGGTGCTCATCATCAACCATCACCGCTGAATGGTGGCTAATCACTGTTTCCGAGAGTGAAATCTCCATCCTCACCACGTCCACGATCTGCTCTTGCGAGGGGCCTATTTTCTACCACCGCTTCCGTTGAAAGACGGATATTTCCGGAAAAGACGGACTGGATTAGATTTCAAGCTTTTCAGCGATTTCAGTTCGTTCCTGGTTGCCGGCACCTTACCCTCCGTGGTTGAAGAACACGTCCATCCTTCTTCAAACAGGTAGTTTTGACCACCAGGATCCTATTGCAGGCACTTTCCATTTTTACTGGTTCCGTTGCACCAAAAAGCTTAGTGAAGTCAAGCATGTTAAACGTAACGAAATCACTGGTGCTGGGCTGGTGGCCATGGGATTGTATCATTGTATGAAATGTTAGACAGGTGGAAAATCAACACGTCATCGTCAGTGACTGAGGTCTGGTTACTTGAAATTGATAAAAAGACGTAGGTGTATATCTGAGGTCGTTGGGTTTGCAATCGCAATCTGCCAGCGAATCTGGATATCGTGTGCTTCCGGAATTCAGGATCACTACTCTGATTGTGGTGTTTGTGATGTGGCAAAATGTTGCAAAGGGAGAAGTATCTATTAGAAAAGGATTCATAGTGGACTGAATGTATTAATATACCATTTAGTCAAGCTCTGCTTAAGTCTCTCTTCTTACCTACACCTGACACGTATAGGTTCCATCATTGCATGGCGATCCTGCCCAACGAACGTGAGAAAGCGTTAGCGAAAATTGAACGAGAGCTGCAACAACACAAGAGACACAGCACAGCATAATGCGAATAAGATATTATTGAAAAGACCACCGCACCCGCCTTACTTGAATTTCTTACTTTGACCTGCTTTTGTCGGACCGGTCAATGTGTCATGCGACTTCAGAAGCCTATCATGTAACATTTATTCTGTACTAATGCGAATCCGTTTTCGGTATTCGCGAAAGTTGATCAAAAAATGTAATTTGTTTGTAACAAATGTGAAATTCATATTTCAAGTACGCCTTGTAAGCTCGTGGTGCCCCAAAACCAGTTGTCTGACAATATTAGATCTTATCAAACTCGTATGATAATAAACTATTTGGACATTGGATTCCTCTTTCCGTTACAATGACCTTTCGCATTTCTGCCTGCTCGCTCAATACTCAAGATGTTAAATAATTACCGTGGCTGCATATAATCAAAAAAGCAATTGAATTGAGTACCTATATCTGAGATATCTTGACCATCAACCACCAACGTGGTGTGGTGTGTCATAATAGTCCGGTGGATTAGCGCCAAAAAATGCCTAAACTATGCATTTTGTGATAAAGCAAGGGGCTTCTGGATTTACGTCCTTGAGATTCAACTTGACGATTCCAGAATTGGCGCCAACGAGTTTAGTGTGGCAGGCGACCTCAGGAGCCATCCGTAAGTATGGAAGAACAAAAATTTCGTTGCTGTTATTTAAAAGCTCGAAAACGATTACAAATAATTGATTTGTATCGTGTTGCAGCCTTTCTTGTTGGAAGCAGTCCTATTTGTGTTGCTTGTGGAGTTAGTATAGCAATCAAGCATGTTGATGGCGTGTTCTTGAGGAAAAATTGTTTTTTCTTTCAGTTTGATAAAGCAGTGAGCATTTTACAAATTTCGCGAGACTTTAATTTTGATTTCTGTTCTTGTTCATCAGCAATCATAATTTCCATAATATACAGGGTGTTTACACACCAACATTACAACCCTTTTCTTGGGGCCTTTCTCTTTGCAATGATCTTAAAAAAAACTTTCCATTGTCAATTTTCACGAGGATTCCAAAATATTAGTTACCTTTCTATAATTTTTTGCCTCTTCATGTACAGGGTGTTACAGAATTGTTCACAGCCTGTAGGTAACAGGGTGTTACAGATTGTTCACAGCCTCCAGGTAGGCTATTACATATACCTAATACCTTGGGGTGCTATTTGATGTGGATGTGATGATGACTCATGTGCACTATGAGGATGTGCTCAACGTATCCATGTGCACCATGGGGATATGCTCAATGTATTCATGGGGATGTGACTATGGCTGGTACACATGAGCACGTTGGGCAGATTCTCCTGTATTTTGAGCACATCCTCATGATGCACATGGGAACGTTGAACACATCTAAATGATGCACATGGAAACGTTGAGCACATCTTCATGGTGCACATGGGTACATTGGGCACATCCCCATGGTAACCAATGCCATGGGGCACATATGTGTTCCAAAATGTGCCCATGGACACTTTTCTACCAGGGAATTAGACTTACGGAATGTGATTTGGCTGATTACTCGAAAGAACATCATAATTTATGGCGAGTTTATGGTTTCCTTGTCAAAAAGGAAGAACAGGTTTCTTAACATCAAAAAGGAATGTTTTTTTTTTTCAAGTTTGGAGAATGGAACGAACACGGCGACAATTGCTGCCAAAATTTCTAATGGACTCATAAGCTTCCTTTATGAGACATGACGACACTCAATGGTCGTTTTGTGGAAGTTCTTTCATCTCCAAAGTTTGAAGGGCCCCCATTCGCCTCCTTACCGACGAAATTTCAAGTGCTGCGGGTCATGTTAATAGTATAAGGCTATAAATCATGTTTATTGGTATAAGGCTCACACATGAAAAAATTCGTTGCCCTAACCCAAAATGCAGTATCGATGTACCCTTGGATCGCATTACTCGGTATCTCGATTCGGAGAAAAAATCAGGGAAAATATCAAAGTTTTTACTGCAGGTTAATTATGTTTCGAAGACATCTGGAATCGAAATTGTTATCTATTGTATCAGTCACAGGTTCCTTAATGATGAAAAACATACACTGGATATGTCTCTTGTTTTTACAAGATGATTAGAAGGATTTGTTCCGAAAGTTAATTTTTGTCAACTTTGAACACTGTAATTGACGCACCTTTACACGAAAAGTCATATTGTGCTTGCGATACAGCTTCGATATCATGTTTGTTGCTTTTACAAGGAGGAACAATTCCTCCTCTGCAAGACAAAGTTGAAAACCGTACAATAGAGCCTTTATCTATGACGCAACACGTTTTTAAAGTGAAGCATGCGTCACTTACAGGTGCCGTGTTCACGCTAAACCGCCCTCGCGACCAGACACTTCTATGAGCTTGTAAAGATAAGAAGCATATCTAATGCATCTTTTTCAATCAAAGAAAAGTTGAAAGTAACTGAATATGCAAGAAATTATAGAATACCTGTGGTGAGGAGTGAAAACCATGAGGTTGAAGTTGAATATGAAAAAAACGTGTTTTTCCACCTAAACTTGTTCAAACATGTTTCTAACGTAATTTCAACACTTTATTCGAACTCAGAACGTCGATTTTAGTCAAAAATGATACCAAACTTCTTTATATTCGTTCAGGATTGATGAAAACCATAAATCGCCTTCAAAGACAAAAATGCCTTCTCCTCAGCCCCCTTACGTGATTAGCATCGACATATTTTGTCAATTCCTCCCCATAGGGTATCAGCGCATCGAAGTATCATGTATTTGGGTGCCTTCGAGGAACAAGGAAAGTTTTGGTTCTTTTACAGCTCTGGATGGCTCCTGAGGTCACCTGCCACACCAAACTCGTTGGCGCCATTTCTGGAATTGTCAAGTTCAGTCTCAAGAATGTAAATCCAGAAGCCCTTTGCTTCATCACAAAATGCATAGTTTAGGCGCTAATCCACCGGACTATAATTGTACATGTTGAAGATCAATAATTGTATAACTTTTTGAACGATCTTTTGCCGCTGCCGTGCGATTTATTCACAATCGACTCTTAACGCCCATTGAGGAATTGTGCATCCATCCAACTGTTACCTCGACAATTGAACAATTGTTGGAGCCATCTTGCGCTAGACCAGCTGAGAAACTGAGTCAGAGTCACGTAGGTAGATATATCCTAGTTTTATCAACATAATGGTAATATCATGATTCATTACTATTCTCAGTTATCCTCGTGAAGAATAATCCGGACTATCCGAATTATAATCCGTCGTTTGTAAACTGAAAGTTCGTACTTATGGTGTCGATTACTCTCAAAATTCTACCATTGGAATGAATTCTAGGTCAATGCCGCCAATTGACCGACTACAGGAAATGCATACAAGCTGTTGTGAACTGAATAGTAAATATGTTACAATAATTTTGTGTGAATCTACTTACATTTTTCATTGTGCACTACTAGTCCTAGCGGTATAAGCAAAATTCCATAAAAATGGCTCTAATTGTGACAAAAGTGTGAAATTTGGTGTGTGAACTCCTAAAAGCATTTAAAAGGTTTTTAGAAGGGGAGCCAAGAAAAATTTTGATTTTGAATTTTCAATTTTTTGTGACGTCATTTTTTTAAATATTTTTTTTATTTTCAGAACTTTCCGAGATTTTTCACTTTTGTTATTGTATTATGGTGAGTAATTGCTTAATCCAAAAAACGAAAGGGAAAATTTGAGAAAAAAATTGACTGAACTGAAATGATGACGTTTTTTGTAAAAATCAAACTTTTCCATTTTTTTCGAAAAATATTGTGAATATGTAAAAAATAGAAGATGGCAGTTATTCCTTAAGAAAAGCCCTATCAGAAGTTTCCGAAGTGTTTCTTAAAATTCCAAGCCATTTTCAAGATATTTGGAAAAATGTTATTTCTTGCAATTGTTTCTTCGTATTAGCTCCTATTACATCAAACACATCACAGGGTTCTTTTTTTCTTGGAAATATACTTAGGAATGATCAGACCAAAGATTTCTTAGAGGTTTATTGTAAATTGTAATTTTTCCAGTGGCGTAGATCATGAAAATTCGAACCATTTCTACCCTCCCACCGTACTTTCTACACCTCTCGATTATTTAAAAAATATATGACATTTTGGCATCATGATCATCCAAGATCACCTAGTATGGCACTTCTTTTGAAAACAAGATGAGATCGACGCGACGATCTTGAGCACACAATTTTTCCGCTGATCAGATCGACTGCTAAATATTACATTTTGTATCACCTCCTCGATTATCTCCATCATGACTGTTTTAGATACATTATAGTTCATTGTTCCCCCAAACTGAAAATTATTCACTTCATCAACAGTAAAGTTGGTTGAGTGGCCATCAGTGACGTCGAAGGCATACATATCATCGCATCTAAACAGGTCAGCAATTGAAGTGAGTCATCCAAAAATTTTGTTCTTCTTCAAATATAAATATCAGCGGAAAGAAGCAACCGATTTCAAGACGGTTTACAATGTCTGATAGAGTGATTCTTTGTTCACTTACGATGTGTGGTGTCAGCTTTTTCTATTGTCGGCAATGTATGTGATATACAGGGTGAGAACGGAAGATGTACTGAAATGGTCAATTTTGTATCATGTGCAACTATTCTAAAAATGATATCAGACTTTTTGTGACTTCATATTTGGAAAGCTCGAATCAATGTCTCGGAACGGTTTTTCAAATTCCCGTCTGTCTCTTCCAATTACAGGGTGATTCTAGAATATTTTTTTGGTTTTGCACTGATAATGGACTTTCTTGTTCTCCGATTTTCAAAATATGAACAGCGAATTCAAACTTATTCTTCGGGAAATGGAGTCTGAAAGTCAAAATCGACTCAAAACAAACATTCGAAACAATGGACTTCACCAAAGATAATCCAAATAACGTATGGTCCGAAAGTTTTGGGAATTTTTTTAAAAGCTAATAACTTTTTTTGGATAGTTTTAATTTTGTAACTTAATATTGCAAAAACTAGCATCATCTTCAACAATTTCAAATTCGTATTCAACATATTGAAGATGGGCCATTATCTATGATGGCTCTCGGTTTTCTTCTGCCATGTTCGATCATTCTCTGGACAACAGCAGGATTAATTTCTCAGAGCTCCTGCCTCCCAATGTACCGCAAGCTCGACCAATATAAGATTTCTGGTAAGTATTGAGCAGGATAGTATACGACAAGGGATTGGAAGCTGCGAATGAAGACCAATTACGGCGTCACATTTTTCAATAACATTAGAGAATTTCGCATTTGAGAAATTGATACAGAAAATCATGGAACATGGCAGAAGATGATTGAGATCCATCGAATATAATGATCAATTTTCAATATGTTGAATATGAATTTATTATTGTTATATATGATGGTCATTTCTGCATTATCAAGTACGAAAATAAAGACTATTCAGAAAAAGTTATTAGCTTGGAACTATTTCCCAAAACTTTCGGACCATACGTTATGAAGGACGCTCGGGATCTGTTTTGGATTCAATTTTTTGACAAAAACAACCGCTTTCCAAACGAACCGTTCACTTGAACATTCGATGTACTTTTCGCTTGTATCCTTTCCGTAATCATGCGGTTGTGAATTCGGTTCCATCACCGACCATTCTTGACTGATACAAGCGAAAACTACGTCGAAATGTTTGGAGTGAACCGTTCGTTTGAAAAGCGGTTGATTTTGTCATATACATAGTTTCCATCCAAACCAGATCCCGAGTGTACCTACTTCATATTTGGGTTACCTTTGGTAGAGTCCATTGTTTCGAATGTTTTTTTGAGTCGAATATGATTTTCAGGCTCCATCTAAGAATAAGCTTCAATTTGCCGTCTATTTTTTGAAAATTGGATAACAAGGAATCTCATCATCAGTGCAAAGCCAAATTTTTTCAGACCACCCTGTAACTGAAAGAGATAGACGGAAATTCAAAAAACCGTTTCGAGACAATGAGTCGAGCTTTCTAAATATGAAGTCACAAAAAGTCTGGTGTCATTTTTACAATAGTTACCCATGATTTAAACTTAACCATTTCCGTATAGCTCCCGTTTTCACCCTGTATATCATGTATATTGCCGACAATAGAAAAAGCTAACATCAAACATTGTAGAGTAAGGATCACTCTATTAGATGTCGTTAACCGTTTTGAAATCGGTTGCGTCTTTCAGCTGATATTTATATTTGAAAGAGAATAAAAATTTTGGGTGGCCCACTTCAATTGCGGACCTGTTTATTTTGTAATTATTGCGGTTTGGAACATAGGAACATACCTACCTATTTGTTTGTTAACATTTATATTTTATTCGACAAGATGATCATCACAAGCCACCTGTTACGAAATCCTGTTCAAAAACTCTGGGGGGGACAATCAACCAAAATTTATCTAAAACAGTCATGATGGAGATGATCGAGGAGATGATACAAGATGCAATGTTTCGCAGTCGATCTGATCAGCAAAAAAATTGCGTGCTTTTCAAATGAAGTGTCATGTTAGGTGATCTTGGATGATCATAATGCCAAAATGTCATATATTTTCCAAATAATCGAGTGGTGTAGAAAGTACGGCGAGAGGGTAGAACTGGTTCGAATTTCTATGATCTACGCCACTGGAAAAATTACAATTCACAATGAACTCCTTAGAATCCTTCGGTC
Organism: Anaspis maculata; assembly: GCA_949128115.1. Classification (NCBI taxonomy): domain Eukaryota; kingdom Metazoa; phylum Arthropoda; class Insecta; order Coleoptera; family Scraptiidae; genus Anaspis; species Anaspis maculata. The sequence goes on from OX421961.1 coordinate 27,742,385, forward strand.
TGATCGTTCTGAAGTATATTTTTAAGAAAAAAGAACCCTGTTATGTGTTTGATGAAATAGGAGCTAATACGAAAAAACAGTCGCAAGAAATAACATATTTCTAAATATCTCGGAAACGGCTTGGAATTTGGAGAAACACTTCAATAACTTCTGATAGGGCTTCTTTTGAGGGATAATTGCCTTTTCTAATTTTTTACATATTCACGATATTTTTCGAAAAAAATGGAAAAAATTGATTTTTACAAAAAACGCCATCATTTCAGTTCAATCAATTTTTTTCGCAAACTTTCTCTTTCGTTTTTTGGATTAAGCATTAACCCACCATAATACAAAAGTAAAAGTCAAAAATTTTGAATAGTTGCAAAAATGAAAAAAAAAATAAAAAAAATGACGTCACAAAAAATTGAAAAATTAAAATCAAAATTTTTCTTGGCTCCCCTTCTAAAAACCTTTTAAATGCTTTTAGGAGTCTACACATCAAATTTTACACTTTTGTCACAATTAGAGCCATTTTTACGTGTACCGCTAGGACTATACGCTAAAATTTACCAAAGAAAGTGCTCGATTAACGTTTTCATGAATTAGTTTTTTTGTTCGACCGGGGGTATGTCAGCCTGATGCGATCTATCACCGTATACTTTATTCATATATTGTTCACCTCTAAAAATATTTCGTTCACTAAATATTTCATAGCTCGTTCAATACTACTTTGGATTTAATTTATTTTCACGTGTTCCGCATTAACGTGGCTCTTACTTCTTTTTATTCATAATTAGACTTGTATTGTCATAAATTGTTTATTGTTTTCACTTTTTGTGTGTCACCGTGCCAAAAATAAAATTCAACTCTGGATCTATCCGTGATAGTGACTCGCGACATTTCAAGCTTCACGAAAGGTAATTTTGCTGGTGCTTTATACAGGGTGTTTCAGTGACCTTGCATGATACTTCGGGAGGTGATTCCTCTCAAGAAAATAAGTCGAAAAGTAGAAGTAACATTTTTCCCTAAAGTGATTCCTAATGGAGTTACAGCCCCTAGAAGGTACGCAGTATAACAAGGTGTTCAATTATTTGCTGAAAAACCGTCAAAGGTAGGGACTCCAAATTTAGTCTAGTGAAGTTTCTTAACAGTGCAAATGTACATGCAAAGTTTTAAACAAATCTAACCAGGGGTAGTGAAATTAGAGGAGATTGGAATTATGTTGAAAATTGTTCTAGACACGTTAGGGTTTTTTCACTTTTACTTCAGAACGGTGCATTCTACAAAAAAAAATGCAGGAGTAATAAAAGTTTCGGATTGAACGAGTTTATCAAAAATATTAAATTTGAAGCTCGTATCTTTCACAATTCTTGAGCAAATAATTAAAAACTTTGTTGCACTTGCACCTTTGAGGGGCTGTAACTCCCTTAGGGAGCACTTGAGGAAAGAATTTCACTCTTACTTTTCGACTTATTTTTCTGAAAGAAATCACCTCCCGGAGTATTGTGCGAGGTCACTGAAACACCCTGTACATCGTTCCGTTTATTTTGTTAAAATGAAACTTTCAAGACCGTAAGACCCTCCCAACCTCCTTCTGAGCTACGATCGTAGTTTAGGTCACAGCATTTATGACCGTAAATCAATCTTAGCAAAATCAATACGCAAATAAAACTTCGACCAGCTGTAGGTAGTGTGGTGTTCAGCTCAAAATTATAAAAAAAAGGAAATTATAATTTAAGACAAATTAGTCTTGGTTTAGGAATGCGAAGAAAATCGATTTCTGCCGCCTGGTGTCGGGAGTGACACCGCACACCAGCACATGAGCTTGTTGGTCAGGGGAGATTTCAGCAGAGGAGATGGAGCAAAATAGGATCGGTCCGAAAGTAGGGACGGGGGTGTAGAGGATTCGCGTCGTGGCAGTCGGAGGGGACTGGTTGATGTGAGGTCAAGACGAACGGATGTGTTCGGCTAGGCTAGAAGAAAAATTATCACTCGTCAAGAATAATTTATAAGAGTGGAAAAAACCACTGTTAATAGTTATAGTGCATCAGTTACGAGAAAAGAAAATATCAAAGCAAGTCTGATTTCCATTGAATTCAAATGCTAATTGTTCAAATGGGGTTGAAGTAATTGTTTTGTTTCTAAAATGATAGGAGTCTTGTTCTTGATATTTCGAACAGCCATAGTAAGCGTCAAACCGATTCAATACCCTGAACTTGCTGTGAGCTTTTAAATACCTGTTTTCGGCCACCTTCAAGATACCAGAAAAATGGTGAAAGCTTCTGTAACCTTCCACAGAGATCCAGTCTCCGTCAGATTGATTTCCTTACGTCAGTTCTGCTGAAAATCCAGCGCTCTAGACATATATTTGGATCAAATCTGAGCGAAAATCTCACGCGTTATCTTCCCACATAGACTAGATTTAACCCTTCTCACACGACAAGAAGTTTATGAGCATTAAAAAGGCTAGCGTAGGAAAACGCTTCAAGACAGAAAAGAACAAAACATCATTTTTGCAGGCTGCTTAATCAGAGGCTCACCGCGATAAATTGTACACCTGATTGCAGATTTGCGTGGAGTTATTTAACTCAGCGTGAAATAGAGCTGATGGATAAATCTGTAAGTTCAAAACTGCAGCACCAGCCGAATAATAATTTATGGAATGTAAACACTCAATTTTTATGTTAATTATTTGATCGATAATTGAAATAATGACTATAATTCCGAAATACCAAGACAATACTCAGTGGAAAACCATCTCTCCCCAAGTAAAATTAAATAATCGAGATTTCTATTCGTACAAGGAAGATGGACTAGACAAGAAAAGGGGTTTAAAATTGAATATCGACGAGGTCTTAAATTGATTAGGCAGGGGATTGAAACTCAAGTGCATTAGGAAACGGGTTCACCAATAGTTCTGAAAATCAGGAAAATGCGAAACAAAATTTAATTGAAAGGGTTGCGTTGATTAGTCGCAGGATTTCGCACGCGATAAGGGTGTACTTTTCTTTCAGAATCCGAATGTAAACTTGAATTAACTAATTCCTATTGTTAGCTGGTTTCCTGCACGCCTGGAAATTATGTAATGAATAATTGAGCTAAGAATAATTAAGCTAAACTCAATATTTACAACAATAGGTTATAACATTTATTATGTACAACTTTACAGTAATAACAAATAATTTCACATTTTCACAATAAACTCAACTGAACAAGCCAAAAAATTTCATCAAATTCAAATAATTTCAAACCTCATTAAATTGGCGATGATTGATTTATTCATAATAAAGATTAGGTGTGGTGTTAAATGACTTTGTTTATTTTTCAACATTTACTCAACTCATCGTCTTTCAAAGGACTGAGGTTACTATAGTATGACTGAGGTATTAACACGACGGGAAGTTGCGGTAGGTGTAATTGATTCAAATGACTTAGATAAAGGTAATTAGAAATCTACGGCAACAAAAAATCAAAACACAACGTAGGGTCAATGAAGGTATCAGAGCTAATTAATTTGATCTAGGGGAAGCGGTTTTCTCACAGTAGGTGTCCCTTTTTTCATAAACTGATTTTTTTTGAAAAACTTGACAGACAGTCACGACATGGACTGGGGTGTCTAGAGTTTCTTTTTGTCCTATCAATTCCTGGATCTCTTTAATCTGAGATAAATACACATACCTATTCACGTGAAGTTGGCAACAATGACTCTTGTCTTATAATAGTACCTGCTTAAATGCATCAGTTACTTCTTGCTTGCACATTATAATATAATATTTTAGCTGTTCCAAGCCGTGCTGCAGTCTGCAATGAGCAGATTTCCAAGCAGATTTCATACTGCTAGCTATACCTATATCTATACGTCTACGTATTGATATGTCTCGTGTAGCTCGGTTGCTGCCGGGTTTCCCGCACGTCCAAAACCATTCCGCCATAGATCTCAGCATCTCTTTAAATCATCCCCTGCCGGCCGGCGGCCATCGAGACCATAGGCATAGGTATAGGATTTCTCAAATTGTATTTTGGCCGGCCAAATCCGTTGTATGCAAATCCCATTTATCAGTTTATCGCAGAACATGCCCGGTTCGTGAAAGGTTCGTGAAAACACACAGGGCCCTATTGTGGAAGCTGCTGCTGGCTGGCTGGCTGGCTGAAGATTAGGGTGCAGGAATCGAAGTGTGAAATTCTGGGATTTTCACGCTACGCTAAACAACCGGTCCGAATGTTGTGAGACAGAGGGCGTATACACGAAGGAAAGCATCGGGACCGGACGACGGTCGGGGCCCGGTCTGATGCCGGCGGACCAAACTACCGGCTCCTTGGAAATTTCCAAACCCAAAAAAGTAATTAAGTTGACTGGCGGCGGACGGTGGTGGCTGGCGGCGGCGGTGACGCAACAAGTTGCTTAAAATGCGGTTGTGTCGTCGTGAAAAAGGCAATGCCCGCATTCGGAATGGCGGCAATGGTGGTGTTATACGTTCCGGTATGTGCCGGAAAAAGAACCGATGGAATCAGACTCTAAAACTACAAAGCGTGGTGCGCCCCCCATGAATAATTTACACAGCGCCATAGGATTATGCAAAGTTAGTTGAAAGGTCAATTAGGGAAGCTGTTCTAATGCGTGCGGTAGACTAAACTAGAACTTGTTTTTCCTCGAATAATATTGACGTTGAAGATATTGTGCGTATAATCAGCAAACATTGTGGTTAGAAGATTTCGGAATCCTGCAAGCAAATATTATCGTTACACATGGACGTCTAGACGTAATCTGGACCGTTTAATGGCCGGCGCAAGATGCCCTCCGGTATGATCCGCTGTGTTGATAAACTCGTCACTGAAGCGACGCTGTGGCGAATCATTTATCGACTTTTGAGCGATTAAGTTTTTCCAGAGTCAGGGAGAAGTAAAAAGTGAGAAAACAAGAGCGGAGAAAAGAAGACTTGTCCGTAAACCCGCTGCACAAAGCTTTCTTTCTTATTGACAGATAAACTAACAAATTAATCTGACTTATAATCCTCTAATATTTTTTCATTGGAGGTCTGTGCGTTGCTAGCGATAGTTTCTCTAATATGGTAGTCCCTGCAATGACCGTTTATGATACCGCAATTCCCCAAAACCCCTCCTCTACACCTGGTGTTTATGCATTCCCTGGAGCCGTGTGAGCTTTTTTTTTTTCAAGGAATGAGTGGTCGTATTCAAGTCCTCCGCTCCTTGTTGTCGTCTCTGGTCATTTTTTTCCTCGCTCCCAACACTTTTCTTTGCTCCAACATCTCAAGTGGTATTGTATTTTTGGATATTTTTTTTCGCTTGGTTATCTCTTTGTTTTGTGCCATTCAAACTTTTACTCGCTAAGCCCCCTGTGAGTCTCATTGAATCCCTTATTTCAGTATCCCCACCCCGCGGGCGAAGTCTACCCTGGGGTTAGCTTGAGGTTGATTGCCATAGATATACCACTGTTCCAACATTAATTTTGCCAATTTACTGTGTCTTTTCGAAGTGCTACTCACCTATTTTGGGGGTTTACTTGCTTCACTCTACTTCAGTATCAGTGGAGGTGGAACTGAAGAGTCAAAAATGGTTGAAGAAAAAAAAACGTCAACGATTGAATTTTTACGTGAAACCTGAGCCAACCGTTATAAAAAATCTTATCGATAAGCTTGAACCGCAGCTTTTTCTTGCACCCCATGCCCCATGCGCTATTAATAGCTCGCTCTGTAAAACTCGACAAGACGGCGCCGTCCCACAGATGTTGATGATAGGAAGCCGCCCATGGTCGCTTGGGTGGCACATGAAGATGAATCTTGTCCACTATGACTTAGTCATATAGCTCCTTTGAGGTAAGCTATTACCACCAGGAACAGCCCTAGTTCCCTTCGGGAAGAACTCTCGTCTCCAGGTTGAGCCTTAGCCTCTGTTCGGGGTGAGCATTGGCCTTCTCGGCTAAGACGTCGCTTCAGAAGGTGCACTATCGATCTTCCCTATCGACGGTTGTGGCTTCGGAAAGCGGAATCTTGGACCTGGTGGGGAGTCCTCAAAAGGTATTCGCACCCTCGGCTTTTTGGATGCCTGCATTGTGATCCAGGAGAGCCAGACTTGGTAGGTCTGATAATTGAAAAAAAATAATAAAAGTCCACTCGCTCGCGAAGTCACTTTCTGCTTTATACAGTGTCTAGAAGCTGAGCCTGGCTCTAACTATAATCTCTATTATTAGGATAAATGTTGAACTGGTTGAACCACAGAGAGGATCTGCGACCACGACATACCAAAAGAAATAATGTTCGTCTAATCGAAAGATATCTAGTAGTCTCAGCAGCTTATTCGCTCATACGAATCAGACAAGGTATTGAACGGTTCATCCGCCAATTGTACGGGTTTGTCGGTTATTCCCGAATCGGAGTCTCCAGGTTTATGGCTTATTCACCAGTCTGAGTCTCCAGCGAACATCGTAACAATCTTCTATACCTCTCAAATGATTGATTATACCAAATTAGTCTCTTTGCTGATCAAGTCTTTATCTATTGCCCTTGAGGACGACAGGGAACTCTTAGCAAATAAACATCTCCAAGTTGCTCATTATTGGACATAAAAAAAAATCAGAACTAATCCCAAAGTCCAAGTGTGTTACATAGTGTTTTGAAGTGAATCAGTTTATTGGTCAAAGCTTCCAATTGAACACACCAATTGACAAGCCAATGGACAGACAGACTAGTTTGCTTTGGGTCATACATAAGGTCATACCATTACGTTTCACCGGATTGAGGTTGGGGCCAGTTACCGTTTCACGTGGGACTCTTTTCCATCCTGTAGTGTGTTATTGTCAACAGGCGTTTTTCATTTCGATTTCTGCTGTGAGTCCACAGATTTTTGTCTTACTGAGATGATTTGGACAAATAAACCTGTATTTCTCATTTAAGGTATTCTCCTAATTTTTCTTATAAACACCATTCTAGCCATATACAGGGTGACCCAACGATAACAAAGCTCGGACAGGTCGACTTTGTTTTCAAGGAGTACACCGTTGGCCGATGATTGGATGACAATTCCATATCACCCTTTTTGACAGTGGCATAATAACAATCCTCAAAATCTTGAATGACACTATAGGGTGAGTGGCACCTCTTTTAAAATGTACTTTTTTCAATGGTGTAACATTTGACATTTTTTTCCCACTCGAACTGTCATCCATTCTGTTCAAATAATTTTTGTTCAAAAAAAGCGACGGCAGGTTGATTTGACACCATTTTCAAGAAGTAGGTGGGTACATCTTGGTCGATGTATGATCGTCTACCTACCTTAAGGGAAGTTATTTGAAAAAATGACATGAATGTTACATTTGCGAAAAGAGGAGAAAAATACATTTCAAATGAGGTGTCACTCGACCTATGGCTTTAAAAAAAAAATAGGTGAAATTCCCAAGAGCCCTCTGTTGTGATTCCATTGGGCCATCCTGTTCCATATATCTGGCGAGCTGTTGCGTTTCATCAAGTTGTTAAAGTGACTCAAGAAATGATCTGATTTTGCCGTCGCCAGACCTCATAATAATTGTCTTCAGAGTGATTTTTTCCGGGTCAGGTGTTTTGCCGTTCTATATTTTTTTTAGCCTCGCGGTTTCCCTCAAAAACAAAAAAGCTTTTGGTCTTTCTTCCACCATCATTATTGTTCTGAGGTTTGTCAGCTCTCTTCTGACTCGTTTGCAGTTGTCTGAATTGCCTATCTCCACATTTTTTTTATGTACCAGGGAAAATGCTTATCATGAGACAACATTTTTGGGTGCCTATTATGAGATAGGTACCAGTTTTCAGAGAACCATGTTTTTTCAAATTTCAATGCTTTATTTGGAGTACCTATTTAAGTTTCCGAGTAGGGAAGATGATCTTTCTCAGTCAGCGAAATGCAGAAGCACCTTATTCCTTTTGAAACGTAGAAACATAATATTCAATATATTCCAGGTAGCTAAATATTTAGCACTGTCTCCTAATAGGGGTTTTTACCCTGAACACATGTGCACCATTTTGGTTTGAACAATAAACATTACTCTATCCTATTCTATTCTTCACCTCAAACACCAAAGGATTTTCCAACAAAAGATTGTGTTGCTTGTGAAACACGTTATCCACAAAATCCAGAGTCATTCTATACATAATCTTCACAAGCTGCGAGAAACATAACAAAAACCAAAGTAATGTGTTTTCCCATTTGGAATTTGTCTCTTTTTGTCAATGTATTCAACGTCAGCCTGTTCCCGCTCCGAGGCCTAACACCGACGTTGGTTAATGATTTCCTCCACAATAGGCGATTTACATTTAATAAACGCCACCTGGTGTAGAGCTCGGTACTTGATCGTCGAGGACGTTTTTGGGAGAAACACATACTCCGACGTCTAGTAGGCTAGGTGGGCACTGGTGGATACCTGCAATACCCACATCAATAACATGAAAGGACCCCGCACAAAAAGTAGGCAAAAGTGGTCTCGGTGAATTTGGCTGAAAATTGGCACACTTGTACATCTTCACTTTCTGATCCAATACTCAAAATTACAGTCACTTTCTATGTACAGTTCTCCAGCTATACAGAGATTTGTACAGGATGTGCGGAAAATTTGAACCCCTTTGGGGGCCTAGTTTTTGTGATAATTTGAAGGTTGAAAAACTTATCCAAGACAGTTTTTTACATAGAAATCAAATCTTTCCTCTGAACTTCTCTATATTTCACGGTATCCAGGGCGAGATCCAGGGTGTGCTTTTTTCAATTTTCAACAAAGTTTTTTTTTTATCGACAGTAGACTGGATATCTTTTTAGCGCATTTTCCTTGGAAATGGCATTCATATGGCCAATTTGTCTGTCTGTCTGTCTGTCTGTGTGTCTGTTTGTCTGTCTGTCTTTCCGTCTGTCAACTAAAAAGTTGCACTCCTCTTCGAGGAATAAAACTAGAGGCCTGAAACGTTTTCCAGTGGAAAGCTTATGTATTCAAGGGTGATCAAGGGCTGGTTCGAACAAATCCATACATAGTTATCATTACTTTTATCATCAAAAACCAAAGTTTTTATCTACAATATTAAGGTGAAGGTGAACTTTTCCGACGAATAGAGCTCATATCTTCAATGATGGCCAATGGCTGGATTAGTTGCGCCGCCATATTGGCCACCATGTTGAAATCTCTTATTAGTGGAACGATTTTCATTAAACTTGGAAGTTACTTTTGTCTTATAAATATTCTTATTCTAAGACTGGACTTCATGATTGTGTTGCCATCTTGGCCTTGCCTATCAAACAAATATAGATACACATTTCAGCAACGTAAAAGTCGACATATTATAGTCAACCCATGTTAATTGTTGCTCCAGATAGTATCAATATTTAGGTGCTTTTTTAAGATGCACCGTGTAGATAACTTGGTTTCTAATATCCTAGGAAATTGATCGTATGAGGCGATATTAACTATTTTCTACTTTTTATATTGGTCCAAAAAGCAAACTACTCAACTTTTTTTTTGATTAATGTATAATGTTTCATCCACACCTAACAACAAAATATCTGCTCAGCACAAAATGCTTGCGTTATATAGTTTCAGTGATTTTTTGACAGGTTCTAGCTAAATGAGGGAAACCAAAATGTATTTTGTTAATCAGAAAAAGCTCTATCAACTGTCGATGAAAAAATCGATATATACTCAATTGAAATTGACACTAAGGCAGACACACAAACGGACAGACAGATAGACAAACAGACAGACAGACAAACTGGCCATCATATATGAGTGCCCTTTCCAAGGAAAATGCGCTAAAAAGATATCCAATCAAATGTCGATAAAAAAATCGTTGTTGAAAATTGAAAAAAAAACACCCTGTATACCGTGATATGAAGAAAATTACAGAGGAGAGATTTGATTTCTATGTGAAAAACTGTCTTGGATAAGTTTTTCAACATTCAAATTATCACCAAAATTGAGCCCCCGGACGGGTTCAAATTTTCCGCACATCCTGTACAAATCCCTGTATAGCTGGGAAACTGTACATAGAAAGTAACTGTAATTTTGAGTATTCGATCAGGACGTGAAGATGTACAAGTGTGCCGATTTTCAGCCGAATTCACCGAGACCACTTTTGCCTACTTTTTGTGCGAGGTCCTTTGACAAGTAGGAATGATGTAAAAGGGGGTTTGTTGTTGTGTCCCGTATTTGATCTTGTGGTTGGCGTATTTAGCAGGCTAGTAGTAGATCTAGTTTCAGAGGTGAGAGGCTGGAAGATTGCGCTATCAGCAATGCATTACATGGCAGTGCGGTGGAAAAATTGCGACTGGTGGCTGTTACATTACACCTTCCGCAGGCAGATGCAAGCATGGTATGCTGCTTTGCCAGTAGCGCAGTAGGTCTCGCCACTGCGATCAGTGCCATTTCTGCCATTTATAGGTCTTTTCATGGCCATTCACTTCATACTCATTTTGCACGGAACTGAACGCATGCGCGAGAATTGACAGATAATGTAGTCTAAACTATAGCTGTCTAAACGAATCGTGGGTGACATTTCCCTGACTGACATGGCCGAAAGCAGGTTTCAGTTTTAGGGGTCCATGGCCAAAGTATCATCAAACTTCAGAATAAATCGTGAGCAAAGAACGGAAAAAGGGGCGGAAAAACCTTACCCAGTGTTATAGAAGTGTGTTTTGTGTTAGTGCCTACACTCGCTCCCCGTGTGGCCAGAGCTAATAAAGGCGAATACCTCGGGAATTACCCACCTAACTTCCAAAAAATTACGTGCACTTGGCTTTCAAAGTAACATAGCTAGATGGTTTCAACTATCTACGTATTTAGAAGCAAAGATGCAAAGCAATGCAAGAGCATGATTGTGTTGTGTGTTCTTGAATGTGGACAGCCGAACGTGTACAGTGTACACCCCATCATCAGTTCTGTTACGGAAAAATGCAGTTTTGTAGATACCTGAAATAAGATTGCGATCAGATTCAACCGCCTCAAAATCGGCCGGCATGTCCGTGAACTTCTCCTCTGGACCTGATGCCTCCCAGGCGGTCCTTGACAAAACATTTAACATTTGACAAAACAGTTGAGTGTCATAGCGACACTCGACCACAGACGGGAACGGCAGGTGTCCAGGGCAGGTCCCGAAACGTTGCTGTGTTACCGGAGCGTTAGCGGTTTTCGTTCAGAAGACGCCATGTTTTTTGGACTACTTTATCTGTCAATCGTTCCTTGGAATCCATGGATACTCGCTTCATGAAAAGAGCTATTGCCTGCTGATTGATCCCTCAATCTCAAATGGGTCACAAAGCGAGCCTAAACCTTGATGTCAGTGCGGGGACACAACACACGTTTGCGTCCCAATTACAATGGTAGCGAACTGTAAAATATAGAATGCGGATCTCCATGTAGGGTTTAAGCAGAAAAGCTTGAGAAAAAGGAGACTGACAACGCAGCCAGCCCAAGCGGTGACCTTTTCTGGCGTGCCAGCAGTTGGTGTGTGCGGAGGACTCGATCCACAGTCGTTGTTGCTGTTCCTTGGGTGAAAGCTAGGGATGATGTAGAGAAAGGTCTGTCTGCGACGACGCTGGTCATCGATTTAAGGCCCAATAAAGGAGCCTGCGAGGCCCCAAGGGTTCACAGGAACAAACAAATTGCACCAGTGCATTGACAAGACAGCAAAGTGACAGTTTTGACGTGCCTCCAATTGACGTAACTGCCGACGTTGCCGGGCGGCAACTTACACTTTTTCTAACAATTAACTCCCTAAATCGTCCTCGACGAATCAGCCATTTTCCCCAATAAGGTCAATCGCCTATAGACCGGAAATTTTACCGAATCGATGTGTGTCCCAACACATGTAAGGATTTTTCATGGCCTACTCCAACATCCATGGGGTCAGCACCATCGTTCAAATTTCACATACTAATGCGACACAGGACGCGCCCTTTCATCCGGCAAGCATTCCAATTAAATCAGGAAATTAATACATAATGAAGTTCTCTAGAAAACGATTGAGAAAAATGTGGCCGCTGTATTACTGTACGATGACGGTCAAGTCATCTAAGCTTCTGAGTCATCTATGTTTCTACACAGACGGATGAATAAATTCGACTGATGAAGCACTGCCTATACGGATGACCTTCAGCTTCTTGCTGGAATTAGGGCTGTTGACTGATCAACTTAATTTCTCTAAACATTCGTCAACTTGGTTTTGCGGATGTTGAGGTACGGCTCTTTATTCGCTTTTGGATGATATTGCTTCCATTTCTGCTGGCCCTTGTTCCTCGCAATCGCCATGTCGTCGGTAGACCACGATGGGTTTTTGCACTTCGTCGATTTGTGTCCTTTTTCACAACAGTTCGGGCATTATTTGCTCTGTTTACTGCTTTACACGCATGTGCCGCATGATTTTCTGCCCCAGCAGATGTCGCATATTCTGTCGATGCGGCGCTTTCCGTGGATTCGACAGTTGGTGTATCACTCTTATAAATTTGACTGAATTCCAACTGGACATTTTCCTAGATCAGTGCCTTATTACATTTTGAAGCGTGTTACTTCGTTTGTTTAGGTACAGGATTTCCTCCATGAAATCTCCATCCAAACCAATCTAAATAATGGGTTCTGATGATTATGAAGTTGAACGTATATTGATAAAATCTTGAAAGTACACCACAATTTTTGTCTCTTTCTTTTGCTACCGGTTTCGCCTTTCGGCATCGTCAGGGCTCTGTAATTAGTTGTATGAAATAAATTGATATAAAATTTGATTAAAGCTCACTGTATGATATTTAAAAGATATTCTTTTTTGGAGAAATTTGTAAAAGTTTTGACATTTGTCAAAAATTATAATTTAATTGACATAAGTAATAATCAATTTAATTGACATGAAAAACAGTTGGTTCAAGATAACAACAAGGTTGATTTTTTTTTTGACACTACCTACCTTTCGGTACAGGAAAGTATATATTCAATAATAAAAATATTATAAATCATAGATATATGTATACCCCCAGTGACCTTGCATAATACTTCAGGAGGTGATTCCTCTCAAAAAAATAAGTCGAAAAGGAGAAGTAAGATTTTTTCCCAAAGTGCTTCCTGAGGAAGTTACAGCTCCTTAAAGGTACAAAATGCAACAAAGTTTTCAATTATTTGCTCAAGAACTGTCAAAGATAAGAGCTTCAAATTTAATGATTTCGATAGATTCGTTCAATCCGAAACTTCTATTCCTCTTGCATTTTTTCCGTAGGATGCATCGTTCTGAAGTAAAAGTGAAAAAACACGGACGTGTCATGAATAATTTTCAACATAATCCCAATCCCCTCTAATTTCGCTGTCACTGGTTAGATTTGTTCAGAACTTTGCATGTACATTTGCACTGTTGAGAAACTTCTCTATACCAAATTTAAAGTTCCTACCATTGACGGTTTTTCAGCAAATAATTGAAAATTTTGTTTAAATTCGTACCTTTGAGGGGTACTCCCTTAGGAAGCATTTCAGGGTAAAATGTTACTCTCACTTTTCGACTTATTTTCGTGAGAGGAATCACATCCCGAAGTATTATGCAAGGTCACCGAAACACCCTGTATATAAATTAAAAAGTAGAAAACGTGTATATTTAATACAGGAATTCCTGCCCCATCGAGAAAAATAAAATAAAAAAGGTTGATTATTGATAAAGGTAGATGTACTCAGCATCTAGTAAAATTTTAATTGTTTTGGCTCCTTCTAAATCTTCAGTTTGCTCATTTAGGTATTGGTAATTTCGATAATGTTTTAATCTTAAAATTTCTAGTGATTCAAAAAGTATTCTTTGGCTATATTTTGTTGTTTGGTGTAAAAATTTAACATCTGTATTTGGATCAAATTTATGTTTTGCTAAAATAATATGATTTGCAAAATGTGTGTTATGTTCTTCTATTAGTGTGGAAAATTTTCTACCTGTATGACCTATATACTTTGCATGGCATGTCTGACAATTCAATTCATAAACACCAGATCTATCTTCATTGGATTTTTACTTATTTATATCTGATAATCATGTTCTATACTTTCCATAGTCTAGTTCCAATGGTCCAGATAGTCACTGTAAAACATCAGAATATAAGTACCCGTATTCTAGGTAATTTTCACATTTTTTTTTTGCACAGCAGTTTTGAACTGTGAGTAATAAATGGTAAGAATGAAAAGAGCTGGAACGGCAGTGTACTGGAAGGGCGCAAGGTGCACAGACCCCGTGAGTAAACACTTTGTTGGAGATTTTGACAAAGACTATTCGTTCTGCACTGGCGAATGGAATGAGCTATTGTTCCGTAGAATTCAAAGCAACAACTAGCTCCTATACTTAAACCTGGAGATCCGAACATTTATGAAAAATTCAGGCGCTACAACAGCTTGCGGTAAAAACTCGGGATTAAATTCCACATAAACCTATAGAATAAAGTGGGCTTTGGCCATTGTTGCGTCGTGGTCACATGACGTTTTATACCGCGTCGAATTTTCCTGACCTCTTCCTTTCGTCGCTATCGCAGAGAGCTCAACCCAGCGAAAAATGCGTCCGTCAGAGACGAGGAATTTGACTTTCACAAGATGTTCCCCAGCAATTATGCAAAATACGTTTTCCCTTTTCGCGGTCTCCCTAATTAAGTCGTCTTGGTTTGTTGTAGCGCAATAAGCAGAGCCCCTCCGCGTCGAGCGCGCTCGCCGGGCTGCTGGAATTCTGAAATATTTCGCAGAAAGGACCGGTCGGCGGTCGTTCAGCATTTTCCGCATATGTCACTCGCTTCGTCCCGCTTTTCTTCCATTTTCCTCATTTCCATTTTTCCAGGACGCACGTCTTCAGGCGGGAAATTTTTGACGAGAGGGGGGGGGGGGGGCGCGCGCGCGGCACATACCTACATACATTTTCATTCATTCGGCAGGAGGATGTTAGCCGAGGATTGCCCGGCCAAAGTGTTTTTTGAGCCGGTCGCAGCCATGCCTAAGAGTTTTAATAGGGCACTGAATAATAAACCGCGTACGTGCTGAAACATTCAGCGAGCGAGCTGAGTGCACCTGGAAGGCCCTCTTTCGGATACCATCTGAGCACGCCAGTGACATTCACCGCCGCCCCCGCACGTCGACAGCATGGGTGGTTGAATTTTATCGGGCGATTCTGGATACGGCATTGGCATTAATGCTCGCTATTTTTGGCTAAATATGGAAATCAATTGCACCGGAACAAAGATCTGCATAAGTACCGAATCCGAAGCACACGTTCTGCCGGAAGTAAGCATTAGGTATGGTAGAGATGGTATCGTCGAGGCGGCCATTTTGTAGAAGCTTATCACAAACAGAGGATCGACATGCTGTCACATACATCAGATTGACATGGCAAAGTTATTAAGCAATCACAGCCTTATTTTTGTAGTGTGACCCATTTGAGCTGTTGATTCAAAATCTCGATCATAATTTGGATATGGTGCCAAAACACAACGCGGGAGGGCCTTGTAGTCTACTTGGTGTTGGGAAAAGAAACGTTTTCTCTTGAGCCATGAAGCGTTAGAAGCACATAACCACAAGGAGAGCGACTACTAATCAGATTCATTTGACCAATCTCACTCCCTGACACTGATCAAGTTCAACTGACCAGACCTCAATCCCTAACATATTTTATGCATTCTTACCGATCTGTAAACTGACCTAAACTGTAGCCCTCGCTGTAGCCAAATACGTTGACTCGACAAAGGATATGGAAAAAGTTGAATGGATCTAAATTCCGTGATAAACTCACTTTTTTGGACGAATGTGCACTTACTTGGCTTTAAAGTAAGACCTGCGTCTCGTAATCGTTCAAAAACATCCCTCAGTTTCACCCTGTGTTCCACTAGGGTCTCACTGAACACGAGTATGTCGTCGAGATAAATGAGTACGTCCTTCCATTTCATGTTCCATAATACCTTGTCTGCATGTTATTGGGAATGTGGCTGGGGCATTACAAAGACCAAACGCTAGTTTGTTTAATTCGTACAAACCGTGTCCTGCTTGGGACCTTGGGCCACATATGCTGTGTATTCTTTTGACTGCTCGTCCACGTCCACTTGCCAGTATCCGGATTACATATCGAGTGTCGAGAGGTACTTGGCCTGCCCTATGTACGTGAGAATATCGTCTATCGTCGGAATCGGATAAATGGTCTTCTTTGTCACGTAGCTCAACTTCCTGAAGTCCACGCAGAATCTTCTTGTACCGTCCTTCTTCTTTGAAGTACTATGGGCGGAAGCCAACTTGAGATGGATGGCCGGATGATGTTGTGTTCCAGCATCTCTTAGATATGTTCGTCGATGATGTCTTGCTCCTTCTGTGATACCCTGTATGCCCTGCTTTTGATTGGTTTTACTCCTTCCACATTGATGACGTGCGTAGTGAGGTTCGTTTTTCCCATCTGAACCGTCGTCTTGGCGAAGACATCTTTGGAATTCATCGCAAGGTCGATTACTCGATCCCTAGCTTTCTGGTTCAGGCCCGGATTGACATCAATGTTTTCTTTGCAAAGGCGTTCCCCTTTCTTCGCTTCCATGTCCAGTAACAAGCCTATGGTGCCATCATCGTCCGATTCCCGTAAGTGCATTATTGCTTTCCCAGCTGATATCTTGCATCCCATCGGCTTCATGCAGCATAGCGTATAATCTATATTTCATTATTCCTTGAAAATCTCTTTGATTGTACTAGCAGTCCTCTTGTCACTGAAAGTTTTTCGTAGAGTACCACGCAAACTTTTTCAAAGTCCACGTGTTTCTTCCCTCTTATGTCGAAACGGCATTTGTATTACTTGTTGGGTAATGGGTAATAGCCTCACATCCTTCGACATTACGGCTTTGAATACTCGGCGCCTCCACCATAATCTCAAAGCCACTATAGCAATCGCTTAAACCAGTTGAAGCAGGCAAGGCGAACATCTTAGATTTTTATTCAACATCAAAAAGTTCATGGAAATCAACGGTGAACAATAATTGAATGACTAGAGTACTTACATTATATATTTTATATATTATATATCATTACATTACATAAGGCACGTCGACACCGTGCATCGCAATGAACACGTTCGAATTCGCACCTTTCCCCTCGACCGCCCCGAATCAAAAGAGAGCTTTTTATTTTAGTCCAAATGGTTTTATAATCTCGGATCATTCGTAAGCTGGTTTGTGGTTAATTTCCATTCAGGTCGACGTACCCCGCGGTTCGTTGTGCGCCGGATTTGTTTCTGCATCGTGCAATTTTTGCAGAATTGCGCTTTCCGTTCACGGTGCTATGTACTTATTTGTTGTAGCGAATGTGCCGTATGTCGGTTACACCGAGGCATACCGGGGTGACTCATAATTTCATAATGCTATTTCCGACGATATGAGCCACTCTTACATGCAAATAATGCAGATTATGTCCAGAACCGTGGATGTAACATGAAACCAAAGTTGTCAGTGTGAAGTTAGAACAAAAAACCGATAGGATATTATATCATTTGAAAATAAGCGAATGGACATTCACAAGGCGAAAGAGTTCGTCCAATAAAAATTTCAGGTGATTCCGCTGTATTTCTCTTACACAGGTCGATGATAAAAATAGCTCGACTTTTAATAAATCAGTGGCAAACTCCAATGCAAATGTGTGTCTCTAGTTCTGCGAGTACATAACGAATTTAAAATGTCAACCCGAGAGGGTCATCCCAGTCGACCTTAACCCAAACCGTTGAAAGTTTAAGAACCCTCGGACCCCTCGGATTAGATTCTAATCCACCGGCCGGTGATATTTGGCTAATACCACGGGATTTACTCCCCCACGAAGGCAATAAAAAGCCCATCTCCGAAATTATGAGCTACGAGCCGATGACCCAATATAACCCCCCAATCAAGTGCATTTTAACGGCCCCGAAAATCCTATTCGGCTCGTTTTTCGGCGGTTCGGCGGCGACCGGCTTCACCCAACGACTTTTATGCGAACTCGGCTTGCTCGCCCATGGGAAAACACTCATAAACGCGAGCACACACATATACACACGATGACGACGCCACCATCACCATCGCCCTCGTTCTTGTATTCTCGTTCTGTCCGGATTATGGCAATGGGATTTTTATAGTAATATAATAACGGCCTATCCTTATTCCTCCCACACGGCCTTCTCAAAACGCAATCACGGTTTGCTTTAGAGATCTCCGGATTCAATTCAATTACGACACGGTTTCTTCACTTCCGGAACATTTCTCGTCTTCCACCATCGCACCACGACTGCTCGCACGCTACGTCAAAGGCCAGGCCCTTGTCGATTCTCATTCGTGTATGAAACTAGATTTGTAAACGCGTATATGAGTAAACGTCACTTCTTGTGTAAGGCCATTGAAATGTGGAAAAGTCTTATTTTATATCGTTTATTACATTTGAGTATTACGCTTAAGTAAGCCATGTAACAAACCTTCATAGAGTAGCGATAAGCATAGCAGCCTTTAAGCTCTTTGAAGCTTTTTTCAATGGAAGTTTAGGGCTGAGGGTCATCAGGACCTAAAGGGGTCGGTCAAGTCAATAAGTAGCTATCAGTAAGAAGATTCTGAACCAGCAGTAGGTATCAGACGAAGGTAGAAATGTGAGAATCGTTCGGCAATTCGGCAAAAAGGCTCAAGTGTGGTAGTCGTCTGGGGCGGATTAGTAATGATAGGGATATCAGAAAAAACAAAATCCTCAGTGTGGGGGCTGTCTGGCCCAACCCGCTCAGTGGTGAGGACCATAAGAAATGAGGACCAGAGTTCAATGAACGGAATCCTCACTGTGACTAGTGTCTGGGAGCGGAAGCTTGGAAGCTACACGGGCCGGAGGCTTGAGGATGGGAGCTATCAATATATGGTCTGCAAACACAAGGTGTCATTAGTGGAAGGGACTGTACGGAAGTGAAAACTTTGTTGAGTGTCAAGTGCTGCCCTGAATCAGGATGTTTTTGGTGAGTAGCTATCGAACATTGACTCCTCGAAATTGTGAATATTGTGACCAAACAATAACCTGTTGGCTCTGAGTTTCGTTGTGACCACACTGCTTCTGAAGAAGTCCGTGACGTCGCGTCTGTACGAAGAAGGCGGTAAGCAAAATTCAGTCTTCCCCACAAGATATTCGCGGGCTTCAAATTCAAGCCTGCGACGGACGGACGAAGCCCGATTGCACCGTCTCCAAATGGCAAAGTCCGCTGAAAACGGTACCAGATCGGACATTATACAGCCCAAGCTAATAAAACGCACCGAAGAAGAAATATGGTGAGATATTTCACCGGCGGTTAGACGGGCATAGGCAACTACCTACACTTAATATATTCCATGTTACCACAAAGCCAGTGTTTACCTACTTGATATTTTGGAATTTCAATTTGCTAACATCACAGATGCATATTCATGAGGGGTGTGCTAAGGAAAAATACCGTTTACTTCTCATCCTCCTCCTCCTTCTGCGTCCTTCCTCGAAAACAACTTCATCATACTTCATGAAATTGAACGCACGACAGATTTAGGTGCGCCTATTTAGACGCAGCAGTCGAGGCAGCAGTATTGTTGTTTTTGGTTTTTCGCGTTTATTTCTTTCCCAAGCTTCTGTTTATATTATCATCCATGCGTGCAGAAATGCGCGTTTTAATTTCCTCAGGCAATTATTCACGCAACAAAATACCTGCTCAGTAACGACATTTACTGGCCTAGACAGTGAGGATTAGGCAGTCATTCCGTTTATTTCAATATTGGGACCCTGCATGCCGACGCTCCAACCAATGTTACCGGTGCCAAACTCTCGACGCTATTTACCGCCGTCTGTGAAAACCAGACGTCGGATTTTGACAGGGTATTTTTTTTTTAATTTTTGCGCACAAACCACATCTTGAGTTTGGGGTGAGAATTTTCCGGAATTTTTGTTGAATTTGAGGGGATTTTTAAAAAATTCCTAATTCATTCCAATTTTTTCCAGGGAACCGCCGCTTCGAGTAGTCCATTTCAAACAATTTTGATATTTGTGTCCCAAGGTCTCAAGCAGGACACGGTTTGTACGAATTCAACAAACTTGCGTTTGGAAATTTGGTGTGAAATGCCGACCGGGGGGTTTCGGGGACCTAGTGTCGTCCGGTGCAAACCATTTGGCGGAGCTTTTCTTGAAATTTAGCCGAAGAATGTTGAAATTGGGTCACGGCACGGCCAACGTGACAGGAACGTCAATTGACGCTCTCGGTTTTGGGAAACTCAACACCTCGGGGCATTTGAACAGTATTTTTGCAGAAAATGTACTGTGTCAGCGTGCGAAATTGAATTGTGGTCTTGAGGAGACTTTTGAACGTCCACCAGACACCACAAACCCAACATCTCCTTCAAATTCAACGGCACTTTGATCAAAAATTCACGGGCCGGGCCAGACGTTACGGCGTATTTCACAAAAACAGACAAGTTGAGAATGGCAAAACACGTCTGGGGGTACTCACGATTTATTTGCAATTTCCAGCGGCTTCACATTTCGAGAAAGGGGCCTTTTCGGTCCACCAGAGCAAATTTCATGTCGGTTACAGGAGTTCCTTGTCGTGACTTGTTTTCTACGGAATCCATGATAATTTAATCGAACCTTCTGGCTAGACCTCCAGAAAGGATCCGTGTTGTAATATGTATAGTCTTTATGTCGTCTTTTTTGTCCAGTTCTACAAAATCTGGCTCAACATTGTGGCGTCACTTCAGAGCTCGACTGTGACTGTGAAATGTAAACAAACAAATGTCAAATGTAACGTGAAGTTGGCGCTGGAATGGTTGCATCATGAACTTAGCCGCTCATTCTTGATTGAATTGTGAATAAATTCCCAAAAATCACACAGTTTCACTACGAAATATAGCAAAGCGTCTACAATCAAGTTCCAAGGTTCGTTTGTTTCCACTGTAAGTGAAATCTGTCAAAAACTCGTTGCAAAAATAGCTTGCACAAGATCGTATGTCGTCGGCGCACTTCGGCACCCGACTCGACTGCGCTGCTGTTTCGCTCTTGCGTCAATTTAATTTGTCAATCAGAAATGTCATTTTTTGGATTTGCTTTGCTTTTGATATTATAATTGATACAGGTACTTGATTGTTTGGCTTGTGTGGGTTGTATTATGTAACCGAACATATTGACTGAACAGTTATAGCCGTATCAATCCTTGATCGATGTGCATACAACCAGGAAGACGTTCGTATTATTCCTTGTGTCGTTTAGGTAGGCGGTATCTACAATTCACATCGTTCCATGTCCGATTTTCAACTCAACAACACTCTTTGTTTATCATTCCAAGATATTAGTTACTAGTGAATGCCTTAGACCTCTTCCATCAAGGTCCAAATCATGTGATATTTCAGATTAGAACCCTCTGAAATCTTTGAACACTACAAGGGCTATTGCTCGCAATGTTCGCATAGTACTGCATCCGATATCCAACTTCAATTCGACATCAAAGCCCATCACGTTCCAGAAAAATCACAAATACTTTTATGCAGCACAAGAATAAAAAGAAGAAGAACGAGAAGAATTCCCTTGCATTTGCTGCGGCTACAAGAGCAACACTTAGCTAGGTACCTACATGCCTAACATCAGTTCGAGTCAGTACGAACATTGCAAACAGCACATAATCTGGGATTACAAACAATTCAAATGGGACTTTTGTGGAATGATTTCAGCACATTCATGTGCATTCACTGCAAGTACGAATCGAATTCGAGTTTATGTCTTTTTAAAGATTTCATGATTTGTGTAGACCACTCACAAGCAACCATCAGTGGCAGCTGCCCTGCTCGCTGTCATCCTCGCTGTCATCCTTGTATGATGGCATGAGAGCAAAGGTTCCACTTCCGAGTTCCTCAACCAAGATTCAACCATGCGGCTTCCTTTTCAACACAATTTCAGAGTATTTCATTCAGGAAATTGTTGCCCACAGACCAATTTGGAAAATTTTCGGAAATTTGATTATTTCAACGTAAATCAAATCAGCAGTACAGAAATTTCATTTTGAACAATTCCGGTTCATTCATTTATTTTTCAAATTTTCCGCGGAACAACTGGAAATTAGATTTTCACCACTTTCCATTTTTTCCCTATGTTCTCCGACGCAATACGCAAAACATAACGATTCATCACCAAAACCGTTTGCGTAGGTACATTTTCTCATACAGTGTTTGGTGGAAATTGCGATGTATAGTGTTCGGAGGCGCCAAACACGAAAAAATCCATAACTTTTTAACCGTATGTCTGAATTTATATCGTTGAAATCAATGATAAATCACATTTTGTCGAAATTCATCATAGGTACCTATTTCAATTTTGTAGAATCTTCGGGAAATAAAATGAAGGCAAAAATCTGTTTTTCACTTTTGGGCCTCTTAGGCCAGGCGGTATGTCGATGAAATCACTACAATCTAGAAAAAAATTCCGACCAAGCTTTTATGGTGTCAAACTTCTCGTTAGTTTTGCACCATTTCCCACTTTTCTCTCCAATTAATCTTCAACAATACGCAGAACACAACGGTTCATGACCAAAGCCGGTTTCGTGAATTTCCCGACGTTATTTGGTGGAAAACTGTGGATTTTTTCTAATCCACAAGAGAATTCAGTAGGTTTGGAAACCTCAGACACGGAAATATTTGTAAATCAGTAACCGTACGTCCGAATCCAAATTGGTTGGTGTCATGAAACTGATCATAATTTTGCGCATTTCATCATGCAAATTCTATTCTTTCATTTTCTGGAAAAAATATACAGGCGAGAAACTGTTTTACACGTTTGAGGATCCAACAATCGACAGGGTCGATATGGAGACATGAAACCTACACACAAAAAAATAGAATTTCTCTTCCTCATCCGCCATTACCAAACGCAATATGGTTACGTTGTAGAATTCTCCGGGAACAACGTTCACAGAATTGTCCCAATGTTGGAGAGAATGTTGAAGGAAATGTGCTGGAGGTGGACAGGTGGAGAACTGTAAATTTTCCTTATTCCATAGGACATTCAGAATGTGTGGAGACCTCAGACACGGAAACACTTGTAACTCAGTAACCGTGTGTCTGAATCCATATTGGTTGGTGTCATAAAATTGATCATGATTTTTTCGCCTTTTAACATATCAATTTCATTTTCCTTCAATTTTCCGGGAAAAAGATACAGACGAAAAACTGTTTTACACGTTTGAGGCTCCAGCAATCGACAGAGAAGATGCGGAGACATGGGACCCAGACCAAAAAATCAAGTATCTTTTTCCGCATTCACCAATACCAAACACGACATGGTTACAATGCATAACTTTCCGGGAACTTGGGCGAAAATACAAAATTTGACAAGATAATTTTTGGATTCTGCCAACAAAAATGAAATCAACAGTTGTTGATAGAACAAATTTTATAGACTTGATTTATATTTCACAGTTCACCTTGAAGCCACCCGCCTTTGGCGGGCCGAAAATATTCCGGAGGAAAATAATTCAAAGCCGTGAAATCGAGGTATGAGAATGTAAATATTCAGAGTCAAGGCATCATTAAAAGATGTCGCTAGCTATTTAATTCATTCGTGTAAATCCCGCAAAGCTCTATAACATAATTTACTGGCCCCTCATCGACATTCAACAACCGCTCCTGCTTGACGTCCGACGAAATGGTGAATTGGTGCATATGAAGTAAAGCACCCGCACTTCGACCCAGTTAGTTGCTGCCGTACTCCTGCTGTGTTGACACGCCATCGGCCATACTACCGCCCGCCGCCCGCCACCATCCGATCCACACGTGTTAGCACCGCCGGTCGCATTCTCCAGCGGCTTCTCAGATTACCTGAGCTGTCTATACACCGTTCGCGATCGTTTTGGATGCAATAAAATATTCCGAATTGCTGGGAATGGAGGATATCGCCGGAGATTGACCGTGGTACCTGGACCGATCCTCCTGGGCTGCCGTCCGCTCCCGACTTGTCACGTCCGTTGCCGAGTGCTTCTGCGGGCCTGTTAGCGAAGAGTTTTAGTCCCCTTCGAGGAAGCTGAGTTAGAACCCGTTTATGTTGCGTCGCGACCCTCCTAGAGGCCGAAGCGTCGAAGCCCCAATGAAGAGCCCCAGCCCACTTGGAAAATGACGAGTCGATTTCCCCCGGCTGATGTGTCTCAAAGGCCCCCTGGAGAAAGTCGAGTTGGAACCCTTCGGAGTCGTGTTTTGGTCCCCTTGGGGGCACGCTGAGTCGAGAACCCTCCAGGTTGAGTTTTGACCCTCCGAGAGACTGATGAGTTGCTTCCCCCGTTGAGTTGCAACCCGTCTCTAGGATGTCGTGTCAGAGCCCTTGGACGTTGAGTCTTGATCCGCCTCCAGGTGTCGAGTCAGAGCCCTCCGACGACGAGCTCCAGCCCTTTTTTCAGGTCGATGTGCCAAGGCCCTTCCGGTGTTGAGTTTCGACCCTTCTCCAAGTCGTTGAGTTGGGACCCGTTGACGAAGTGTTTCGAACCCCCTCCAGGATGCTGAGTCGCGTTCCCTCGACGGTGAGTTCTAGCCCACCTCGAGGATGTCGAGTTGAAACCCCTAAATGATCCAGGCCCGATAGAAATGAGGTCTCTCGTTTCGGTATCTCGTGTGGCGGAGTGATGACCTCGACGAGCGGGAGGTTAGTCTTGGTGAGTTGGGATAGTTGCTTACGGTTAGGCTTTGTCGGAAAAATGTATGATGGGGCTCACGCGTGCTTTCTGAATCTGCCTGCACGTGCTGGTATCTGCGCTACTGTCTGCCGTCAGGTACAGCCACTGGCAAGCCTCGTCCTTTGATGGATACCTTCATAGAAAGGTATTCGCGCTCTTGGGCCCTCTGGACTTGGCTTTGTGACTGCGGTACTCAGAGCACCGGACCTAGTGGGTTAGATCTGGAAACTCGCGGGTGAGCTTCCTCTGCGTTTCTGAAGTTCCTAGTTATTCGGAAAATGTAAATTTTGAGAACTACGTGAAAAATCAAGTAATTGAAATAAAATAGAATCGCGTTGAGATCGGGGTTCGGACCCTGCCGTAGAGTCGCAATTGTTGATCGGATTGATGGACACCCCCCCCCCTCCTTGAAACTAATAATTTTGTTTTAGCGCCACGACAGTTCCGGATATTTCCATGTAGAGTTGTCCCGGGAATGGAAACGTTCTTATTCGAAACTGATGAATTCAGGCCGGTACCCAGCGACGCCACCGTTCAGATAGGGACTTTGTAAAAATGAACTGTTATTAGGGCTCGATCAGGAATAGTGTAGACGGCGATTACTTCGTGTTAGGGTAAAGATTATTTCGACGCCTCTCCGCATCGGCTTTTCGACGAACACCCTGTGTAGTCTATTCTCTGCGTTTTGTTTTTCCTGACTGCGGCCTTCTCTCACAAATTGCTAAACAACAACGAACTAGCGCGTATACGGGGCTTGCGCGAAACGTTCTCCACATTAAATTAGTACCTTGACTTGAGTAATTGTTTCGCGTACACCATCGGTTCGAAAGTTTTTGGAAGGGCGAAATTTGGTTCAACATTTCCGGTTATGGGCACTTTCGATCACGGGAATCTTTCTGAGCGTTGGGGGCAATTCACGGCGAAAACAGGTTTAAAGCCCCCACAAAGGCCAGCCATATCCAATCCCTTCCAAACGGGCAAAAGAGAACCATAGCCCAAAAAGAGCGTTAGCCTTTGAAAAGAGGCTCCACAAAAAGGGGGCCACCGCACACACCGGCCCACAAATCTTAGATTGCATTCGTGGTCGAAGTCACTCTTCTCTTTGCAGTGTCTAGAAGCCGGGCCTAACCCTAACATAACCTCTAACACTAACATAAATGTTGGATCTGATGTAACCACAAAATGAACTTTGAGCCGCGAAAGCCAGCCAGAATTAAATGTCGGTCAAGGTGTAGAGTCAGGTGTTCGTCGGAGGGTTGGGGTGTTGGGACGTCTGAAATAATTAGGGGAAAGTTACCTCTTCGGTAATAGGTTAGATCTTTTAGATAATTTAGCCTGCGATGTGAAGGTAGGACTAGGTATAGGAGCGAGCCATTATTTAAACATTTTGAATTGTACATAGAAGTCAATAGATTGATGTTACATTAAAATTTTATATTGTGTCTTATTGCGTTCAAACTTGTAGTCAGACCTGTCTCAACAATCTCGAGAACTCTATAATCGAACAATAAGAAGAGAGGCACAACGGGATGTCGTCCTGATACTAGATGATCATCGGCTAAGCGGTTCCAAAAGCGGGAAAAGTGATTTAATTCAAATAAGTTGAATTAAATGCCAGTATAATGGGTTGCCTACCCATTTAGGGGTATAAGACGATAGCTGGGGTTGTTTCAACCTTTTATTTGTATTCAATTGTGTCATTTCTATAGATAAACCAAAGTAGGTAGGTACTTGATCTAATTATTATATCTCCAGGTTTCTAATTGCAAGCAGATTTTTTTACGACGACTGAAACACTTGCTCCACGATTTATCCGTTTTCGGTAATGTAGGTCATCGTTTCCATTTTTCACTCACTAAAATTCATGACGTTTTCAGCATTCTCAGTTTTCATTGGTGACCTTGAACATGAATAAATATTAAGGCAGATACACACAATATAAATAAGTTTTCATTTTTCCAATTGAGAATCATATAAGTACAATTGAGACCTATTATTTCAGTGACATTGTACATTGTTAACGGCCTAACCAAAATTGTCAACAATCTGACCAGAAATTCTTAAACATACGGACACACCATCCTTCCTCCAACTTCATTACAGTTACACATTATCAATGGTTTACGTCCTCTGGAAAATTTCAGCTGACGAGATACTACCTACTGACATGCGTTTCGTTCGGAATATAATCTCACAAGTCGAGGCAAAAATTTTAAAACGCGCGAAAAACAAACATTTTCAGAATTCATGTTATTCTTCACAATTAATTGCTTACGCCTCTTGGAAAACTCCATCTGACCAAGACACATCGACGGACATGCATAAAATTACTAAACTCGCCAAGGAAAATCTGACATCTGCCTAAAACAACGGAGAATCAATATCATGTATATAATTCCCTTTCCACTTGTCCGGTGTCAGTGGAACAAATTCCCTGGCTACTTTTCAACCAATGCTGTCACCCAGGCGACGGCTTGCCGGCGCCGGTGACAGCTAGTGACCCAATATATCCTGTGACTATAACGTCAGTGAGATATTGATATTCGGTTGGATTCACCTGGAGTCAGGTCTGTAGAAGTAGCAGTCCAGCCTTGAGTTCTGCGAGAGTGTATCACGGATTCTCAGGCAAGCAATATTCATGGATCCAGATTTCTGGCAACTGTGTAAGCCTAATTCATTAATTTTGACATTGACTTGTGACATATGAAGATCAACCGTACAGGAACCGACTGACGTTTTGATAAATTTATTTGAACTCGGATATAAAGAGTGATCGAATAAATTTCTCCTCGAAATAAGCCTCGGTCTCCTTGGAAGCCACGTTTTTTGGACAGATTTTCAGGAATCATAGGCGACTTGAGGAGAAATTTATTCGATCACTCGTCAGATTTGACCTCATTTTCAATCATTTATTTTATTTATTCTTGACCGAGTGAAGTTAACAGTTTTTTCTAATACCTAAACGGTTTTAATTATCTTGAAGCTCTGTATACTGGGTCCGTCAGGCTTAATGTGAAATCACGATATGGAGCGACAGTTGTGCCATGCGTTTTTGAGACGTAAAGTCAGCTGATGCTGGTGTGACCGAAACGTAGACGTGTAAGGCGAGGCCCGAGGCCGCAGGCCGAGGTCCACGACCCTCCACAGTTCAGCTCCCGTCACTTCTCTGAAAAACGAGCAGGAAGAGATGCAAAATTCGGTTATCCTGCGTATTTGCCCAATTTGCGTCGGTTTTTATTGAAAATCCTCTCTCGCCGGCATGATGTCGAGCGAGAGTGTGCATGATTCGCCGCGGCGAGGAGTAGCGATCCTCAATCCTCATTGTCGTCGCCGACATGTACACACATGCACACGCCGCCCCATTCTAGTCCGCTCCACATCCTTCCACGCAGTGCTCCACCGCCACCACCACCACCACCACCGCGTTTCTGGCCTGAATTTATTAAATTCGCCTTCGGTGTGTACAACCCGTGCCCGAGTGGATACATATACCGTCCGTTTTTTATTTTAGGCCCCAGCCCGTAGCATCTTTATTATGGATTTCACACCCAATATATTATATATTTTTGAAATCAGAAAAACAAGATCTTTCTATTGATGATATGTCAAATTATTTTTGACAGATGTCATTTTTTGACAAATGACAGAATAGTACTTGTGATATATCATTTTAAAGCCTAATAAATTCTGAGGAGAACTGTGTTTTTATTTTTAAAATAGGGTGTCTTTTACAGCTTCTAGGGGACTTTCAATAGGAAAAAATGTCAATTTCAGAAATAGCCACTCAATGGGTAATAGGTATTTTTAAAATTAACTAATGGTGATGATCTGATTTTTAAATTGTTCAAATTATTGGGGAACTTTATAAACACCTTATCTTTCGGGTAGGCTCATAAAAACTCGAGGGGGGTCATTTCTGGCAAGCTCAGATGTCATCGCGTTGGGCCGGTGGTAGTTCCAATTCACTGATCGTCGAATCTTTCATTCAAGGAACAAGGAGACGGTCATTCGAGCAACTTCTTTAGAACATTTTTTGTTCCATTGTGATTATTTCCATCATTATCATTAGTTTACATTAAAAATAGGTACCTACTTTACCTATTTACTTATTATGTATTTTTGAAATTCAACATTTTTTTTCTATTGAAAGACCCCTAGAAGCTGTAAAAGACACCCTATTACAAAAATAAAAACATAGTTCTCCTCAGAATTTTATGGGCTTTAAAATGATGTGTCACAAGTGATATTCTGTCATTTGTCAAAAAATGACATCTGTCAAAAATAATTTGACATATCATCAGTCGGAAGATCTTGTTTTTGTGATTTCACAAATATATAATATATTGGGTGTGAAACCCATAATAAAGATGCTACGGGCTGGGGCCTAAAATAAAAAACGGACGGTATCATCGTCGCGTTGACAGTCTACAAACGTTTCATAAAGTGTCTCGCTGTCAACGCGCCCCCAAAACCTGCACATGGTCGCAAGCTACCTACCCAGCTCCACCGCAGAAGAGCCAAAATTACGACCTTGAGAAAAAGAGACCGCTGTTACACACAGGTACCAGAAAATATTCCTGCAGACGAGACGGCTTCCATTTCTCAATCGACCCCATTACGGTATTTACAGTTTCTGATTCTAAATAGACGCCCAAAGGAGTGCGTATATAACCGGCACGAGCGAGAAAAAACAAACAATTCTGGTGGTGGAGGAGCGGCGCCGTCGTACGTACGACCCCCCCGAGGCCGAACAATAAAGGGAATTTATTGTGTTGTAGATCCCATCGTTTGAAATTTCCATATAAAATGATGATTTCGGCGGTTATTCAGGGGGTGTTTTCGGCAATGTCGTCGCGTCGTGTCGTGACGACGGCGAAGCGCGGGGAGTTTCGCGAAAATGGACGGTCTCTTTGCTCTTTACTCCAGCCATTGCATAACTTGGCGATTTCGGTTCATATGCTCCGAACGCTTCCCAAATCGCGTCGAAGGTTGGAGTAGAAACGTTTTAGCTGTATTGATTGATTATTTTTTCCACCAGAACTAATAAGATGTCAGACTGTGCTACATTCAATAGGCTTGATAGTGGGGCGCTTACAAATGGAGGCAGCGCAAAAAAAATGGGAGCACGTCTCGGCCACAAGCTTACTCTTGACCTGAAGAGGATCCTGGTGTACGAAGGCTGTCAACGCAGCAGGTAATACAGAGTCAGTTCGAGCGATGTGACGTAACTAACCAGTATAAAGTAGTGATAAGCATGGCAGCCTGTCCGTCGTAGGCTTGAATTTCGAACCCGCGAATATCTTGTGGAGGAGACTGAATTTTGCTCCCGCCTTCTTCGTACAGACGCGACGTCACGGACTTCTTCAGAAGCAGTGTGATCATAACGAAACTCAGAACCAACAGGTTTTTGTTGGGTCTTAATTTCGAGGGGTCAATGTTTGATAACTACCCACCTAAAACATCCTGATTCAAGACAGCACTTGGCACTCAACTAAGTGTTCACTTTTGTACAGCCCCTTTACTGATGGAAACGCTCCCTTGTGTTTGCAGACAATATACTGATAGCTCTTATCCTTAAGCCTCCGCTCCGGTCCGGATACCCCCAGCTTCCAAGCTTTCGCTCCCAGGCACTAGTCACAGTGAGGATTCCGTTCATTGGACTCTGATCCTCCTTTCTTGTGAAGGCCACAACTGAGCGGATTGGGCCATCCTGAGAATTTTGTTTTTTCTGATACCCTCATCCTTACTAATCCGCCCCAGACGACCACCACACTTGAGCCGTTTTGCCGATTTTGCCGAACGACCCTCACACTTCTCCCTTCGTCTGATACCTACTGCTGGTTCAGGATGTTCTCACCGGCAGCTACTCATGAATCTTACGCAGACCTCTGCCTCCACAGCCCGCATGCTTCGCTCTTTGTCCCGTTCAGCCTTCATTCCGATGACTTGACCCATTCAAGTCCTGATGACCCTCAGCCCCAAACTTCCATTGAAAAAAGCTTCCAAGATTGTGTCACTTTATGAAAATTTTTGACTTCGGGGATGAGCTAGGGGTGGTTAGGAGGTGAACATACTTAAAGTCCCCGACTCTAGGAGGTGCGCCGGACGTAGGTAGGCTCCGAAAAGTCCAATTTCTTTGACTTTTCTTTGTTCTTCGCTTATAACTCGAAAACAATTGGTCCTATGAAAAATGTCGCTCGTCATTTTGAAAGCTGAATAAATTTTCAACATTTTGGTTTTCACGAAATTTTTCTATCTTCAACCGTTCTCTAGTTATTCGCTTCTGAAGATCTCCTATTTCCTGAAAATGCGGTTTTCGGGCATATTTTTCGTCAAACTATGCTATCAACACTTGAATTGACTCAAGACGTACGTGAGTGCACCATGGACCATGAATTGACTGTCAAACAGGAAATCTTTCTCTCGAATTCAAACAACAAGATCCACCTGATCAAGCTGTTGATGGGAGAACTGGTGGAAAATAACATCAATGCCGGATGTTACAGACGAGGACGATACAGACGTCAAAATTGTATCTACAGCCATCGAAAAATCAGTTTTATCTTCAGTAGCTATGATAGGCGAAGATGTGGACTTGGTAGTCCTATTGTTGGCTGAAGCTCCTCCCGAGCATGAAATTTCTCGTGAAACCTGGCATTGGAAAAGTCTGCACAGCGACTTATTCTTCACAAAAGCTACAAGAGCAGCTTGGGCTGGAACATATTCTGTTCGTACATGCTTTCACAGGTTGTGATACCACCTCCGCAGCCTTTATAGAAAGAGGAAATTCAAGTTTGCTAAATTGTACAAAAGGGATAGAACACTGAAAGAAGCAGCTGAGGTATTAACGAGCCCTTATTGTCACCAAGCGACATTGAAATGGCTGGGAATAATTGCATCCTCAGGTGGTATGGTGGTCCAATTAAGGGATCATCCTTGGATGAGTTCAGGTACAAATCCTTCATGAAAGCGGTTGGATCCATTAAACCTGACATGTCAATCCTTCCACCAACTAATAGGCCACGTAATACCATCCCTACAAAGTATCCTACCCTCGATCCTACCAGATCCAGCAGTGGATGAGAAGAGTACTGCCGTCGAATGTGTGAGGTGAAGGAATACCTGGTTGGGAGGAGAAAAATCGGAAGCTCGTGCACAAACTTTCGAACAGAAATGCTGCCTCCGAGGAAATAGGTACTACAAACTATATTTTGTCTGTGCCAGAAAGACTGTGTCACAGGAAGTTGTGGATGCAGGAAGACATCTTTGAATTGCACCACAGCATGCCTTGGAGTGAGTGAGTTCAATGAACCAATTTCCTCTCCCTACAAGGAGAAATTAAATACCTACCTACTTTGTAGTTCTTCTTTATTGAAAACATTTGATTTCCAAATATATTTAGTGTGAACCATAATATGTTGTTTGATAGAGAAGACTACCTGTTCCCGTTGTCACCCATTATTACACCCAAAAATTCAACATGTTGCAGCGAAAAAAAACACATGAAAATGCAAAATTAATATAAATTTTCTTTAATTAGGTGTTTGGGGGCGCATCAAGCTTTAGCCTATTAGCGCCTTTTTTTCGGTGACTTCCTCTGTTTCACCCATTTTCCCTTGACGTGACCGCTCGGTTGGTACACGCCAAAGTAGGTACTAAAGAGCGCATAGAGAAAAGCCACCTGATCCGGCGGGATTTGAACTCCTGACCGGGTTCAAGCAGCGGGTTTGAAGCTAGAGACGGAGCCCACCGAGCTACCGCTGGAATATGAATATAGTTTTGAAGACAATTCAATCCTCTTCACTTTATTTGGCTGCAGATTATTTTACAAAGAAAATTGAAGGTGTTATGAGCATGGTTTGACGAAAAATGTGACCGGAAACAGCATTTTCCGAAAATAGGCGATTTTCAGAAGCGAATAACTAGAGAACGGTGAAATACAGAAAAATTTTGTAGAAACCAAAATGTTGGAAATTTACTCGGTTTCCAAAATAAAGCGTGACGTTTTTTCAAAGGACCGACTGTTTCCGAGTTATAAGCGAAAAACAAAGAAAAGTCAAGAAAACTGTGCTTTTCGGAGCCCCCCTACGTCCGGCGCACCTCCCGGAGTCGGGGACTTTTAGTATGTTTACCTCCCAACTACCCCAAACTCATCCCTGAAGTCAAAAATTCTGCCCACCTCCATGCACTCTATAATCATTCATTGACTGGACTAGTAGTTGGTCAGGCGGCTAGACAGAGCACGCAGCGTTGCCAAGTTTCCATATTCACACTGACAGGTGTACGAAAGTTTTCACAATCTGGCGCTTTTGCACATGCGCACCTACCCAAACGAAGTAGCCTATTATTTGAAAATTTCGGAAAAATTATTTTCAGAAAGAGAATTCAATTCCCTTCAATTTTATGTATCACACCGGTGCAGTGGTGTTTTGTTAAATCTTGGAGTTGAAGTGGACGAGAGCGAAGGGGTGAATTTGACTAGCACTTTTTTTACCAAAAATTTTCTTCTTGGGTGCTATCTAGGATGACGCCGACTAAAAAAAATAAAAAATGAGGGGTCTAGAATATAAAATGGGACAGTCGGAGAATTTTTAGGGAAAAGAGGGTGAGGGTTGAAAATTTTGAAAATATTTTTTTCAGAAAGAAAATTCAATGCTCTTCAATTGGATGTATCGCAAGGTGTCACTTGAAATTTCTAAGTTGGGGTGAGTGGAGGTTGTTTTTGCTCAAAAAAATATTCACCAATAATCGGGAGTAATTGCAGGTGGATAGTTTTCAAATGATCACCCGAAATTAATACAATGTTGTTCGCAATAGTCGAAATCGGGCAATGCCCGAAATATTCACCTACGTTGCGATTTCTTATGTGGCCTACATCTCTGAAATGTCAGGCAATTTTTCAAAAAATACTTCAAGATTGTTAGAAGGATAAAAACCTGACCTGACGAAATCACAAAAAGGTGTTTTCTATCAGAAAAAAACAGTTCCATCGACCATCGGGTATTGTCCATTTCATTTTGAACATTGCGCGATTTCATTTAGCTATTGCAAATAACGTACATAATAAATTATTGTCAATAAATTCTGAATCCTTTGTATTGAGCCTGATTCATATTAATAAGCGAATCCCTCTATACAACAATGCTCCCATATACTATGTATGGAGTATAGAGTCGAGCTGGAGTTTCGACCTACGCGGAATTAAGCCACGGCCCGGCCGGCCCGGCAAAGCATAGTTTTGGTGGCAGGTTGAATGGTAATTTTGAATGTTTGCGTGATCTGTAATGTCGTCTGGTGTCAGATGCCTGATGTGGAATGTTTTTGATGTGTGCAGGGCTCAAATGAACGGTCGTCCGTCCTGTGTCCTGCTGCCAAATAACTTACAAACTGACCGCATGAATTTACAATAAAACCCCCCAGCTGCCGACCCCGGCGATCCTCCAACTGTGCGGTTCGTCCGGAAACCGCACGCCAGGTGGCGTCCGCTGCGGATCTCATTCGAATTTCGCATGGCAAATTTTCAAAAATTGTTCGTGCGAAACAGCACTTTGACCGCATCAATGCTTCTCGAGAAACATACCGTGGGTTTATTGTTTATTCACGTTTTGTTCGCAACAGAGTGGGCGAGGTCGTAGTGTCGGAATTCAATCTGTTATCTGTTAGGGTGATAATGATTGTCTAATGGACTCTTGCCAAAGAAATCGTACACATTTCATTCCTTTTAATACTCGTATATCCTTTACAGTAACATTTTACGAGAGGAGCTTGCGGTGTGGTGGTCTACGACTACAGAGGTCGTGGGTTGAAGTCCCACTGTGAGCGCTCGGATTCTCTTCTCGAAAACAAGCTCTTTGATTTAGTTAAAAATCTTGCTAATGCAATGTTTGTCGCATAGCACATAAAACACGAATGATGTTCCCTCAATATGTCACTATAATGTAGAAACCAATAAATATACAATTTCATCCAAAAGCTCATCTGAATGGATATCAACTGTTTGGTTATCATTTGCACACTTCATCAATATTAAAATTTATAAAAGTGGCATAATTAAAATCAGTCGTGTTTTGTTGATAATCACTCGATATATCCGAATAATGACCCCCTCCATTATTCGATGATACTTGTTTAAACAATCGGTGCCACATTACAACAACGTAATGTACTTGGCGTCGCTCGCTGATGGAATAATTAAAATGTACATTGTGGCTGGCCTGGCGAATTAATAAAGTTGGGGAAACGTAGGATCGCACTAAATATATTTACATGGAGCATTTGCATAATTCGACCTGTGCTGGAGGCTAAAAGCGCACGGGCACGGTTTGATTACTTGCAAGTGGATTTTTACACTTCGAAACGCAACTGAAACGGAGCTTTTAATTCGAAAAAAATTTACCCGTTACCTATCATTCATTCGTCGTTTGTTTACAACAGAGTAGATGATAACATCGCGACATACTGGGTGGTTCCCACTCTCAGCACTGACATCCATGGTAACGATTATATTTCGGAAAGTTCAAAGAACAATAATTGTTCATCACGTGGGTTGTGTCGTGAATGTCGTGATCCAATGGACGTATTTTCGCAATCGTATTGCAGAGGGCGCGACATAAGCTGGGGTGCTTGGGCACTGTTACCTTAGGAACTACGTCAGGTGTCGAACTCTTGTCATTCTTGTCAGCCTATCCTAACCTAATCCATTGTCAGTGTCCTTTTGTCATTCTAAAAGTCAATTTGTTCATGACATTTGACATTCTTGTCAGCTTATCCCTTGACTTATCTCAACCCAACCCATTGTCAGGTGATCAAATAAATTGTAACACGGCAAAAATATTTCAAATCTCTTCACTTAACGAAGTTGGTAATATCAAAAATTCTTTATTCTAACAAAAAATATAAATCCGGAGCAGCTTCACTCCGTTGCGGATAAACAATGAATGCGTAATAACCACAATGCACAATGTATATGATTTTGCTGTTATCTGTTCTTTGAGCGTCATCAACCCCTGCGCTCAACTCTAAATTTGCCTATAAATTTTTACTGATCGAGCATTTTGATTGGTCATTTTCTATACATAATCTGAATTTTGAGCTACATTGCGTATTGTGTATACGTATTTTTGCGGTAAATTAATGCAAATTGATTGTTATGCCGAGCGAACAATTTCCCTGCGGTGCGGTACCTACTTTGTTCAATCGAAAATTTGCACTAATTTTCAATTCATCACCGCCGCGCTGAATACACACAAGTATAATAGGTGGGTCCGAAAAAACACATTTTATGAAATTCGGCATTGCTATTCTGCGAAAATTCAATCGTATATTCTTGGTTTGATGATATCTTGCACAATTTCGCTATATAAAAACTAATTTAGGTATGTTGACAGAGGAACTTCAAGTACTAAAGCCCAGCTTTTGTGATTGACGGATGAGACGTTTTTTAAGACATGTCAAAACCGTCACTTTGTTGTCTTGTGCAATCCACTCCCGCTATTTTTTTGTTCTTGTGAACCTTCAGGACCCCGCAGGCACTTTATTGGGCTCTACATCGATGACCATCGTCGTCGCAGACCTTTCTATTATAAATAAATAAAAAAAAAACAATGGGAGACTGTCATCTCCATGTGGACGGAGTCCTCACGCATCATGACTGTATATTCTGAATTCATCCAAGAAAAGGTCACCTCGGGCTGGCCGCGCCGTCAACCATCACCTTCTCCTGAGAATTTTCTGTTTGGATTATTCAGTTTTCTATAGCTACATTTGTGTTTTGGGGCGCAAACATTATTGTTGTGTTTCCACTTTCAAGATCCAAGTTCAGGTTTGACAGGAAGAAGCACTGCGGTAGAAGCTACTAAGCACAGCAGCACATCATGCTTGCGTGTGCCGAGCGTCGTAACGCAACAGTCACTTGTTACAATTTCTCCACTGCAATTGCAATGCAATGCATTGCCGGTAGCGTAGTCTTTCACCCCCTCACCTCTGGAACCAAATCTACCAGTAGCCTGCTAAGTGTGCTAACCATAACATCAAATAAGAGCATAAAAGCAAACCGCCTTTCACATTATTTCTACTTGTCAAATTTCGTGTCAGTTATGTAGGTATTGCAGGTATCTACTAGTGCCTACCAGGCTACTAGATGTTCTAGTATGGATCCGTTTTGAGAAATTTCTGCACGATTGAGTACAAAGCTCTACCGCAGGTGGCGTTTTAAAATGTAAACTACCTATACATACACGACACGTAGGTTCCCCTGAGACTAAAGTATCCTCAACAAAAAAGGAAGCGAAAACAATGCAGTTATATAGAATTTTCTTGAGCTCCATCACTTTTTCTGTCTATGGGCTACAAGCATAAACCTGTCTCTGAATTGAGACTTACATAGAAGGAACGAATGTGTCGGTTCAATAATATATAGTT
Organism: Anaspis maculata; assembly: GCA_949128115.1. Lineage (NCBI taxonomy): Eukaryota > Metazoa > Arthropoda > Insecta > Coleoptera > Scraptiidae > Anaspis > Anaspis maculata. The sequence continues at coordinate 27,779,431 of OX421961.1, forward strand.
CACTTCTAATAACACCAACTGACCCCTACAAGTTCAGGTTCAGCCCCCTCGTTCAAATCGGACATGACTTGCATTTCGCCACCACGGAATTCGCGAGAGAGCCGCGTTTCCGCTCATTCACCATAAGCTCGTTGCTTCTTGTAACGTTTCCACCTGTCGTTCACTGCATTCGAGCTATCGATTTTCACAATCAAAGTTTATGCAAATAACTAAAAATGTTATGTAAAGGGACGGACTTTCTCATAATTACTAATAAAGTTAAAACTCGTCGCTTTCCCGAAATCACATACACGCAAATAAAACAGCATCTGGTTCAGTTTCAAAGCTCAAGTCGTTCGCCGAGGGCGTCGAGGGCGAGCCAAGCACGAGCATTTTATACCTGCGAGAAGCACAAAAACTGCCGTGAGGTTAGCTACAGGCGTCTGAGTGGAAATGCGGGGAGATCGAACCCAACCTAGTATCGAACGTAGAAATCCACGGTGTTTTTAAGTACCTGTAATTTGTGTACCTATAATAAGGCGAGTCTGTTTGATTTATTGTTATATTCATTCATTTATTCCCTAAATATTATCAGCTGTGTACATGGTTTTCTGGTTACCATTTTGTTTAAATTTGCGGTGTTGTACAAAAAGGATATGCTCTCCTATTTTTTTGGAATTGTTTGTACTGTATTGATGATTATTTGCAATTTGGGTTACTTCACCGTACCGTCACTGTTTTGCTTGTGATGTTAACTTGAGATTCTCTGTTTAACTTGAGATTTTGTCATTATTTTGATTCGCTAGATTTATAAATTTATATCCGTGTCTCTACAGCTACTCGTATCACTTTGTGCCTCTCATGCCTCATTTTTGAAATTGGAACAGCAGATCGCATTTTATTTTGTTAATGCTCATTGTAAATTGCGCTGGCGAGAATGGAAGGGTCTTGGTGAATTTTGCGACACCAAATAACATTGTCATAGTTTTTATGTATGTGAAAGTAGAACTCAAGGGACATCATCCCTCTCGTCCAACGTGAGTGTATTTATCTATTTTGTGGGGTCCTGGCGAATTGCTGGAGAGGATTGGGACCGGAAATTAAAAATGGCGAAGACGGTGATTCGATCATTGAATGAGGTGACAGGTCATTGCTGTTGCTTAAAACTTAGTACTACAAAATACTTCAAGACCAAAGCAACTTCAAACCCCTTGTCATTTTCTTGTCTCCTGAATTCGTTCAGAAACTCTCAAATTGAAGTTCCCAACTAGCAACAATTGCACCCCGGATGTACCTCATCGGTTACGATATTGCCACTGCGCAAAGCCATCTGTCGTTTCCTGCATTCGAGCTATCGATTTTCACAATCAAAATTGATACCAATAACTAAAAATGTACAGGCTGAAAAGTAAAACGGCCTGCAATCCATGTCCAGTTTATCCAGCAAACTTCAACGTGGAACCACTGGCGGGAACTCTGGGAGTAATAATACAGTTACAGTTTATTAATTTACAAAGTTACGGATCCGACCAAATCGATTGATTGAATAAAACAACTTCACAGTCCCAGCTAAATACCGCGACATGTTGATCGGTAAAACTAATTATCTTCGCAATTATACCGTTACGTTATGGTACAAACGACCACGTACTAATCAAACTTTTCAATTAGCACGTATTCACCATAATTTTTGCTATGGTTATAGAGCTTGCCATATATTCAGTCAAATAAACATGAAGAGCGGAGCTGTGGGGACCAGCGACAGGTATCAAATAACATCATACGACACTTTTCAATTATATAGGTTCCTGCGTATTATAGCAAAATGGTGTTTTGATCTCTGAGGAGCTGCTTTCACCCTGTAACTTTCCACTTTTCTGCCCGCACCCTTCACGTAACTGGAGACGGGTATAACAGACCCATTCTCCTTATCGCTTCACAAGTTTGAAACAATAACGCCAACTCGATGCTGGCTGGGGGGTGGTGGTAACACAGACATAATCGCGTTTTGCTGCATAAAACTTTCAGCAATATCAAGTTTTCTCTCCAATTTCGTTTCCGGTTTCGTGTCGGGTTGTACATAAACGCCGTGTTTACTCTCCGAGCATTAACATTTTTCCGTTATGCCCATAGCCATCCTGCTGCTATGCGCTATATGCTTACAAAGTTATATACGGGTTGCTAGACGCGGCGGGGGGGGGGGAGTCGTCTGCTTCTCAACTTTCACGCTCTGACATGCTATCCCTCTTGGGAAAATCAAAGGGAATTTCGAGCCCCGGTGCTCGCGCAATCAACACTATCGCTTCTCACTTGCGAGTAATTAAAAGTTTTCCAGGTAGAGGTAGCGCCATCACGGCAGGGACTGTCAAGTGAAAATTCTTGACTTGTTGCAATACGGCACACCAATTTTATCAGTTAATTAACTTCCGGAAACTTCAAGTCGGCAGAAGATCGCGCGAGTTGTTTTATAATTATTTAACTATCGCAGGACTTGTAACGTTAGCACTGGGAATACACCGCGGGAGGAAGTACACTATCTCGTGATCTAAGAGTATTACTCAGGAAAAGTTTAGTTTTGTGTTGGCAACAAGGAGTGCGGTGGGATGAATGGCGAGCATTGGATTCCAATTCAGTCCAGAGCAAATATGGTGTATAAAACGCCGGACTTCACTAGTCGCTTTGTTCGCACGCGAACTCACAAACCTACAGCTACGAACGAAATATTTCTCACGGTTAAACCTGAATGGCAACGGAATTAAATTGATGCAAACAACAAAATCTGACAGCTGTCACTGTGGACTTCTTTCTTGCAATAATCATCAAAATATCACTCGTGCTCAAGATTTTCGTAGATAATCTTGGCCCAAGCGTTACCTTTGGGCTGGTTGTCCCTAGTTAAAAGCCCTCCTCCTACGGAGTCGGGTATTTATCGCTACAACCAGCACTCGCGATCGCTAGTCCAAAATTATCGGGTATAAAATTGCCGATAATTCTGAAAAATGCGTGTTGCCTGAAAACTGCATGAGTTGGTTTTCTCTGTTGTTCGGAAGCTAAAAGAGCCCGACCCGCAGGGGGAGGGCTCTTCTTTCGAACAACAGAAGAAAACAAACGAATGCGGTTTTCTTATGGCAACACGCATTTTCAGAATTATCTGGTTCATTTCCATTGCATGAGTGGTATTCGGAAGAATATTTCCCGAATAATTCTGCAAATTATTCACATATTATTTCGCAAGACAATAAAATGATGATACATGAATAGGCACCGAACTATACTGAGCCGCAGAACAGAAAAGAGAACCAGAGTCTGACTAAAAAAGTGTGAAATCATTATGACTGCGCAATCCCAAATCATTTAACTTTCTTGCACGTGCCTCTGGGTCCCTTGAGTACTCGCTTGGGCATGAGCATCCCCATACAGTGTCCAGAGTCAAACGCTAACACTAGGCACGCATCATGTTTGTTTGACAGTAGGTGTTTAATGACATATCGATTGAATTATCGATATGGTCTTTCGGATTATTGCTTATTAATCCTCAAAATTTGTGCCCGAATTATCGCGTTTTTGGCGTATGAGGGAAATATTCGTGGAAATCTAAGCACTTGTAATATTACTGTTGATAACATTTGCCATGCAAAATATTCCAATACCAGTCTAACACATAGCGTGGCCATTCAAGTGGTGCCGTGACCAGGATTTCGATAAACCTAACAGCGCATCACAGCAACTTGTATCAAGTACCAAAACTGATTGTATTCCTAAGCTTAGATCCAGGTATTTGGGGGCTCAATATAGACAAATCCATAACAAAAATTTGCGGTTACTCGCGTCATTCTATACCAAGCTCGGCTTAATCCTATTGTCCTGATAGAAAAAAATCGATTTTATCAAAAATTTGGAAGAGTAACTTTTTCGTTCCAATTGAACGTAGACATCGAAATTTGGAGTTATTTTCCAAAATAACTGGGGGGGAGGTGAAAATAGAGGGAAAAAGAAGAGGGGTATCTACTACCTCTTATTATCTTTGCCCCTGGAAGTGTACGACGAAACGCGTTATTATTGGTCAATACTTACTTTAGTAAGCTTTTTTTAAAATTTGATCGACATCAGTATTGAACAGTTCACAAGTAATGGTAAAAACTATTCTGAACACCGAATTCGATAACATCTTCAAGAAAGCATTTTAGGACTAAGAGATTTTTCATTATTCAACTTCCTTTTTGATAAGGAATCATCCTTCAAAGTTTATAACACTGTGAAGGCTTTTCGTCCCTTTGTAATGGGGGGAAATAATAGCGGTCCTCTTTGTAACCGGTATTTCGTTGTTGGTTGAGCGCTGATGCTCAGATTTTACTCAGGTAGTCAAGGGTTGACAACTCTCCTTGCATAGGTTTAAGTTGCTCGAAGCTTGGGTTGCTCGGGCGCCACTCCACTGACAACATGCAATGTCGCAGTAACAGGGTATTCACATAATGAATCATACTGTCCCTGGAGGCTCCCCTTCAACATATTTAAAAACTTGCATGATTTTTTTCGTAGGTTCCGAATCCTGTTTCTGTCCTGTTCCTGTCCTGTTCGTTTAAATTTTCTGTGACATCGCTTACAGGGTGTAACATCGAAAATTATTCTCAAATTGGACAGTTGGACACCCTTTTTTTCAATATGAGAATCAATTCCGTTTTTCATCCTGATTAGAATTATAAAGGTGTCTCGAAAGTATCGCATTCCGAATCCAGAGCGATAAATGGAATCTACTAAAGAACACGAAGAAAATGTTCAAAAAAGTTTGTGACGTTTGTTTTTGAAAATATGGGAGGTCAAAGGGTGGGACTTCGCCCCTCTCTATTTTCATTATTCCTTCTAACAGTGCATCAGACCGCGACTTTTTAGACAACTGGCGAACCTGGATAACGGAATCTCAGGTGAAAATCATATATAAATACATCACATCGATGTTGGCGCTGCGATCGTTTGCTTTGAACGAATAACGCATCGCCGGCCAATCAATGTTTTCTTTCTGTTTCATTTTCTTTTCCAAAAAAAGGATTATCGGTTTTTTCTTTCTGGGTTCAGGAGCTTAATTGTGGGAATAGCACAGTGACGTCTTAGAGTGTTGAATCTTGATTCAATTGATTCATGTTCTTATATTTTTCTATGTTATCTTGAAATATTACTTACGTTGTGTTCCTTTCCAACTCCCTTGTTATAAGAATGTATTTTCTTGAAGAACAATAAATTGAATCGAATTGAATTGAATTATTCAAAGTGATTTTGAGAAACTGTTACGATAGACTGAACAGTCAAAATCATCAACCACTGGGTGCACACTGAATTCCTGTTTGGGATACAGGGTGAGTCATAAATCACAAAATTCCAGTTTTCTTCAATTATGTCTGTAAATTATTCCAATGGCTCCGGCATGGTTTAGAACAAGATTTGACCCTTCTTGTTTCCATAGAAAAATTTATAGTGGCGTTTTTGAAGGATTATAAATTTTTGAAATTTATGAATCACCGTGTATGATAATTTGAAGTTTTGTGCATAGAGTAGTCGGAATACCAGAAGGACCTGTGGGCGGAGCCTAACTGCGCGAACTTAGTTCATCTAGTGGTGCACCTATTTAGATTTGCAGTTGGATTTTAGATTCGCCTGTGACCGGGTAATGGTCCACCACTCCAGCTGACGGTGTTGCTTCCCCTATTTCAACACACGGACTCGTTCATAACGATTTTTGTTTACCTGTTTAGCCCCGCCCACAGGTCTCTGTGGTGTGCCGTCAACTTTACCCAGTAGTTGATAATTTTTACTGATCAGTCTATCACGGACAGTTTCCCAAGATCACTAAAACTTGCAGAAATAGAGAGAGGCCAAGTCTCACCCTTTGATATATCTTCAAAAATCAACGTCACAAATTTTTTTTAATACTTTTTTGTGTTCTTGAGTGGATTCTATTTATCGCTTTGGACTCGGAATACGATACTTTTGAGACGACACCTGTATATCATACTTGATAGATTATTATTATTAGGCAAAACACTTGTTGAAAAAATTGGTCGTTTCAAGAAATATGAGAAATCTTTTTTATCCAAAATTTGTCTGATTGAGTTGAGTTGAAGTTTCAAACTATAATCAGATCCATTTACCCAAAATGATGAAAATTCACTGAGTTACTTTTGAAAAAATCTTTTCTCGATATTTTTTTCGAACTTTTTCAATTTTCTCACATGTGTTTTGTTGACCAATCTATCAAGTGTAATGTGTATCAGGATAGAAAGTGAAATCGATTCCTATATTAAAATACAGGAGTGTCCAATTCGGAAAAAAAATTCGATAAGCGATATACCACAGGCAATTTTAGTGAGCAAATTTGAAGCTTGCGAAAAAAATCGTATAAGTTCCATTTTTGGATCGTGAACACCCTGTGCAAAAACTCTAAATCGATAAAATGTCGAGAGCCATTCCGAGATACTGATGCGAGGTTTTCAAAAATATAACTAGAAAAAATCTACACTTCTTTTCAAGAAAGTAACAGGCTCCTCAAAATGGAAAATTTTGCACTCCTTTAGCCTTCCTTTGTCGCCCTGTATATCATATAGTATAGAACAAACACCATATCCAAATATGAAACTTGCAGTCAGAGGAACGTTCGAGTCATTAACACCATCGTTTTTTTCAAATTGTTCCATTTTTCGTCTCGATATCCTCATTTGAACCTGAGCGAGCTCTTGATCTGACCTCACCTGATCACTTAAATTTTTGATCTGCTCAGTATGTGGTTCAACAGATGTATTGAACCAAAACTATTTACGTACAGAATGGTTTCACACAAAGTAGCAATGATTGTTACACAAATTATCGCAGCAAATGTTTCACAAATTACTACAGCCAAGAGATAACAAATAACAGAATAACAAAAACCTATCCTGCAAAGGATCCTACCACAAAGCACATGACGCGAGGGGAGGGTGTGACGTAGTGCAGAGCGCAGTTAAGGGGAGTTTGATGGTGATGCGGTGATGACATGGATGCTCTGCTACGGAAATGTTTGTCAAGATGATTGCAACAGCACTCCAACGAGTCTTTGGAAAGACTAGTACCTATTAACAGGATTAGCCGAAGCTGAAAAAGTTATGTGAACAGTATGGCTGGGAACTGTTAGGGGATGTATCGCATCCTAAATGCCTTCAGGAATAGTCATAAGGCTAGCAATTGTAGGCAAGAGAGCCAGCGCCATCTGTGAATGATCCGTTGGACGACAGTGAAACTCTCTTATGTTGGGCGCTAACCTCGTGGCGGAGCGCCGAGCTAGCCACGCGCTTGTCGGAGCTCTGTGTGGCGGGTTTTATTCGCCGCGCCGGCGCCGGGGCGGTTCATCACACCTTGTTCTGGAGATTTGTGGAAGTTTGGTTGAAATCTAGAGGTTTGGTGGAAATTCATGGATATACAGGGTGTTTCAGCGATGATAGCAAAAAATTAGACTGTGAGTAGATCTCTCAACATATGACGAAAACCCATATACCATTTTGCAAAGTTCCGCCTAATGAAGTCAGTCCAGCCCTTCAAAGTTCACTTCTTCCGGATTTCAAAAATTTGTTACTCAGGAAGGTTTTGACAAATTTAGCCTGAATTTCGCATAAGCTGGTTTGTCGTAATTATCTATCATTCTGCCAAATTTTGAAAGAATTCAATTAGTGGTGTAGAAGTTAAAGGGAGTCACCTCAAGTCAACTTTTTTTCGGATGCTTCTAAATTCTTGACCCTCATAACTCCTACACCACCGGTTGGAATCTTTCAAAATTTTGCAGGTCGGTAGATAGTTCCGACAAATCACTCTGTGCCGAATTCAAGTTATTTTGGTCTGAACGTCACTGAGCTACAAATTTTTGAAATCCGAAAAAAGTCAACTCTGAAGGGCTGTATCTTCGTTATTAAGGCAAACTTTGCAAAATGATACATAGGTTTTTGTCATATTTTGACGAGATCTACTTACTGTTAGATTTGTTCCTATCATCGCTGAAACACCCTGTATTGTAGAGATCCGTGTAATATAGCGGTTTGCGAATGTTCCCTGGCGATCATTGGATATTTTGTGAATATCTGTGGAAATTGTCGAGGACTAGCGAAATTCGATAAAGCTCCATTTAAAACCATCATGAGAATAAAGTCGATCTTTAAAGTCTATTGGTTCCATCCTTTGCGGGACTAAAGATAATCGGGTCGTAAAAGTAGCGAATTAATGATCAAATTGAGGTTTAATGCGAATTTGTGCTGAGCTTGATATATGCCAAGCTTTATTCGCAGCTTCCAAATGCCGCTAGTCATCGTTACACACCAGCTTCAAATTTCATACCTTGTAAGTGATTTGGTGTCAGAATTCAGATAGAATTATAAGACTACTGCTGAGAAGTTGCTGCACTAATGCCGTGACCGGGTTTCAGTTTTTCAAAATCGCAACTACAAGACGGTAGTTTGAGGTTGAAGATGAATTAAACAATTATGCGAAAAGAACCAAATTCAGCCATGTTTAAAATAATTCTATAAAAATTGTGCTTCTGTTGCGAGAATATTCTCGAGGACAGAACTAACGCTTATAAGTTGCGTGGCCTGTAATGAGCAGTTCTTTGCTAATAGTCAAAATATGCTGAAAAAATGGAGTAATTAAACTAATGAAACGCTTAAATACCGAAGCACCCCATGCCAAAATTTACATTTTCGGCTTGTGGCTAGCAATTAGTTTCCCTCAAATGACCCTCGAGGAAAAATATATCTGCAAATTTGACACCTTTATTACCTCGTAGGAAACCAGATTACCATCTCATGTTAAGCTTAATTACTTGTTTCTCGAAGGAAGTAACCACTACAGGAATGTACTACGCCGATTTTATGTTAATTGTGCGTGTAATTTACTTGCATTCATATTCTCTCGACACAAACATTCCTGAAGTCCCACAGAAAACTGCAACTTTATTCCCACTCGCAGCCACACACGGTATGTGTATCTATGCAAGTGCACATAAATCAGCGAAAAGAAGTCAGGATGCGAAAACTACAATCGGAATGTAGGATACTGCACCAGATAAAGGAATCTCCACCCGAAATAAAAGCAGTGCGAGGAAGAACGCGGCATTTCTGAAATACAAATTGCCGAATTGCTCCTCTCCCATTCCCGGAGGAATCAGATAAAGCGTCCGGGCTATTGTTTCCTCTTTTCCAAAGTCGTTGTTCTGTTGCGCCGTGTATGGTTTTCTTGCTCCCGATTTCCTTTTCTCGGTTAAATTGTTAATTTTCCTTTTGCGTAATTAAACGATAAATTTTCATCTTTTAAGAACGCGGAGAAAGGCGTAGGTCGGTCGGGTAAGGCGAGAAATTGAAATTAAAAAGTTGTTTTTGCTGGTGGTTGTGGCAATGATGGTGGTGGTGGTGGTAGTGGTGGTGCACAACGGGCTTGCTTTTTTGTTGTTTTGTTACTGAAGCACAGCTCGCGGCACAAATTAGCTGCTGTGGGGCCTCAAAAAAGCAGTTCAAATATTTATTATGCGCTTATCGCTTGATTATATTTTTTCTTTGTTTGCGAAATGAGATTTTCCAAGTTCTCAATTCTATGAAAAGCTTAGAGTCGACGATTACCTCGGTTATGAAAGTCTGAGCTTTGTGGACTAGTGTTGGATTCACGACAGTGTACCTACACACATGCGCTCAAAAGCGTCTGCCATCTGCGATGATTGACACGCACACTCGACCGGAGAGCAGATTAGAAGACTGAAGAGCAACCATATTTTATTGTTACGTCCACTTTTACACTTCTATGTTATACACTATTTCGTTAGAATAAACGAAGCTTATTTGCCAAAACCCACTTCTTTCGAGCAACTACAACACCTGCACCCTGCAACCCCAACAGTGGCGACGAGGACGGGATAATCCAGAAAAAGTAGACATGGAAAATTTCAAGGCTCTACAAGATTCCATGATGCTATTCATGAGGGAACAGCAGGAACTCGCAAGGATGCAGCAGGAGCAGTTGATGACAGCACAACAAAATTTTATGTTGCAGATCTGTTCGAAGATGGGTGAGTCGAGTCAGAAAGATCAGGAGTTTCGGATGAACACGTTATCAAACGGCATTGCGGAATCCATTCACAATCCGGATGACGCCATCACTTTCGATGCATGGTACAAGAGATACGCAAGTATATTCGTCGAAAATGCCAAGAATCTTCCAGATGAGGCAAAGGTTAGACTGCTACTCAGGAAGTTGAACACAACATGTCACCAACAGTACCTCAACATCATCCTACCAAAAGAATCGAAAGAGTTTACCTTTGCAGAAACGGTGCAGAAACTGACCGAAATGTTTGGCAAGAAATACTCGCTATTTCACCACAGGTATCAGTGCCTGAAATTCGCAAGGAAAAGCTGTGATGTCATATCATATGTGGCAGATGTAAATCGATACTGCGAAGAGTTCAAAATCTCCATGATCAAGCCTGATGAATTCAAAGCGCTAATTTTCGTTTGTGGCTTACAGTCTACAGAAGATGCAGAAATCCGCACGAGGTTATTGTCAAAACTCGACAGCGAGCCAGGCATAACATTGCAAGAGATCATTGCCGAGTGCCAACTATTTCAAAATCTCAAATCGGACACAGCCTTGGTAGCAAACAGCGACAACGATTTTTCAGTCAACATGATGGGCCACAGTAGGTTCAACAAGAACAAAGGCCAGCAGTAGTCTCATGCGAAGCAAACGTCACCGAAGACTTCGATTCTCAAGACTCCGTGTTGGTTCTGCGGTGGAATGCATTACTCCAACAAGTGTGGCTACAAGAAACACAAATGTAGTCAATGCAGCAGGACAGGTCACAGGGAAGGCTACGGTGAAGCTAACAAGCTCAAGTCTCAGCATTCCAGGACAAAGTCAAGCACTTCGAGTAAAACAAATCTCATCGTCAACGTCCACAACATAACCTCAAAACCGGCGAGAAAATTTGCACAGGTGAGGATCCACGGTCAGATTGCAAGACTACAAGTGGACACTGCATCGGACATTACCATCATTTCGCATCAAACGTGGCAGCGCTTGGGAAAACCAATTTTCCAGCCAACCAAGCACAAAGCGAAAAATGCTCCAGGCAAGACACTTCAACTGAAGGGCGAGCTGAGATGCGACATGGCATTCAGGGGTCAATCCTACAGCGGCACATGCTTCATAACTCCGCTGGAAAATCTGAATATCCTGGGCATCGACTGGATCACAAAATTTGGATTTTGGGACGTTCCGCTAAGCTCTATTTGCACACAGGTGTCAATGTCAAGCAATGTATGCAACCAACAACGCACGCGAGCACAACAAGAAGCGGAGTGGATCATCAAACAGTTTCCAAATGTTTTTGATGATACTTTGGGACTTTGCACGAAGACCAGCGTATCATTGCACCTCAAGTCCGACGCAAATCCAGTTTTTCGTCCAAAACGGCCCGTAGCATACGCCGCCGTCAGCGAAATTGATCAAGAACTGAAGAGATTGCAGCAATTTGGAATAATCACACCTGTTGATTACTCCGAATGGGCAGCACCAATCGTGGTTGTCAAGAAATCGAATGGAAACGTTCGAATATGTGCAAACTACTCGACGGGACTGAACGATGCTCTTGAACCGCACCAGTATCCATTGCCACTACCAGAAGACATTTTCAGCAGGCTCGCAAACTCCAAATTGTTCAGCGTCATTGATCTTTCGGACGCATTCCTTTAAGTCGAAGTAAATGAAACGTCGAGAAAATTGTTGACGATCAACACCCACAGGGGACTTTTCCAGTACAACCGACTCCCATTTGGTTTCAAAGTTGCACCAGGCGCTTTCCAACAAATCATGGACCAACTGCTCGCGGGAATCGAAGGTACTGCAGCATACATCGACGACATTTCAATATCGGGAAAGGACGTAGAAGAGCACAAACAAAAACTGATCAAGGTTTTGCAACGCATGCAGGATTTTGGATTCCATGTCAAGAAAGAAAAATGCAGATTCTTCTCAAGCAAATTCCAGTACCTTGGACACGTGATTGACAAGAATGGTATCCAACCCGATCCGGCAAAAGTCGAGGCAATTATCAACATGCCTCCACCATCAGACATTTCGACGCTAGGTTCGTATCTCGGTGCCATCACATATTACGGCAAGTTCGTTGACAACATGCACGAACTACGAAAACCATTGGATGGACTTTTGAAGAAGAATGTCAAGTGGAGCTGGTCTACAGAATGTCAGAATTCGTTTGACACATTCAAGAGAATTTTACGTTCGGACCTTCTTCTCACACACTTTGATCCATCAAAGAAAATCATCGTAGCAGGCGACGCTTTCAACCACGGCATAGGAGCGTACATCCTCTATGAGTTTGACGACGGTTCGGTCAAGGCTGTTATGCATGCATCCAGATCTTTGACTCCAGCCGAAAGGAACTACAGTCAAATCGAAAAGGAAGGCTTAGCTCTCACCTTTGCGGTGACCAAATTTCACAAAATGCTCTATGGACGACGTTTTTTGCTACAGACGGATCACAAGCCATTGCTGACCATATTCGGAACTAAGAAAGGCATTCCAGCTTATTCAGTCAATCGCCTGCAGAGGTGAGCGCTATTACTGAGATCGTACGACTTCGAAATCAAGTTTGTATCGACCTCTGCCTTCGGACACGCCGATATTCTATCATGATTAATCGACGTCAGATACACACCCGAGGAAGAAACAGTAATCGCCGCAATTCACAATGATGTCAACCAAATTCTGGACGATACCATCACTAATTTGCCTTTGACATCCAATATGGCCGCAAGCAACACGCGCAAAGATCCGGTACTTCAAGTAGTCACGAGTTACATACAAGTACAATGGCCTTACACAAGCAAGGATTTGAGTGAGGATCTCAAACAATTCTTTGCAAGGAAGGATTCACTCCCAATCGTCAAGAATTGCATAATGTATGAATATCGACTCGTGGTACCGAAGATTTTGCAGAGAAGAATTCTTCAACAATTGCACAAGAGTCATCCCGGCGAGAAGAAAATGAAGTCACTAGCCAGAAGGTACGTGTATTGGCCCAGAATGAATCAGCGGATCAAGGACTTTGTTCGTCAGTGCGCAAGTTGCTCGGAGGCGGCCAAAGCACCTCTCAAGATTCCGTTAGAATCATGGCCTGTACCTCAGGGTCCTTGGCAATGGCTGCACGTAGACTTCGCAGGTCCAATCGACGATACATATTTTTTCATTCTCGTGGATGCGTACTCGAAATAGCCAGGGATTTTTCAAACCAAATCCATCACCTCACGCTACGTGATCGACACTGTCACCGAATTATTCAGCCGATTCGGACTCAGAACTACGCTCGTATCGGACAATGGAACGCAGTTCACAAGCGACGCCTTAAAAAGGTTCTGTGAAGACAACGGCATCAGACACTTCCGCACCGCTCCATTTCATCCCCAGTCAAACGGCCTTGCAGAACGGCTCGTGGGTACCTTCAAGAGAGCGCTGAAGAAATTTGGAGGAGGACGACCTGTAAAGGAAGAAATCGACCAATTCTTGCACATGTACAGGGTGACGCCAAGTACAAACACACCTGACGGAAAATCACCAGCCGAAGCACTCTTCAACAGAAGACTTAGAATTAAGCTCGATTTGCTACTTCCCACTGACATCGCCAACCAAGGAAAAACGGAGTACATCCTGCGCCAAGAACACCAGTTCAATTGCAAGCACGGCGCCAGACCACGGTTCTACACTCCGAACCCACAACCAAACCGTATATGTAAAGGTACATAGAGGCAACAAGTCATTCTGGGAACCAGCAACCATAATCGAGAGAGTCGGCAACGTCATGTACAACGTCATCAACGAGAACAGCAAAGTACTCAGGTTTCACGGTAACCAGATCAGGCAGAGGTACACAAGTGACGAAGACTGCAGTAAGACATCAAAACAGAACTTAACACTGCAAGTATTATTGGATAGCTTTGACATCAAAACATCCATACTACAACAGCAGCACCAGCAGGTAGCATCACAGTCCGTACAACAACCACAGCCTGTACAACAATCGCAGCCCGTACAACAGCCGCAGCCTGTGCAACAGCCGCAGCTCGTACAACAAACGCAGCAGCCTGTACAACAGCCCGTTGTACAACCATTGCAGCGTACTCAACAGCAGCCTCCATCGCCAGCACCGGGTACAGCGGATTTACCACTGACTCCACAACCAAAACCCGTAGCAACGGCAGAGCCAGTCAACATCCGACCATCACGGACCCGAGCTATTCCGAAGCGTCTGAAGGATTTTGTCCTTTAATTCGTTCGGGGGAGATGTTGAATACACGACAGTGTACCTACACACATGCGCTCAAAAGCGTCTTCCATCTGCGTATGATTGACACGCACACTCGACCGGAGAGCAGATTAGAAGACTGAAGAGCAACCATATTTTATTGTTACGTCCACTTTTACACTTTTATGTTATACACTATTTCGTTAGAATAAACGAAGCTTATCTGCCAAAACCCACTTCTTTCGAGCAACTACAACACCTGCACCCTGCAACCCCAACAACTAGAAAAAAACGATGTGCAACCTCAGAGCTCCCTGTATCGGTCCCAAGTGCTCAAGACAATAATCGAAAGAAATGCCTGTAAGTACCGTCGAGATTTTTGGTGTCAGAAGTGAGATGAAATAAGTTTCCGGGACTGGTTTGTTTTATTGATTTTCCACTTTTTATATGTTGAGAACGCTTTGCTAGTCTGAAAAGCAGATCATGTTACAATGCTTTTGTATAGTTTCCTTTGCTGTCATCCTAAATACCCGGTTATTATTATTAACTACTGTAACAAAGATCAGACTTGATATGATTTGACTATTGTGGTTATTCTGTAACCGCTCATTCCAGAGCTTGAATTTAGTGCACGCTATTCCAGACAGCTCAAAAACAAGACTGTAAAATAGTTCTCAGTCTTGTTGTAGTTGCGGTACTCACAGACTAGGTAATGCCAGGTGAATGCAGTTTTGATGTCTGATTTTCGCCATTACTTTGTATATGCAAACACAACCGTCGGCGCTCGAGTTTTCATCGTTTTGGCGTGTTTACCGCTGCGTGTCTAATAAAATTAACCAAGTTTGACCGGTCCTGGTGCTGCATTGCGCCAACTTTTAATAATTCACACGCGTTTGTTTAAACCGCCCCATCTCTCAACGTCTCGATACTCCTTTTACCTTTCCACCGTCTCGTCTCTACCTCGCTCACCTGCTCGATCTCTTGAGTCCCGCAAAGCATGTTCTTTGACCCTCAAGTGCGACAAAAATTGCCACTAGCGACGCCGGCAGAAGGACCCGATCGATCCCGACAAACACACACACACACTCTCGCACGCTTGCCACACTTACAGTTCTGGCAACACAATAAAAGATAAACCAACAGCTAGCAGCAGAACACAAACTGCTGAGCTGTAAAGTGCGGAAAATGTCCTAATTTTATTTCCTCAACTAACTCAATATGTCAAGTTAAAATGTGATTACACCATCTCGCAGACTTTGTCGCAATTGCAGCGACTGGAAGCTTATTGTGGCATCGCTTCATTGTAGACTGCAGTAATGATGAATTTCAGCTGGTGTGTGCTTTCAGACTGATTGAGCGAAATTATGGTACTTGGCAAACGAATTGTGGACGTAAAATGCCGGTTCAAAGCATCAGGCATGCAAACAAGAAAGTATCTGCACTTAATGTGCGCGGATTTATTAATTCATTCCCGGAAAATAAGCCTCGTTAGTTTGATGTTCATCATTACCATTGCCAGTTTGCATCGCACGCATCGTGCTCGTTTGGGTTTCAGACACACGTGTAAATACTTGCATAATCCAATGAAAACTTGAACTTACTAGTGCAACAAATTGATGATGATTGAAGCGTGCAATTTGAACCCCTTGTACGATGGTCGGCATAACGGGAGAAAATCAAGTTTAAATTTCCATTTCCAACGCTAGCGCCGGCTAAAGTGCCAAGTTGTCCGGGGTCCAGACTCTTCCCGGGTAATTGGAACGTGCATTTTAGTCGCTGGTTGGCCATGCGAGGAGTTTCCATTAAGGAACCCATGTCTATACCTATAGTGGTCTAGCGAATTATGCTTTAGCAAAAAAAGGATTGCGCGCAAGGACTGCTCGCTAAAACACGCTAAAAGCCTCTGCTTGCATGCAGAGCGTGTTTGGATTTTTTCTCGTTATCAGATTGTAAGTACTGGGATACGTAGGTGCCTAATAGCGTAATAGTATGGTATTAATAGTCAAGTGAACCAAGATGAACTTTGTGAAAACTGACTTATTCTCTTTTTGTTTTCAGGTAAGAGAAACCGTCTTGAAACTTCGAGGACCTGAATGGTAAGATTTGAAACGCTACCAAACCTAGCTGTCGATCTATACATTTTGAAAATATTCAGGCAGAAACATCATTTTTAGGCGACAAGTTACTTCTTTCTGTTGCCTGGTATGAACAATATTTTTTGCGTCCTTTCAATTCAATAGTCAGATTAAAAGCCTACCTATAAAAGTCAGCCCAATCGCGGCAATCAACCTGTAAGATCTCTTCCCATTGCCTTCGGTGAAAGCAACAGAAACCGCATTCTAGGCAAAATACCTTTTTGGTTTGTGACTAGTGAAATAGTAATTTGTATCATTAGGTCAGAAACTGCACATTTGCGAGTGCGAGTTGGGTCTGTGGTCCGAGGCGGAGCCGAGGTCTATAAATGCGAGCACTCACAAATCCGTTTCTGGACAAGTGATACACAACATTTCACATACCGAATATTCAATTTTTCAAAGACTGAAATCGTAATCAAATCGGTTCAGCTTGACGTCTGTTCTCTTTGACAGGCCGCTTGGAGTTGACAGCGAATGTTACCAACACGTGAACAAAAATAAAATGTAACCAAATTCTTCCATCTGATCATTGAAAAATCTTTGAAAAACATGAACAAGCGGACTTGTGTCGATCGTTTTAAATTGCCTAAACATATTTTTATTAGTTGAAGGATCTCTGTTTCCCATTCGTATGCCGAAATTCGATAATTTCCTACCAAATATTTGTTATACCAACCGTTTACCCAAAATTCCTATAGTTTTTGCCGGCCTAGTACCGCAAACGCTTGGTTTCTGGCCGATTTCGAGGTGTAGAAAGTAGTCAATGACGGACGGAGGTACGAAATAGTATATTACATAACAAACTACGAAAGTGATATTTTTCGCATGAGTGTGAAAAATTGCGCACGAGCTTCAGCGAGTGCGGTAATCACACGAATGCAAGAGAAGGCACTTTTTTGCGAGTTGTGTACACTATTTTTCCTTCGACCGATCTATTTTCCCTGTCCGACGTTTACTCATTGACGATCGAAATATCAAAATACTTATGTCAGAAGGCGTCACTTACCGATACTGCTTACTGATATCTTATTTTCAGTGTATATTTTCGAATGTTGTATTGCCACTTTTCCATTTCTATGTGAATCAAATTAAAACGGGTTTGGTATAACTCATCGACACCCAACTCGTCGACAGAGTAACTTGCCGACACCCAACTCATCGACAAGACAACTCATCGACAAGACAACTCACCGACAAGACAACTCGCCGACAGGACAACTCACCGACAGGAAAACTAATCGACAAGGCAACTCACCGACAAGACAACTCACCAAAAAGACATCTCACCGACACGACAACACGCCGACAGGACAACTCACCGATAAGAAAACTCCCCGACAAGACAGCTCACCGACAAGACATCTCGCCGACAAGACAACTCGTCGACAGGACAATTTCAAGCCTTACTGAGCCCCCTTGTCTCTACAAGTATCGTTTGTGATCTTGATGATACCCCCTTGGGTATCTTCAAATTTTTTGGAGATTTGCTTCGCCCTTATGCCTTGGACGGTTCCTCAGAGCCCTATTGGGCCCCCTTTGTCTTCATGTCGCATTTGTAGCCCTGCTAAACTCTTTTGTACCTTGCATTAGTATTCAAAGCTCTATAGTTAGCTTTTGTGTGTCTTCTTGTGTCTGTCAAAATCCTACTGGCCCCCCTTGTGTCTTCAAGTGTCGTTTGGAACCCTAGTGAGCCAGCCTTTTTGCGATTTTCAAAGCTCTATCCTGCTTTGAGTCTATATTGAAGCCTTTCAAGCCCTGTTAAGCCCCTTTTGTATCTTCAAATATCGTTTGGAGTCCTAATGAGCCCCCTTGTGTCGTCAATCATCATCGTTGGTATCCTTGGTGACCCCCTTCTGATTTCTCTGAAGTTTTTGGAATTTTCGAAAGCTCCCTTGTGCCTTCTAAGGTTTCTCGGAGCCCTATGTGCCCCCCTGTGTCTTGATGTTTTATTTGTAGCCCTGCTGGGCCCCTTTTCCATTGCTTTAGTTTTTGAAGCTTTAGTCAGCTCCTGTGAGTCACTATGTGTTGGTCCTACAGGGCCCCCTTTTTGTTTTAAAGTATCATTTGGAGCCCGAGTGAGCTCCGTCAGGCCTTTTTGCGATTTTCAGAGCCCTATCCTCCCTTGTGTCTACATCAAAGCATTTTAAGCCCTGCTGAGCCCCCTTTTATCTTCAAGTATCGTTTAGAGCCCTATTGAGCTCCTTGTGTCTTCAATTATCGTTTGCGGCCCAAGTGCCTCCCTTCTGATTTTTTGATGTTTCTGGAATCTTAGAAACCTCCTTTGTACCTTCTTAGGTTTCCCAGAGCCCCATGGGGCCCCCGGTGTCTTCATGTTGCATTTGTAACCCTGCTGAGCCCTTTTCTACAATGTGTTAGTTTGCCAAGCTCTAGGTAGCTCCTGTTAGTCTTTGTGTTGTTGAAAGTTTCACGGGGCCCCCTCGGGTTCCCAAGTGTCATTTGGAGCCCCAGTGAACCCCGTCAGGCCTTTTTTGCGATTTTCAGAGCCCTATCCTCCCTTGTGTCTACATCAAAGCATTGTAAGCTCTGCTGACCCCCCTTTCATCTTCAAGTATTGTTTGGAGCCCTATTGAGCCCCTTGTGTCTTCAATTGTCGTTTGCGGTGCCCCCTTCTGATTTTTTGATGTTTCTGGAATCTTAGAAACCTTTTTTGTACCTTCTTAGGTTTCCCAAAATCCGTAGCAACTGTCAATGTCGAGCAGCGTCGCCCGCTGTCGTGAAATTTCTCCAAATTGGAGGAACTTCATCTGGTTTTCGGTGATTTAATTGGGAGTCGGACAACTCGTCGACACCCAACTCATCGACAGGATAACTTGCCGGCACCCAACTCATCGACACAACTCGCCGACAGGACAACTCATCGACAAGACAACTCGCCGACAGAACAATTTATCGACAAGACAACTCTTCGACGGGACAACTCTTCGACAGGACAACTCGCCGACAGAACAACTCACCGACAGGACAACTTGCCGACCAGAAAACTCACCGACAAGACACGTCACCGACAGGACAATTCGCCGACCAGAAAATTCACCGACGAGACAACTCGACGATAGGACAATTAATAAAAGATGCTAGGACAATTCTTCGCGCAGACAATTCTTTACACCGGGGGGCCACATAGGGCTCTGAGAAGACTAATAAGGCACAAAGGAGCTTTCTAAGATTTCAGGAACATCGGGAAGTCAGAAGGGGGTAACCTGGTCTGCAAACGATAACTGAAGACACAAGGGGGTTCAATAGAGCTCCAAAATGTACTTGAAGATACAAGGGGGCTCAGTAGGGCTAGAAACGCTTTAATGTAGACACAAGAAAGGAGAGGCCTTCGAAAATCAGACGAAGGCCTAGCGGGGTTCACTGGGGCTCCAAATGACACTTGGGGATACGAGAGGGCCCCGTAGAACATATAAAGACTAACAGGAACTAACTAGAGCTTGAAGAACTAACACATTGTAGAAAGGATCTCAGCAGGGCTACAAATGCAACATGAAGACACCAGGGGGCCACATTGTTGCCCCTGCGCCCGCTTTGAGGCTTTTGAAGAGGTGTGATTTGGGGTTCACAGTGCAGGAAGAGTTACATGGCCTTAAAAGTCCTTTATCATACATTTGGGTCAGAAGTACCGAGTTGTGTTCACTTTCCGGCTGTTGTACCTTTTTTGCCTCCACTGTAGAAAGACGTTAAACCCGCCAAACTAACACCTAAGTGTTCCAAACTGAGGCAAGCACAAAACTTATTGCGGGATCAAACTCAAAACGTTTTGATCCATCCGGACCGGAGAAGTCCGCTCCGTGCAACAACCGCATTCAAACTTGAATACTGTGAAGAGGGAACATACCAGTGAACGAAGAACAAGTGCATTGTACAAATTATGTAATTTACATACGGAAAATAAATGAACTGGGAACACAATCACAATAACGCTTGTTGGCCAGGTACAAGATACGAGAAGTGAAGTTTTTCGTTTAGAAGCACAAACAATACTGTCAGAAGGCCGCTTATAAACTGAACTGGAAAGAGTTGAAGACTCTTCCAAGTGAAGTGAAGATAAGGCCACCGCAATATAACAATTACATTCAAAACTGGCAACTGTGCTGGATCTATGCAGCTTCTAGCTCTCTAGCAAGTAGAATAAAATTGAAAATGACTTCTCTGTGGCTGACGTGCGTTCGCGACGTCCTGGCGTCTCTATTCCTGCCACTCCCATCAGGTCCCGAGCCACTCCGACGGATGTTTCCTGGCGTCGGCCCGTGGTTCCCGGAAGTTCTGCTAGCTCAGCTGGAAAGCTGTCGGTAATTCAAACAAACAGGGCACCCAGGCCTGACGTAGCTTTGGCCGACGCCTGGTGATGTTGGTCTGAGGAGACTCTTCATCCGTCGGGGCGCCGTGGATCTGGAGACAGACAACAGAAACGGATCAGCCCATACACAACGCATGGCAAAATGGAGGATTAAGAACAATAACGGGACCCAAGGCAGCTATCCGGCACACTTGAGTACTTGAGCAGTGAGGCTAGGCAATTAACATCAATTAGAACACTACAACAAGCAAAAATACAGTGGCGTGTCAGCTTCGGTCTTTTTAGGTTATGGTGTTTGACGGTCTGTCAAAATAACGCTTGGTGACGTCACGAATCTCGCTCTTGTTGACTCAATCGTTCACCAGCTTTCTGGATTCTCACCGAAGCGTGGTGTTTGGCCATCAATACATAATAAAACCACTCAACTTTGGATTTGGAGCCGACGATATAATTGGCGGCGCGAATTTGACTGCGAGCGCCGCACTTGGCTGGTGCAAAGTTCGAGGCACTCGGCTGTCGCGGAGATGGCGATGGTGTCGATGGGCGACGATTGGCGACGGCCGTAGAAAATAGCGCAGCAGTGGGCGGTGGAAAATTCAACAGCGGTAGATAGTGATGGTGTCGTCGACGGCGGAGAAGGTGGGGTGGAAAATCCCACAGTGGCATGGTGTCGTCGTACGGTGAAAAGGGCGACAGAGAAGGGAAATTCAGCGGCAAAAAATAGTCCGTGAAATGGATAATCCAGCGGCGGTGAATGATAACATGGGCTTCGGTCAGAAAAATGGAAAGTCCGGCGGCGAAAAAAGATCTGCAGGCCAGAAACGTTGGCGTGGGGACCTGTCGAAACGAAGCCGCGGCGACCGGCGGCCGTTTTCTACTCGTGCAGCATTGTCGTTAGGGATTCTGCGACAGAAAAGAACAAGTTTTCCGCTCGAAACAATTTATATAGCTTGCGCTTATCGCTGAAAAACTCCACCAAAAAACGTGAGCCTGTACGTTACACGTGAAGCGGGTGGTGGCACTGGTGGCAACACCAAAATTCCCTAGAATGTAACCAGGAAATGCAGACGCACAACTGATGGTGTGCATTGAAGCAAACCACCGTTCGTGCAAAAATCCGAACGTAACAAACTTCGGAATAGTACTGATGACCTGAAGGAAAATGAACAGAGGCATGAGGCAGCTCTGTGGAACTCAGTCGTTCGACCCGAGGTTCGACCTTTATAATTTGGTTTACAATGAAAATGCCGAGCCAGTAGCGACTATAACCACCACTTCATAGGATCGCGGCAGACCCACTTTAGACGTTAACTAGGATAAGCAGACAAGTATTATAAGCGTGGTCTGAAGCAACGGAAATCTGCTACTAGCTTCAACCATGCACACTCTACTAAGTGCTATGAAACCTGCTTACTTAACTAAAAAAAAAGGAAATGATCTCAAGCAAGACTCCGAGGGAAAAACCCACACCATTACGACCTCAGTTCTTTCGCGTTCCGTTCGTCAGTCGACGCGATACTTCGGCGAAATTACCCTACCTTCAAAAACGCAACATTTTCAAGGAACATTAAATATTCGGTACTTAATCCAGGAGCACCTGTGTGCGGCGGGTATACGCCTACCTCTATGTGGGGAAGGTGAAGGTAGGCATATCAGGCAAGAAACGAGGTGGACGAGCTAGAGCGAAAAGTTGTTTAAAAATGGCGCGCGCGTGTGTGTATGTGTGTGTGTATCCATTTCCTTTCGGTGATGGGAGCTCGTGGCTGGCTTTCAGGTGGATGTACGACAAAGGTTTTCGCAGAGCCTTTTCTCACAGGTAAACACCGGGGACGCTGCGAAGGGTGCAGAGGTATAGAGGTCCCGTCGGTGGTGAGGAGGGCGAAAGGGAAGTTGGCCTGCGGGAACGCTCCGTCTTGCTTTCTCTCCCACTCTGGTGCCGCGCATCCCGGTTTCCCAGATATAATGTAAACTAAACACCGAGTCTCCTGGAATCGTGTCTGGCTGGAACAGAGGCGGCTCGTCGCATGACGTTGACGAGGGCCGAATCAGAGTGAAGGAAGCTGGAGGAATGAACTCG
Source organism: Anaspis maculata (assembly GCA_949128115.1). Lineage (NCBI taxonomy): Eukaryota > Metazoa > Arthropoda > Insecta > Coleoptera > Scraptiidae > Anaspis > Anaspis maculata. Next base: position 27,802,266 of record OX421961.1, read on the forward strand.
CCGACATTTTTCGCTGCTCCCAGAGAAAGTTGTATCTCCGAAACACCTCTGAAAACCGTCGTCCACTTACTTGACATCCGGAAAACCAACAGAAATCAAACAAATACGAATAGTGGTGAAGCGCATCAACCGGAACATTGAAAAGTAATGTGAGAAAGGATCACCAGAAGAATCTAGACTGTCTGCATAGCAGCTGTAGCAACTTTTGTATCGAAAGTTTGAAAGATTTCATTAGGTCATGTGACCTTCCATTTGAGATGCAAAAATAGGAGCGAGTATAATCAATTTCACGGCTTTCTGCGATTAAGCAAGCTATGGAAAAATTGTGTTGTGTTAGTACAAATGATACGATGACAAGAGGTTGCCAGCCAGTTGTCCACACGTGCAATTTTCAATGTGACACCTTGTCACCGTGTCGAGGTATCATGTGAATTGTCAAGGTGAAAATATTTAGCATACGCCAAGAATCGTGAGTTTCTTTGTAGTACTTTGCAATGTGAACGATAGGGAACATTGTCTTTACTGGTTGGTGAGTCTCCGCCAAGGTTCTTAGGTTTTTGGCGGCTACTAATGAATGATGTCGAGAATCGGCAGGATACTACTCGGATGAAAAGGCCCACCGCCCAAAAGGCTACATCTTCTGATGCACATCACTAGAGTGGTGAGTACTCTCCAGCTCCTTGGTACGGTACCTACTCTAGCTCTAGCTCTACCTGTTATACCTACTGCAACAGCAAGCAAGGTATGAAGACAGATGCTGGCAGACAACAGTGTACCAACCTACTCACGCCCAAATTGTCTTGTCTCCGTACCTTCCAACTCCATAAATTATTGTCCTACCATCCATATTGTCCATCTACAGAATAGGTTAGTTTCCTCTTGGGCAGTGGGGTTTTCTTTTTTACATTCCATATCTTCATGGCATCACGAACTTTTGGCATAATTTTCTCAGTGGCCGGCAAAAATCTAATAGCCCTGAGGAAGACCCACCAACCAGTAAAGACAATGTCCTTTATCGTCCACACTGCAAATCACTTGAAAGAAACTAACAATTCCTAGATATTTTTGGAAAATTTTCACTTTCGCGTACATGACTCCCCGAGACGGTGACAATGTTACATTGAAAATTGCACATGAAGACAGCTAGCTGCCAACAAGTCGCCAACGTGTCATTTGTACCAACGCAACCCAGTTTTTCCATAGCTTGCTCTAATGCAGAAAGCCTTGAAATTGATTATACGTGGAGAATTTAACATCAGACCAGCAAACATGCCTCAATTAAGTCTGGGCGCCACTGATTTGATAGAGTGCACGCAGAGTTCCTTCACGTGCCGTATCGTTTGCAGGGGAGAGTCCTGCTTTCGAGAAAACGACAGAGGCGAAAAATCCGCGCGTCTGAGTAATTAATTTATTATAAAGAAAACAATGTATCCCGTCTTTAATTAAATGGAAATGGAGCCGGAAAAACAGCGGTGGACGGGCAGAAGTAGCAGTGCCAGCCCCGGAGTGGCGGACGCCGAGAAAAAGAGATGAAAAAGAAGGGGGAAGATTCTTTATCGGAAGGCTCATCTGCGAGGCCGTTTCCGTCTTGCCGATCTCTCTTTATGCCATTTGTCGGATTATGAGACAAACGCGGGGGAAATGAGTCGAAATTTCTAAGTAGATTCACAATGTCTGACTTCTGAACCGCGCGCGCGGGAGAGAGCTGGTCGGGAACACACAACGGCATGACAAATGGCGCTTCTGAATTTCAAATTTTCAGACGAAAAACAACAAATTCAATTATAGACCCGGGCGCGAAGGAGAGAGGCGTAATGAAAAAGAATCCTTTTCGCGTCGTGCGGTACGACGGCACGAGAGCGCCGGGGCAGGGGGGGGGGGGTGTCGGAGGGAGGCGATGAGCTCGACGGGCTTGTGAATACCGAAAGTTGCTCGAAACATGAACAACTCCTAGGAACTTTTCGAAATTCAAGCGGAGGTGGGCCTACGGCAAAAAAAAATAGGTGCTGAAAGAGTAATCCCGGTGTAGTAAATTTAGAAAAGCGTTGCGACAATAAAAAAAGGGCCGTTCGATGTCAGCTTCTAGTGGCACTCAGAGGGTTTATGGTACACTTTATTTCTTCCGTGTGTCCATCAACTTGAATGCAGTTTTGATTAGGGGGGAGTAGAGTAGGAAAATGCCCAGGTCAGCGGACGGATGATTTCAACAACGCCACTGATACGTGCTGTAACCGTGTATTCTTTTTCTCAGAAGTCCCACCATGACAGTGATCTTATTCTGACATGCTCTATCGATTCGTATACGGCTAAAGGTTGGCCTGTCTCTACCAAAATGTGTTGAATATTTGATTTTCCGCTTAATTCTTTAGAAGAGCTAGCTTATGACGTGAATTCGACTCATCTGCCAGAAGTTATCCTCACTGGCTTATTTATTATATGCTATAGCTATAACCATGAATGATTATTTTAATTCTACAGCATCAGTGCTCATAGAGCAATTCGAAAATTAAAATCCTTTTTGTTTAATGAAACCAGCAAACTACTGCAATCAGTAACAATTTCAAATAAAATATCACAATATTACCTGGACGTAAAATCTTTCAAGTATGCATGATTTTTGTACATAAGCATAATACTGTTACGAATATCATTGGAAATCATCGCGCGCGTCATCAAGACGAATAAGAGACACATCCACACAATTGGTGCTTCCACCACCCTACCATCCGCAAAGCAATGGTGCCACGGAGAGTGCTGTAAATATTCTCAATTTGTTTTTAAAGCTTATTGTAGAAACTAATGATTTGGAAGTAATCAATTTCTGTTTGACTGTCGAAATTCAATTCACTCAACTTCTAATTCTACTCTAGCTCAATTACTGTTCAATAGTGTGATGGTACGCCCCCCTCCCCCTGACATTTCATTTGTTTGGTCTGTCTGTGATCGTCTTAACCATTCGTTGTGCCCGCCTTTGGCGTCTCTGTTACATGCCGCCCCCCTCCCTCCCTCTTTCTGACATAACATTTATTTGGCCTGTCTGTGATTGTCTTAACCCTTCGATGCGCTTTTGCTCAGGAGTGAAACGCCACGAAGAGGAAGAAGAAGAAGGAGTTTAATGAAACACGTTCATCATATAGAAAGCTCGACAGAGAGCTACATCTACTAAAAGCAAACTAAGTGCAAAATAATTCTTTATGGTTCTTATGTGTGAACACATCCACACAATTGGTGATTTCACCACCCCATCATCCATAGAGCAATGGTGCCGCGGAAAGTGCTGTGATTATTTTCAATTTTTTCTAAAAGCTCATTGTGAAAACCAATGATTTAGAAGTCATCAATTTCTGTTTGACTGTCGAAATTCAATTCACTCGACTACCAATTCTACTCTAGCTCAATTAATGTTCAACAGTGTGATGGTACGCCCCCTCTTCCTGACATTTTATTTGTTTGACCTGTCTGTGATCGTCTTAACCCTTAGATCCGCTTTTGCTCAGGAGTGAAATGACACGAATAGGAAGAAAAAGGAGTTTAATGAAACACGCTCATTGCACAGAAAGCTCGACAGGGAGCTACATTTAATAAAAGCAAAATGAGTGCAAAATAATTCTTTTTGCACTACCCATATTAAATGCGTTATTTTACGCATTTTACGTTTTTTAGCCCTTGGGCAAAAAAGTCGTCATGGCAACGAGCGCTCTTGATCCGTCAGAAGAGACGTCACCTTCAATTTTGACGTAACTACTTGATGCGATGCAAAATGGACTTCAATTTGTAGGGAACACGAAAGACTACAAGAACAAGAAAATTAGCACGTTTACATACCAAAACCAATAAATACCTGTTTTATGCTAGTAAGCGATGGGGCCCCGGCAGCTACGTGTTCAAGATAGGTGATAAGTAATAACCTGCCACTCGTCCATGCGATCTGGTAGGGCTATGACCTGGTTAAATTTCAGGATGTCAAGCTGCTTTCTTGGGACACAGCCCACCCCAATTCCGAACTTTGTTGATCGCATGGTAGATCGTGCGACGTACAACCAAGTAATCAGCGCTGTCATGACAATTTTTCAACGACTGAATAACTCGAAATTTCCAGTCTTGCACTAGCCAGTGCAAAAAACATTGTATGCACCTTGGGCCTAAAGTGCGTTTTTTTCCCCTTGTGCTTGCTTCCCTCGGCCTACGGCCTCGGTCGCAATCTCGCACAGCGGGGAAAAAAAGTGGCACTTTATGCCCATGGTACTTAAATAACTATTTTGGTTCTTTTCTTGGATTACCTGACTGATAGAATTAACAAAATGACAGCAAAATAGACAAACAATAGATACTATTGAAAACAACACCAAAAAATACGTCAAACTGTCAAGTCAAAGGAAAGAGAAAGTAATGGATTCGGAAAATAAGCCCTCAATTGAAAAATTCCGCCAAAGAAACCCCTGAGTTGAGCCCGGAGAAAATAGCTCTCAATGTCGTGTGACAAATGACAAAAACTCACTGGTAATTTCCGGTATTCAATGTAAGTGAAAATAGTAGAACAAAATCGCAGATACATCAGTTGACAAATGTTGAAACATTAGTAAACAGTGCAAAATAAATCAACATTGCATAAAAACCCAAGACAAGACAAAATAGGTATGGTGTTCATAGGATCCTGTAAAGGTACCTACACTGAATATCTGACAAAAATGACATAAAAACATAAAAGTCACCAAAGACAGCGGACAATTATTGACATTGACATGAAATCAAATCATGACACAGACAAAAATACAAGTGTATACAAGTAAATTTCGCTCAAAATTGATGAACTAATCATCATCAAAATGATGACATAAAATGTAAACACACAAGTTCAATTCACAAATTAGAAGAAAACGGCGTCAACAGAAAAACTATCGTGCGTGTTTGAAAATAGCTCACAAAAGAAATCACGCACTTGCAAGGAAATGCACCTAGAAATGTGCAATTAGGTGGGGGACAAAATATCCCAGTCAAAAATATCTCCGCGACAAAATATCTCAGGCCAAAAATATCTCCGCCAATAATATCCCAGCCAAGAATATCCCCGCCAAAAATCCCCGCGACAAAATATCGCAGGCCAAAAATATCCCTGTCAATAATATCCCATCCAATAATGTCCCCAGGCAAATACATATATTTAGATAGATGATATATTTTAGAATATAATATATTTAGATATAAAGTAAAACTATGATTATTAGAGCTCATCAAGGTTACAAACTGAATATGAAGGAAGAGACAAGGAGGCTTATCAGAACTCGAAACGAACATAAGTATCCCGAACATTCCTGCTAGTACACCGACCTTCAGGAGCACTAGTTAGAGTAAGCCTCTTCTTACCTTTATGTAATATTTGACCCATATCGGACCCCTCATTCATCCAATTTATTTTTGAGGCCTTATGAGTCCCTTTATGTTTCTCATAGCTTTCAAACTTCCAGTAAGGCCCCTTTTGCAGTCCTGTGTTATCAAGAGCTCTATTGGGCCTCCTTATTTTGTCTTCAATATAATTTAAAGCCTGCTGAGTCCCCTTGCATTTTCCATGACTTTCAAAGCAGCAAGCAGCGGGCAGCGGTGTGCCATCATGTCATGTTGGGAGCCCTATCGGGCCCCCATTGTATCTTCAAGTGTAGTTGAAACCCTGTTGTGCCCCATTGTGTTTTTTCCATGGCTTTCGGAATAGGTCCAGTTTTAAGTTATTTTGCTTCACAGAGCTCTATTGGGCCCCCTTGTGTCTTCAATACCGTTCGAAACTCTGTTGAGCCCCTTTGCCATTTCCGAGGCTTTCCGAGCACTAGTAAGCCCCTTGTGTCTTGATGTGATGTTCGGCCCCGAATTGGGTCCCCCTTGTATTTTCAAGTATAATTTGGAACCCTGATGAGCACCATTATGGTTTTTCATGGCTATCAAAATTCCAGCAACCCCCCTTTGCCTTCTTTCATTATATAGCTTCATTGGGCCTCCTTTTTTTTCTATGGCTTTCGTAGCTACATCGGGCCCCTTATGCCTGAAGTGTAGTTTGGAACCCTAGTTAGCCCCCTTATGTTTTTTCATAGCTATCAGAATTTCAGTAAGCCCCCTGTGGCCTACTTGTTATCCAGGGCTCCATTGGGCTCCAATAATTTTCAATGTCTTTTGAAGCCCTGCTGAGCCCCCTTACATCTTTCCGAGACTTGAGTAAGCGCCTTGTGCCTTGATGTGACATTCGGGCCCCCTTGTGTCCTCAAGTGTAGTACAGAGCCCGAGATGGAGCCTAATGTTTTTATGTTTTTGTTGGCTTCCAGAGTACCAGTAAGCCCCCTCTTCCCTTCATTGTTATGTAAAGCTCCATTGGGCCCCCTTGTGTCTTCAGTATCGTTTGAAGCCTTACTACCCTGCATTTTCCGTAACATTCGGATCTCTATTGAACCCCCTTGTGTCCTCATGTGTCGTTTGGAGCCCTAATTAGCCCTTTGTGCTTTTTCGTGGCTTTCAATGTTCCAGTAAGCCCCCAGGCTTGGAAACCCGAGTGTAAATCCCTTGTGCCTTTATGAGACATACGGAGCCGTATTTGGCCCCCATCTGTACGCAAGTGTAGTTTGGAGCTCTTATTAGCCCCCTTGTGCTTTTTCAAGACTCTCAGAGTTCCAGTAAGCTCCCTTCTATCTTCTTGTGTTACACATGGCTCCATTTGACCCCCTTGTTTCTTCAACGTCTTTTGAAGCCCTGCTGACCCCCTTGCATCTTTGCGAGACTTTCGTAGCATTAGTAAGCACCGAAGTAAGCACCTCGTGCCTGAATGTAATACTGAAAGCCCTGTCGGGTCCTCTTGTATCCTCAAGTGTAGTATGGAGTTTCTAATTAGCCCACTTAGCCTTTTATTGGCTTTCAGAGTACCAGTAAATCTCCCTTTTGCCTTCATGTTATGTTGAGCTATGAAGCTTCACTGGGCCCCCTTGTGTCTTCGATATCGTTTGAAGCTCTGCTGAGTACACATATGAAGGACACAAGAGACAGTCTCCACTGGAGTTTTGGAAGTAATATGACGACACAAAGAAACTCATCGGAGTGAGTATACCGGGTGGGCCATAAAAAACCTTGCTCGGAATTTTTTCCTTCTTAAATTTTTATTTCGCCACCGATTGTATCGAACTTTCCAGCATTGGCTAGCCAATTGAATAGGCTATCATTTCCGTATTTCAAAATGGCCGACATATCAAAATTCAAGATGACAGAAACAATTGAAAATTGGCCTTCGTTTGTTCTCGTTGCTTTTTATTGAAAGTTACCAGAAAGTCGAAACCAATAATGTATTATGAAGGAATAGACCTTTCTTGTCAATTCAAGACCACAACCAGTAAAAGTCGGGTCATCGGCTGAGGAGCTAATGTGAGTTGAAGCGAAGCCTACTTTCCGTTTTTTTCATTTCCGCATAATTGATCCAAATTTAGGTATATTGTCCGCCAATCCGCCATTTGCCCATTTCTTAACCGATTTTCTCAAATTTGGTATCAATGACTAGCCAATTAGACAGGCTATCTTTGTCATATAAGAGAATGACGTACATGTCAAAATCCAAGAGGGCGGAAGCAATTGAAAATAGAATTTCTTTTGCCATTTTCGCTTTTTAATAAAAAATAGCAGAAAATCAAAACCAATAATTATTATGAAGGAATAGACCTTCTTTGACAATCCAAGACCGCAATCAATCAAATCGGGTCATCTTCTGAGGAGCTACGGCGAGCTGAAGCGAAGCCTACCTACCGGTTCTTTCATTCCCGCATAAATGACCCAAAATTTAGCAATCCTGCCCGCCATATCCTTATTTTTCAACCGATTTTTTCAAATTTGGTATCAATGGCTAGCCAATAAAGTATTACACTGAAAACATTCTTTGATTGAAATGTAAACAACATTGAAAAATAATTAACCCGTGTTTTTGTATTCAGTCAAAAACCGTATCGTTTGGGCGCAATAAATAAATAACATCAACTAGTTCTGACGTCACAGCGAGTCACCGCCTATGCTGCCTGTGTAAATGACGTCAGAAATAGGCAGAATATAGGAATTTCGTTCATTTATTGCGGCCAAACGATACGATTTTTGGCTGAATAAAAAAATACGGGTCAATTATTTTTCATTATAGTTTCTCATTCCATCGAAAAAAAAAAATCTCGAAAGTATAATACACTATTGGACAGGCTTCCAGAAAATGGCCAACATGTGAAAATTCAAGATGGCGGAAACTATTGAAAATGGGCCTCATTCGTCCTTGTTGGAATAGAAAAACGGAAAGTAGGCTTCGCTTCAACTGGTCGTAGCTCCTCATCAGATGAACCGATTTGATTGGTTGCTGTCTTGAATTGTCAAGGAAGGTCTATTCCTTCATAACAATCATTGGTTTTGAATTTCCGCTAATTTTTATTGAAAAGCTATGAGACAAAAGAAATTATATTTTCAATTGCTTCCGCCATCTTGAATTTTGAAAAGTCTGTCATTTTGTCATATTTTTAAGGTAGTCTGTCCAATTGGCTACCCATTGATATCATATTTGAGAAAATCGGTTGAGAAGTGAGCATATGGCAGATTGGCGGGCAGGATACCTAAACTTGGGTCGATTATGCGGAAATGAAAAAACGAAAAGTAGGCTTCGCTTCAACTCGCAATAGCTCCTCAGCAGTTGACTCGATTTGATCGGTTGTGGTCTTGAATTGACAAGGAAGGTCTAATCCTTCATAATACATTATTGGTTTTGACTTTCTGGTAACTTTCAATAAAAGCAATGAGGACCAAAGAAGGCCTATTTTCAAATGTTTCTGTCATCTTGAATTTTGGTACGTCTGCCATTTTGAAAAACAAAAATGATAGCCCATTCAATTGGCAAAAGTTCGATAAAATCGGTGGAGGAATAAAAATTTTAAAAGGAAAAATTCAGAGCACGGTTTTCTATTGTCCACCCGGTACAGAGTAATCCAGAAGGGAAACGTATTTTCCCAGGGACGTCTCTTCCGGGGGATTTTTTTTCCAAGGACGTATTTTCCTGGGGGTGTATTTTCTCTGGGTCGTATTTTCTTGGGGGTGTATTTTCTCCGGGACGTCTTTTCCTTGGAACATTTCTTCCCGGGGACGTAATTTCCACGGGACGTATTGTGGGGGGCATTTTTTCCGGGGACGTTTTGCGGGGGACGTTTTTTCATAGATCCGGTGGCGGTTAGGAGCTGTTACTTCCTTGCGATATTTTCAGATTGGGAAATTTAGTCACGGGGATATTTTTGGGTGTTTTTTTTTTTTGGCTGGGATATTATTGGCGGGGATATTTTTGGTTCGGATATTATTGCCGGTATATTTGTGGTGGGATATTCTAGTACCCGACCGTGCAATCAACAGTATGAAATGCTTTAAAGTGATTTCAGACTCAACAGATTCAAGATAGGGCAATAAGCGTATACACAAGTAAAAGTAATTATTAAAAATCGTAACAATCAGTACTCACAAAATTGAATGCAGAAAGTAAACACACATGTGTCACATTCAAAGGCGGATCTCGTCTCTCTTGCATTCTCGCGCGTTCCCTTTGGACCCCGGCAAAAGGCATAAAATTTTCCCTTCGCCCCTCGACCCCGCGGACCTTCACAAAACACATACAAAAGGGGAAGTTTTAAAACTACTGCATCGACAGCGTCCTTATATTTTCATTCATTTTACTTTCCCGGCCCACCCACGAACACGGAGGGAAAGTATTGTAATCGTGCAGAAAAAAAGTTTTGAGATTTCACCGGATATATCCGTTTTGAGGTCCCCCAAGACGATTAAGACCATTTTCAGAATGATGTCTGTCTGTGTGTGTGTGTGTGTGTGTGTGTGTGTGTGTGTGTGTGTATGTGGGTGTGTATGTGTGTGTGTGTATCTGTCTGTGATCTTCCACGATAACTGCCGTAACGTTGACTGGATCGACTTGATATTTGGTATACAAACATGGTTGTTTCCTGAAAAGAGCCCATTAGTTTTTGGCTGTCATTTGTCAAACCCAACTGTCACTATCATCAAATGTCAGAAGCTATATCTCACGGAACTCAACTTGCAATATGTCATTTGAAAGCCCTTGAAAAACTGTATCCAGAAAAGTTAAAAACATTGTCCTATCTGTCATCTGTCAAATAATAAAAAATGTTAAAGTTCAAAACTTTACCAATTAATTATTCAAAATCTATCCGATGGATTGGAACCAGATTTGGCAGGAAGCAACAAAACAAAAGAACCAAATTGAGGCCGCAGTTGCAGTTTTCCACCATTCTCCAGTTGAGCGTAATGAATTTTCAAAATTTCTCCTGGCCGTTGCCACTCAGGAGGGGCTCTCACCGGTGTTTCGGCCAGCACGACTCGCTTTTGTAGCAGGACTCCACTCAAAAATTTATTCCTGCTCGGGGATCAACTTTTTTTGGAAAATTTCAACTGATATCGAAAGTAGATTGGATAGAGCGTCGTGCAGGTCTATTTTCAAAGTCGACACAGTTCCGGTTTTCCGACTGTAATTTTTTCAAAATGAAATTTGCACATTCCGTGAATTTGAGAAAAACGCAATGCAAACTTCTACATGCGGTAGGCCCCACGAAATAATAATTTTTGGTGCAGACATGCTGTAAATAAAAGTTGGAGAAAAGATTGAGCTAATTTTTGGAGGAAAAATTTTCGAAATCGGATCAACAGTTGCCGAGTTTTCCTCTCTGGAAAAACTGCAAATTTTCCAACTTTTTATTCAGTGAACAGATTTCTTGGAATTGTTTTTTTTAAAGAATAGATAACTGGTTCTTGAACATTTTCCAATAATTTCTCTCCAATTTCCCGGGAATTTTCCTCCTGAAAATATAAAACCACTCATGCGATCGTACAAATTAAGCGGTTCTGTCACGATAATTACCGAATTATTGATCCGATCAAATCGAAATCAGGTACGGAGGCCTAAGTTCAGCCTGGAATGTTCTGATTAGACTTTGGGTGGATGATTTTGATCGGAAGCCCTCAGGTGGCACATTGGGTCTGGGTTTGTCTGCCCAAGCTCTAAATTGAAAATATAGAGTTGAAATTTGACACACAGATGCAATGAAAGTTTTCAATCAAGTTTTTGTAATTTCATCATCATATCTAAAGTAGGAACAAAAATTTCAATAAGGAACCAGCATTGCATTTTTGAGATATCACAACAGTTAGCTACCTAGTTCTACCTTTTGGATCATTTCATCACCTTGGAAAACTGACCTAACCTGTCATTTTTTCTGTCCGCTCAACAATGGATGCAGGATGCTCGCTAAACGCTCGACTAAATAGAATTTTTTCATCAATTTCCAAATCGAATCGCCCCCTCCCAAAGGGACACTTCGATCAAAATCATTACTGACGTCTCTGGATACCGCCGGGAAAGTTTTGTGTCGCCCCACAACAGATTTTTGAAATAGAACCTGGTTTCCCACAATAGAAAACTCAAATCCCGCTCAGACTTACAATTGCCAAATTGAAAATTGTCAAAGTTAGAAAAGTAAGTAGAACATTCGAAAAGATTTTACAAAGATTTCGATATTGATCAACATATCATCTAATTGAGAGATTTTGGTTGAAAAAACGACATGATAAGTGGGAAAAAGGAACAGTTGTGGTTAGGCTTCACTCAAGGAAAATAAGGGCTGCCGGTCAACTCAATCTTTTCAAGGCTGATAGGCGTCTTCTCCGGTTTCGGTATTTTCTAGCACCGTTTGGCTCACCCTCTGATCCTCTGAACACTCTACCAGGATTCTTCAATTTTTCTTACTCAAAAGCGTTATTCTTATATTCGACACTGAAATTTCGACAAGTGAACCAGGAAGCTTTCCAGCCGCTGGTGCACTGTTCGACCGCGACCGCTTTCCAGAAATATTCCTGCAATCCCTGAGTAGCTGCAAAGGCTGACGCGGTTAGATTGCGAATGCTCTCCCTCCATCGACAGCGGTGTTGGAGTAGAGATGCATGTTTCCTGAACCGCCGGAACCATCTAAGTAGAAGCGAGATTGCTCTTGCTTGCGCTCGTCGTAGTCCTCTGTTTTCATTATTCCATCGAAAATTGCTACCTGCTCAGCACTGAGCAGTGAGCAATGAACATGCTGATTTATTCTTTTGATTCTCGCGCCTCTCCACCCACCGCATAAGTGTTTGAAGTCATCGACATAAGAGAACGAAAAACGAAGTGATATCGATTGGACCGAGCGGTTAGTAGTTGGGAACTGAAACTGGCAAGATTTGCCTATGAATAATTCATTGTTATTTATCAAGCATGGAAGCATGTTTAAGTAGGTAATTGTTGATGTGCCCAAATCATTACTCAGCCATTATTGTGTAAGCACTCACTTGGAGTTGGAGAGTAAATAAATAATAAACGAAAGAGATGCCGGGGAAAATCACAATTCTTACGATTTAAGTTGCAAAATTATGCATCTGCTCTGGCTGAATTCTTATCTAGCATTTTCTACCATCGTGCATTTGTGGCAAAATAAGTGATTGGAATCGAAAGCTGCGTATACTACGAGAAATTCCTGTTCCGGTGCAGGACCAAAACCAGGAGGCAGATAATGAATTCAGGTTTCGAGGGAGCGAAAAAACGGGATTACATTAAAGCGAACGTCGGCGAAAAACTGTGTTTAAAAGGCACTTCGGGGATTGATTTGCATAATTTTATTCTCAAGATTTCCCTACAGGATCTCCGATATAGATTGCCGCGATGAAGTGTTTCTGATTGCCCACCCGGAATGCGAAAACAAACCGCAGAGCACCGTTCAGTCGCGCGCGGTTTTGTAAAATACTACCCCTCTCGCATATACCGCCATAAACGCCATCATAGCCGCCAAACTATAAAACATATAATCTGGGTCAACGGACCGATCAAAAGTTCAATATAATATTATATTTATTCTTGCTTTATCGGCCTGTTTGTTCGCACAATTGATTGTTGCGGCACAATCGTACCGATAATGGATGACGCGCTCACAAAATCGGTAAAACAGGAAACTTTATTCGTTGTTAATTATTCGTCAGCTGCAGCAGCGACCCCCGCCCGTAAATCAATCATTTATGGTTTTGGCTTTTGTGTCATTTGATTTATTACAAAAGACGTATATAATGGTACTTACAGAACAATAACGAGGACCCACGTCGGTTATGTCAAAAATTACCATTAATCGCACCTGTGTTGTAGTGCACGCAAATAATCATTAAGCTAAATTGGTCATTTCCATCATCAGGTTGACGATGAAGGCAACGATATTGCGCATAGCGAACATTTGATGCCGATTATTCGGAACGGCGTCGTAAACTCCTCTATCGATTTGATGCATAAGTTTGACAGGTTGAGGTTTGCTTGCTTTCTAGCAGTCTGCATAGTGTGCATAATATATTATACTCCTTGATGACTCTCTTACGACGTACTGCAGCCCGGGTCCGTCAATTTCGAATTACTCCGTGCATCGTTGCCTAGCCACAAGTTCAACTGACCAGACCACACCGACTGAAATAGTTTTAAAATGTTTGAGATGTGTGTAACATTTTTTAGACAAGCAAAATGCTCAAGGATTCTCTAACGTAGTACTCAAATTTTCTGTTGAATTCCACCTGCAGTAAAATACCTCTACGGAATAGCAAATCCTAAATCGGGGTGAAGACTTATTCGAAGTCTGCCCTGCGGACTAGTGGAGGTCATGGCTTGTTTTGTTTTCAATTTATTCAGTATAAGAATGATGGCACCATCAGCATTGATCGATTGACATCTTAGTGACAATTGTGACAGTGAAATGTCCTTTTTTCTTATTTTTTCTGATCCCAAATCGAAACAGAAGGTAGGAATTTGGTGCTGCATAAATTTTCCAGTCGAGACCCCGAAGCTGACAGCTTCATGGCTGACATGTGCCTCGCTACGTCTGTCGCAAGCGACAGAGTTGGGACCCAATCAAACATATCCGCTATAGCAGGCCCTGCCCTCCCCCCGCATCAAAATACCTAAATCAATTTGAGTCCCCAACAGAAGTACTGTACAACGTACAACCTGCTTGAACGGTAAAAGCCCTATGACACATGTGCAGAAACAAAAAAAAACAATAAAGTTACGGTGAGCGGGAGCGATTGATGGCACAAGGCTACGACTTCCGCGGTATTCGAGAAACTATTGGTCATCACATCAAGGCTCTTACATGGTGACAAGCGTAATTGCAAAACCTTACCTGTGTCTTACTCGAAACACGGCCCGCCAGCTGCCAGTGGAGAAGGCTGGGTTCGATTGAATGGTAAACGGGCGCCACGGTTTCATGAGCCGTAATCCCGCTAATGTCGACGCTGTACTCAAAACAAAACTTCTGATCAAACCGAGGAAAAAGATTTGCTAAGATTTCGAAATTCAGTTTTTATTCAACAGAAAGTTCCGTCAAGTTACACTGGGAAATATGACACGTAATTACAAACACGTTCTAGAAAATCACGAATGGTTGAGAGTTGGAGTTTAATGAAAGCGGGACTGGGTCAGGCCCAAATCCAAAACTGAATAAACTAATTAACAAAAAATATGAAGTACACAAATAGATTCAAGAAAACGTAGGCAGTTGCTCTACGTGACAGCACAATATTCAAATTTGCTAATCTCGAACCTGGTCCAAATTGACCAGTGCGTATCGAAATGCAGAAATTAATAACAATCAAAACTGCGTGCAAATATTTAACGCTACAAATTCACGAAAATGGAAATGAGAGATAAAACAAAGTTAATAAAATTGGTAAGGCATATAATCAAACGTTACCTTGGTAGTAATAAATTTTACAATGAACTTGAACTGTACGCTGTGGCGCGTTGATAAGGTTTTTTTATGCCGTCTCAGAAAAACCATTTCACTTCGAAAAGATAATTGAAAACCAAATTCCAAATCTTGACGGAATTCTTATGAAATTGCAATATAATCAAATGGCGAGCAGGAATGCAAACGTTTCAACAAGAATTTCCACACCAAGCTTTCTGTGTACGTTTGAACTATTAAGTAGGCGAAAGGGAATGCGGATTGGCTCCCTAGAACAGTCGCTAGTCTGACGCAACTACTTTCTTACCTGAGACCCAAAAAGGATTACCCTACCCAAATAATCCCATATCAAAGCCCGAGGGGTAAACCACTGACGGAATTTTTGTACACCGATTTCCAATTATTTTTTAAATGATTTTCATTGATTTCCAAATGATTTCCAAATGATTTCTACATGATTTTCAAATGATTTCCAGTGATTTCCAAATGATTTCCAATGATTTCCATGAAAGTGTACACCAGATTTCCAAGGTGGTTTACCCCTCGTCAAAGCCCTATCTGCTTTTCACAGAAAAATTACTGAAACGCCCCTAACCCTTTAGCTCATGCTCCTGGCTGGTTAGGCAACCCAACATACTTTAATTTAATTCAACTTATTTGAATTAAACCACTTTCCCGCTTTTGGGACTGCTTTGGCCGTTGATCGTCTAGTATCAGGACACCATCCTGTGTGAGGCAAAGCCAAGGACGTCTGGCAAAGCCGGCCAAGCCCGATCTGTCAACGGGGCATTCCAAACCAAAACGACTGGATAGCAGAAAAATACGTGACACGATTTGAAATATTTGAGAGGCACAAAAGAAGAAAAACATGATACATTGACACAAAAATTATGAGCCACATCACATCACTGTCACAAAAACAGACACATATAATCATAATAGCTCACAACTTGGCTCACAAGAAAAGAACGCACTTGTAAATAATGATTATCAGACAAAAATGCAAAGCAAAGTATGTAACGAAAATTTCAATATCAAGCTAGTCTAGGAGAATTTAAACTTCAACAGACGGCACTTGAGAAATCATTCAAATAAGCTTGGATTCCCATAAACTGTCATTGACAGCTGTAAGTACTGTCACTGGCGCCTTTGACTTTGACAGCTGTCATTGGCGCGCCACTACCAAAAGCGGGAAATTCGAATGGCATCACCTGATCTGCGTTGGAAGAGAAGCGGGCAGTTCACACTCAAATTCTCACCTGGCTGGCGCGGCGCCCTTAATTCAATTTATTCATAACATCTTATTGCCGTAACACACACCCTAACCGCTAATCAGCCGCTGCACCCTCACCTCGTTTATTATAAACGGGAGAAGTACAGCGTGTTTAACAATGATTGTCCTTGCCGCCTTTTCGAAATTTGGCCCGCATTAGACATGTCCCGCTTCAATGAAATCATTTAGGAATACCGTAGTAACGAAATTGATGGACGTCACGTCACACTGACTGATGAAAAATCTGAGGTTAACAGTGACGGCATTGACGGCTGATCCGTTCCCGTTCTGTCAGGTTGCTTGTTCACTTTTTACCAGCAGTCAGAGCCGTCACTGTTAACCTAAAATTTGATATCAGTCAGTATGACGTGACGTCTATCAACTTCGTTACTACGGTATTCTGAAATGATTTCATTGAAGCGGCGCATGTCTAATGCGGTCCAAATTTCAAAAAGGCGGCAAGGACAATCATTGTTGAACACGCTGTATAAAGCTCGGTTATATGTGTTCTGCTTTAAATCAATTGTCTAAATGACTTCGAAAAAAATTTCATGCAGAATTTGTTCCACATTGGAATAATAGTGCTATAGGTACAATTAATCATTCATAGCATTAATCATAGGGATGGGTTGCGTTGTGGCTTTCGTTCCTGTACGTGTATGCGTACAGGCGTACCAAAGTCCTTAATTATACAATTGTTATTAGCATTGATTTTGTGTAGCTAATGAAACCGGCGAGCACTTCAAATACACGGGGCGCATATTGCGAGCATTTCGATAATTATCGAGAGTTAATCATCCGAAAACAATACACGTGCATACTCGTACGTATGGGAGCTCACAACAAAAAATCGATCTGAATTCGAACAATATTTAATCGAAAGCGTGTGCAAATAGCGGCCAGACATTTTGTGTTGCGAAAGTGCCCATTCAGCTTGTATTTGCCAGAGTCGCAAGTCCAATATTGGAAACGTTGATTTGTTTACCGAAACAGTTTTCCAATTGCAATGGTGCACTGTTCCAAACCCCATTCGCCGGTTTAAATTCGGGTCGTTACAACTCAACGTAATTGTTTGAACAAGAGCTGAATAAACAATGCTCCTTGATGCACTAATGCCCGGTTGCAGGAACGTGGTAGCAAATTTTGCGACGTAGCAAATTGGATCGGGTTGCAGGAACAGGGTATCAAACGAGGTAGCAAACAGGCTGTGGCTAAGGTTATCACGCATTTGAACTACTTGCATCTTTTTATGCGTATGCACGTACCTAAAAGCGCTAAAAGGTCTGATTCGACACTTTATTTTGAATTTTCCAACGTCTCCGATTTTTATTCTTCTGAAGAAGAACAAGAAGTAGAAGATGCAGTTCGTTGTGTCATTGCCGATCAGAAAAAATCGTCTCGTAGATAAGATGTACCTACCTCGCGTCGCAAGCTGTCAAAGTCAAAGAAGCGTCAGGAATTTCAGAGGTTAACAGCATTATTTATTTCTTCGAGTTTTGAAGAATAATATGCAAATCATTGCGTCGAATTGAGGCATAAATCCATGCACAGGCTGTCGATCAGGTGAATATGACAAACTGCCTCCGTAAATGCTATTATGTCGATCAACAATTCCAGGTTCAGGCGATGGGAGTTACCGACTGAAATTGCGAACACTTGCTGGGTGCCTCCACGAGCCCTGTACCTGTACGGCGGAAACAAAGCTGTTGTTTACACCAAGAACGCGGAGCTCTTTATTGCAAAGTATTGCTCAGTCAAAGTATGAGTGCTTCGGTGACAACGATGAGTTACAGGAGTACTGGGACTGTGATCCCGTGACGAAACTTGAACAACAGGGATCACGCTTGAACAATTTTGGGCCGCTAGTGACACTGTATCAAGCATGTGTCAAGGTGATATCCAGTGCTGATTCAGTAGCTCCAGAACAGCTTTTGACGACAGGAAATACTGCAGGAGTCGTTGGCATGAGCAACAGCAAAGAAATTGAGAGAAAGGAATGAAACTGAATTCTGGATTTGTCAAGTTTTTCTTTGGTACAAAAATAGACCTCACACACTGAAAATGGCTGCCTCTTTTCTCTTGTCTTATTGTCTCTTGCCCTAACCCTTAGATGTGCACATTTAGGTAGTTTAGGTCCCTTGCCCATCAGGTCCCAACACGACACACGACTCGGCAACTGCAATAAAGAGTTAACCGGATCGAAACGTGTGGTGGACGGTTTGTTGTTGACCGGGCCGTCACAATATGTCACGCTGTATGCGTATCTAAAATGTCTGACTCGGCGCTTTCTGAATTTTCGAAAGTCTCCGAATTTTCCTCTTCTGAAGAAGAGCAAGACGTTGCAGGTGCAGTTCGTCGTGTCAATGCTGAGCGGAAAAACCTCTTCGAGTTTTACAACGACAAGGAATTTAAGGAGCGATATAGGTTCACGAAGGACAATGTGTTGCGGATCGTGGATCTCATCGGAGTTGAAGACCTAGAGCTATCTTCTTCGGTGTATTTCTTTCCGCGCACCATTTCCACTCTTCAAATTTGCTTGACTCTTGACAGCTAGACTTCAACTGTTTCAAATGTCCTCATACAAACAAACCTGTATAACTGATTGCCTGCACCCATCAGCCAAAATTCTCTATTTATGAGCACAAAATGTAAACCCAAACGTATACTCGGTTTGAATTAGGCACACCAGTGCTTTTCTCACTCACAATATCAGCTCAGCTTTCCATTCCCATATTTTATTCAATTTTTTGTTTGACATATTATGTCAGTCGTCACCCTAGACACTCCTTTTTTTACGCCTACAAATAGCCTACCATTTGATACCGAGTTTGGTACCGAAGCTAATTTGCGACGGAGCAAATTTTAGTTTCTTGCAACCGGGGGTTAATGTTTCTTATATACGGCGAATGTCGCTTTTAATTTAAATATGCGCTTGCTGAGCTCGCCAGCTGACAAACTGTCTGCAGAACTCCGCATTTTGCTCGGAACAGTTTATTTCTGGCGATTCCTTGTCCCGTGTCTCGTCACAGGAAAAATCAGTGACGTCTTTCTTTCTCGAAAAAATATGTTTCAAGAGTCTTGCCGTGGATGCGACGGAAAAGACACTTTCCGGCCGGATCTCGCCGCCATTAGCAGCAACAAAAACATTTCGCACAACTCCGATAAACTCCGCTTTAATTCGTCGTCGTTGCCAGGAAATATGCCGCGACCCTTGTGATTTTATTTCTGGAGAAAAAAGTTTAAATAAGAAAATTATTACGGCAAGCTGTGGAAGTCTAGTGCTCGGCTGGAATGAAATGCTTATTTTCAAGGCACGCGCTTCTGCATTTTTTACTGTCTAAATCTGTTAAATTTCTCAATTTCAATTCTGTGAGGTACCCACTCACTTAACACGTTAGCTGCCGCCTGACAGCCGGCTGTCATATGTGCCGTTTCCTGTTGCGCCGCCGTAGTAAAACTGATAATTACCAAATCTGTCATCAAGAAATATGAAGTTCCCAATGTCAGAAAAAATTGAAAAACACACAGTATGTACTATTTTTGAAGCCCAATCGAACCATGGCATCATTTTGGACTGGTCGCCGGCTGTCAGGCGGCGTATCAGTGATACACGTATTACCAGAATGCCAAATGACCGCCGGCGGTACACTGGGTATCTATCTATCCTATTGTTTTAATGTGTAATAAATGCTTGAGAAAAAAATTTCTGGCTTAAATTTGAAACAATATAGCGTTTCCCTACGAAAATACGCTAAAAATACTACTTGAAACTTGAAAAAAAAAATCTGAAGTGAACATGCTTGGAATGCCGAACCATTTCAATTGGGGTTTCCTTGTATGCCGAAGAAAGTAGCCTTATGCGGAGAACCATGAGATTTGAATCGCCGGCTTCCAGACGACGTTTCTAGTGATGCGCGTTTTTGACAGCGGGCGGTCAAGCGGCGTACCAGTGATCACACGTAATGACCGCCGGCTGTCAAGTGGCATTGCGGTAATGTGGCAAAATTCGGTTCGGCAGCTAACGTGTTAAGTAATGAAAAAAGTCAGCATATACCTTGTTGTATAATCAAATGTTTCTTTTTGGAAGTCGTTGACTCGGAAATCCGGAGTATACAAAATATACAGTATATGGAACTTATGGAAGACATTATACCCGTAGGCCGTAGGTATATCAAAGCGAGAGCGGATGGCATGCCAAGACGTGATGCAGCGCAGCGGTGTGATGGTTAGCGGTGATGGAAAGTCGCACTCAACGGTCGGTGGTGGAAGACGACTTGACGCCTACGACGAGTGATACAAAGCAGCGGTGGGGATGGAAAATCGCAATCCACAAAGATAATGAGATGGCTTGGAGCCCACAGCGATCAACAATAGGAATGGCCCTGTTTGCAGGCAGGAATAACAACAAAAGGCAAGGGACTCGACGCGAGTTTTAAAATACGAACCTAGGATTTAGTGTGGAGAGTACCCTGTGAAATCTACTCATACGTAAATGAAATTTTCATCGGTGCTTGCAAAAAGAACGCTTTCTCTACCAGTTTTTGGCTTTATAACCTGTGTTTTTTATTAGCAGAAAAAACGTATGTGGTGTCGTAACCGATCAAAGTGCAATGCGTCAGGGCTAACTACTGAAGTTTAAGAAAAACTAGCAAATTCGCGACTCAGTACCATAGGCGTTACCCACTGGAGGACCAAACTCGAACGTAACAAGTGTTCCTTGGGTCGTTTCAGTTCCAGCTTATGCTGTTTTGGCTGTATAATTCTCCGGTCACATAGCAGCGTGTTATAAATTGAGCTCTCTGTATGGATCTTGGTCATATATGTTCGCTTACCAGTACGACGTGATCCTTGTAATGCTCGAAGAGACATTGATAGACCTGGGAAATACTCGACTCACAATGAGTCAGAAGGACAAATGTCAGTTTTGTCCGCTTGAAGAGTCTGCACGAATGCCGCAACCCGAATAAGCTCTAATCGCGGCTGGTATACGTTGTTTCAGAAATATTGGTATCCCAGTAGGTCATGAAAATCTAAATGCAGCTTTAGATTTAGTTACAAAAAACGTCAAATCAAAAGTGTAAATCTCATGGGAACTTCATTATTTTTTTTTCAGGTTATAAGTCAGATCTTTCACTCCTTTCAGTCAGAAAGTATTTCTTCAGTTTTTTATCGAGTACCACGTGCGGCATCCCATTCAAGGTGCACTTGAAGAAAGATACATGCAGTTTTGATGTCAAACCGTCTGTTTCCGATCTCAGGACTAAAAAAAATGGGTACCTGGGGAGTCAGCAGATTTTCTTCTTGCCACAGTCTCAATCAACATTGTGCACATATCACACAGGTAGATAGTAAAGCAGTAAAGCAAACTCCCATGGCCTTGAGAGGAATCAGATATCAAGGAAGATCTGCTTCTAAAGCCGAGTTACGCTGTTCTACTTCAACTGAGCCTTTTAGTGGAGACAGAAGCACGAAATCTGGTAGGATATGGCACAACAGACTGTACTGTACCTACTCTTTTGATTGAGAACGGGCGCCTGGCTGATTTTTTTCTCGACTGGGCTCAGGGATCCACGGCCACTTTTTGGTTGTAAGTAGTGACCATGGAGGTAGTGACAAACCTTGGCTCCTTTTTGCCAGTATGCGTTTGACCGTGCAGTACGTTACTAAAGATCAAAGCAACGCGCTGAATGTTGGCAGCTGCATTATTGGAATCTCTGAAGAATTCTTCGTAACAGCGTCAAAGTGTTTCACGTTCTCTCGCAGATAAACGAACTGGATCCCCACACATGGCGTGAAAATTATCAGGTAATCAAAACCAATGAAGGAACAACACAACAGTAACAGTAGGTATAACGTAACAGGAACAACAGTTACTGTATAAGTAACTCGTACAGATTCTTAAAAACTTCCGTCGATAGGTGCTTATTACGATTTCCTTTCCAAAAGCTATCCGGGTGGACAGAAACATGACAGTTTGGACGACATCAAAAACTTCCCAGTTGATTTTGATTGACATGTCACACTGACTTGGGACTAAAACAATAAACGTTTTAGAACTAGACAAAGCTGTAGAGGAAAAATGAGACTCTATTGTGACTTTCGTGTGCACGGAAAGGTAAAAAGCTGGGGTGCATTTTTTATGGTGTAGTATGGCTTGGGGATGAAGAATCCACTTGTCGTCAAAAAATCGTCCAGTGTGGGGGCGGTATGGGGGCGGTTTTGTGAAAAAACAGTTTTTTTAAAAAATGTTCCACAGTTTGTCAGCTTTTGGCTGATATCAGCTTGGAACAAATCCGTCAACTGTAAGTTGTCGTAAATAATTCATGAATAAAAAGGTGATCATTTACTTTGCTATTAGAATACACGTAAAACTTGACTGCCTCGTGCGCAAAGAACGTTGAATATCTCAGTAACGTGTTGAATGACATTTTTCATTCCACTCCCACTCGATTATCTCCGTAACCACTAGTTCAATCAAAAAAGTTCCTTCTGTAAACCATGTTACCTATTCCATTGCGATTCTTGCGGTTTTTTCAGATTTGATTTATCTTGAATAGTAACTGAGTTAGGGACGGAATTGTAATGTACTGCATGCATCGGACAACTGCAGCGCTGAGGCCCTCGCGTACCCCTGCCATCCGCGCACCCCCGCGAAGGCCATGGTGTATTGAGGCGGGAAATCTGCAGACTTATTATTGTGGCTGATGATCGAAACATTGTAAAAGTGTAGTCGGTAAATTTGCAATATAAATAAATATATACCCCTTGAATTACGACGTACGCCTTCACATATTATAATAGTCCAGTCAAAATAGGTTTTAACCGGAAATAAATTCGGAAGTTGACGAAATTTGGTGGATCGATGCAGAATTGAACGTGGAATAACATACTGAAATTCCCAAAAAGCTTGTTTTTTTTTAGGACCAATAAAAAAGAGCCATCCTTGAAAATTTTCTTTTTTTCTGAATGGCTTGTGAACTATTATCTCTTCAGAACACAGCACCAGCACCAGCAAAGCAAATGTAGCCCGTCAAATTCCCAAGAGATCGTACAAAACTTATCACTTTTTGGTCAATAGCCTCTGTGATATCGCGTCTACAAAAACGCAGTGAAAATTACTCAAAATATATTTCCGGATTTTATGTAAAAATATGCATGGTGTCAATTCAGGGGCTGTAACGTGGACAGCGAATGTGCGAATTTCAATGTGTTTTTTCTACATTCGGTATCACACTTTTGTTTAGAAGTCACCAACTTCAAAATGGTACTTTTTCTCGACCTTTGAAATCGATACTTGATGTCCCAAAGAATCCGCAAAAATCGATTTTTTTCATAAATAAAATGATCTGCACGCAGTCTTCCTTCAAATTGATTGTTTTTATTTCTGACCGGTTTCGCAGGTCTCTGGCCCTTCTTCATCAAAGTGTGGAGTCTAAAATAGAATACATAAAACAAGAAGGTAGGTACATAAAAGATGAACGATAACACACCGAATCACCGACATTGTATAAATGGTGAAGATAAAGTTCGTGTGAATGATAAGTGAATTGTTTTTAAATTCTCCAGATGTCAGTAGGTATAACATTTGTGATGTTGTCATGGAAGAACGGAAAAAAGAACTTGATGGAAATGTATGAAATAATAATAGAGCTAATAAAAATGGTACAAGGTGGGTGATGAATTAATGAAAGGATGGTTGAATGGAAAGAAAGAAGCTTATTTAAATCAAAGGCGTTGTAAAAATGTTTAAAAAAGAAATCTATACAATCTTTTAGGCAATTTCGGACAGAATTATTAGTTGCTTTACAATTTCAAGAACCTCTATACTATCTAAAAGTCGTCCTTTTTTACAAACATGTAAAATTTCAAAATTAGTTCCAAGGACGAAGTTATGATTTTCTGAGATGATTTTGATGATTAGATGATTATGATTAATAATTCTTTCCAAAATTGCCCAAATGATTGTATAGATTTCCCTTTTGAACATTTTTACAACGCCTTTGATTCAAATAACATTTTCTCTATCTAGTCAACCATCCTGCTTTCATTATTTATCACCCACCTTGTACCATTATTATTAGCTCTATTATTCCATACATTTCCATCAAGCTCTTTTGTCCGTTCTTCCACGACAACATCAGAAATGTTATATTGACATCTGAAGAATTTAAAAACAATCATCAAATGCAAGTACAATATTCAGCAGTTAGTGTCCGGACTACCTTTTTTTTTCTGAATAGGTCGTTTTAGTCTTTCAACCCATACAACTCAGAAACCATCACTATAGGATAAATATTCCGAAACATGTTATTTTTTCTGTATTCAATTCTTCATATTTTCCCTGGATGGTTTTGCTCTACCTAAGTGAAAAATGAGGCAAATAGTATGGTATGAAAAAAATCGATTTTTGGGGATTCTTCGAGACAGCAAGTATTGATTTCACAGGTCGAGGAAAAGTACCATTTTGAAGTTGGCGACTTCTTGACTTCTAGACAAAAGTGTGATACCGAATGTTGAATTAGCTTTTCCCGCATGTAAAACACATTGAAATTCGCACATTCGCTGTCCAGGTTACAGCCCCTGAATTGACACCATGCATATTTTTACATAAAATCCGGAAATATATTTTGAGTAATTTTCACTGCGTTTTTGTAGACGCGATATCACAGAGGCTATTGACCAAAAAGTGATGAGTTTTGTACGATCTCTTGGGAATTTAACAGGCTACATTTGCTTTGCTGGTGCTGGTGCTGTGTTCTGAAGAGATAATAGTTCACAAGCCATTCAGAAAAAAGAAAATAATCAAGGATGGCCCTTTTTTAATGGTCCTAAAAAAAACAAGCTTTTTGGGAATTTCAGTATGTTATTCCACGTTCAATTCTGCATCGATCCACCAAATTTCGTCAACTTCCGAATTTATTTCTGGTTAAAACCTATTTTGACTGGACTATTATAATATGTGAAGACGTACGTCGTAATTCAAGGGGTATATATTTATTTATATTGCAAATTTACCGACTACACTTTTACAATGTTTCGATCATCAGCCACAATAATAAGTCTGCAGATTTCCCGCCTCAATACACCATGGCCTTCGCGGGGGTGCGCGGATGGCAGGGGTACGCGAGGGCCTCAGCGCTGCAGTTGTCCGCTGCATGCAGTACATTACAATTCCGTCCCTAGCTCAGTTACTATTCAAGATAAATCAAATCTGAAAAAACCGCAAGAATCGCAATGGAATAGGTAACATGGTTTACAGAAGGAACTTTTTTGATTGAACTAGTGGTTACGGAGATAATCGAGTGGGAGTGGAATGAAAAATGTCATTCAACACGTTACTGAGATATTCAACGTTCTTTGCGCACGAGGCAGTCAAGTTTTACGTGTATTCTAATAGCAAAGTAAATGATCACCTTTTTATTCATGAATTATTTACGACAACTTACAGTTGACGGATTTGTTCCAAGCTGATATCAGCCAAAAGCTGACAAACTGTAGAACATTTTTTAAAAAAACTGTTTTTTCACAAAACCGCCCCCATACCGCCCCCACACTGGACGATTTTTTGACGACAAGTGGATTCTTCATCCTAAAGCCATACTACACCATAAAAAATGCACCCCAGCTTTTTACCTTTCCGTGCACACGAACTTCTCAAATAAGCACATTTTGCTTCATATTTTCCTCTACTAAAGCGACTTTTACCATATACTTCCAATGCCTACTGAGATAGCAATCAATCTGAAACAACGTATACACTCCAGGGGGGCTGTGAGAGTGCCAATTTAGCAAGTGCGGTTTGACACTGCGGCGATATGGGGCTCGGCCCAAGAAATTCGCTCGTAACGCGGCACTCAGTGGTTTGCTACGGTTAGAGCTGGGTTGTAAGTTTTCCTGATGGTACGCAGAAGTACGACGGCAGCAGAATTTATTAGGCGCCAACCAGAAAACGCCGACGTACCGGTTGCTGGAAGTCCTTGTTCCCCAAGTAGATCCGCTATGGGCCCCAACTAGACAGGATAAGAAGAAGAGTTCAGAGGGAGCCACTCAAGCTTCGGCTAGCAAATTTTAAGGCTAGAACACTTCAAGGGACACTAGAGCTGCAAGCCGACAAGACCAGGTTGGCACCAGAATTGACTAGATACCGTGTGATCTAAACCATTCAGAATCGAGGTAGGCTGTGACACGGTCAAATTTTGGGATGTAAAGCTGCTTTTCGCCAGGGCACAGCGTACCCCAATTTGAAATGGTTTGGATCACACGGTAGAATAGTTGGAGTGGTTTCGAATGGGCGAGTTCAAGTTGACGGTAAGGGAAAACTAGGATTTTGAATTGACAAGATCGAATTGTTTGATTGGCTATAGAAAACTTTATAGGTATACAGATACAAGGTCTTCGGATGTTGAAAAACTTGAGACGCCATAAAGAAAAGATGTGCAGGTTGATATTAGATCACTCAACACCTTCACTGCTACGCTGGTCCGATGGGCCCAGCATCGATTTTCGTTAAGTGGCCACGCTGCCGCTGGTCCCATGGGACCAGCATTCTGTGTGACTCGATGTAAGATAAGATTGTGAAATTGACGTTAGAAGACTAAAAGTGAGCCACTGATGATTTGGGTGAACAAGTTGAAATTGACACTCGAAGTCTCCAAGAGGGCAATAGGGCTCCAAGCCGAGAAGATCGGAATATCAGGGCCACTTTGCTACAACCCCGAGTACAGCTCCTGAAGGCGACAGCATAACAGATGTTATTTTGCCGCTCAACCCAGAGGGAGATGGATCATGGGTGTAATGGGAAAATGAATTTTCTTATGGAACACACAGTTAATAATTTAGAATAAAGGGTATAATAAGTACGAATATTCAGATCAGATAGTAGGAACAATACAGGGTGATTCATGAGTGACCTTACATAGGCTAATGGGAGATAGAGGACTTCGAGGCGAGTCAGGATCCACTGAAATTTTTTTGTTTCCTCCTATGGTTACGAAGATACAGGGTGTTTTGTGTGTTTCGTATGAAACTTTGATAAGCGATATTTCTGAAACGGCTAGAGGTATTTTGTTGAAATTCACCAGTAATATCTCTTTATTGGAACTCATTTCGAAGCCATACCGGGTGAGTTGAAATCCAGGGCCGGGCTAGAAAAAAAAGTGCCCCTTTTTTGTTTCATCAAAAACCACATTTTTTGATCGCTTCTCTAAAAACTGCTATCGTATTCAGAAAGCTAAGGAAAAATGCTTCAAGAGTCACTCTCCAATCCAGATGGCACACCTAAACCGTTTCGACAATAAAATTGAAAGTAAAATTTGTGGGTGAGTTCCCATTTTCGACCGGACATAATCAACCCATTGTTTGATTGAATTCATCAAAAAATTTTTTTGGCTTGTCTCTGTTGAATAGAAGAGCTTGGTCGAAACAAAAATTCTGGAGCCGACAATTTTTTTTTTATGACAAAATCGAGAGTGAAACCAAAATTAGACTCGATTTGGTCGTCAAAAAAAATCTCCGGGTATGGAATTTTTCTTCCTACCAAGCCCTTCTATTCCACAGAGACAAGCTGAAAAATGAATTTGAATGGATTCAATCAAACAATGAGTCGATTATGTCCGGTCGAAAATGGGAACTCACCCACAAATTTCACTTTTAATTTTATTGTCGAAACGGTTTAGGTGTGCTATCTAAATTGAAGAGTGATTTCTAAAGCATTTTTCTTTAGCTTTTTGAATCCAATAGCAGTTTTTTAGAAAAGCGGTCAGAAAATGTTCTTTTTGATGAAACAAAAAAGGGGCATCTTTTCTCTAGCCCGGCCCTGGATTTTGACTTACGCGGTATGGCTTCGGGATGACTTCCAACAGAGAAATATTACTGGTGAATTTCAAGAAAATATCTCTAGCCGTTTCAGAAATATCGCTTATCAAAGTTTCATACGAAACACACAAAACACCCTGTATCTTCGTAACCAATGGAGAAAACAAAATTTGTTCAGTGGATCCTGACTCGCCTCGAAGTCCTCTATCTCCCATTAGCCTATGTAAGGTCACTCATTAATCACCCTGTACAATAATACTGGTGCCGTCAGTGCGTTTTCATGTGCTGAATGGGGTGTTATATTGGGAAAAAAGTAGTCATTTTCATTGAGTATTCCAATTGTTTATGATCTAATTAGGCCTTCCATGTAACAGGCACATCAATCTCGCCTCTAATTTTCTAGAAAAAAATTATATCTCATTAATCTATGACGTCACTCGGTGAACCTCACGCGCAAACCAAACGTGACCTACTTTACCGACATTAGAGCGTCCAAGGTTCAATAATCGCGTTTTGTCACTTTTGACGTGTAACGTGTAATTCAAAACATCGAATCACATGACATTTGTGACATTTATTTGAATTTAAAATGACTGCACCAACACGAAAAACTACCGGCCACTCCACTCGAACCAACCAGCAGACCAGCAAACTTCAGGCTACTCAAACTTGACCCAGGCTACCGATGAATGAGACCTCTTGGTGCCAAACGTTAATGATGGAGTTTGTTGTCGTCTGTGAGTGGCGTTTTACTTCGTTTTTCTGAATGAATAACAACTCAATACTACCTATCTCAATCGATAGGCTGAAATAAGAAATATGTACCTTTAATCTTCCACGCCACGTCAAGCACATGCAAAATGCAGGATTGGTAATAAGCAGGGCTGGGCAAAATACTTCGAAAAATGTATTTAAATACAAAATACAAAATACACGATCCAAGATAGTCGAAATACAAAATACAAACTACTTCTTGAAATGTCTTTGAAATACAAAATACAAAATACGTATTTTGGAAAACTAAGAAATTCCAAAATACAAAATACAACCTAGAGTATTTCAAATACAAAATACAAAATACATTCTTATTGCGTATTTCAACCATTTTATTGGGAAAACCGTAAAATGCAAGTATTTCAATGGGAACACTTCATTGATTCAGTCGCAACAATAAGTAAATTATTATGAAGTATGAAAAGATAAATAAAATAAACATAAAGTAAAGAAAACTTCATATTCAAACCTATTCCTTATCTTCACTTCATTCATCAATTATTCAAAATAACAAATGTTGATTTCCTTTGAGGACAACCAGCTTTTCGGAAATATTGTCCGACATCCGACATGGAACCTCTCGTGGCTGACAGTAGGATGCACTAACCAGTAAAACGTAAAACGTAAAAGATGCAATCGAACTCATTATCGATCCCAGATAATGTGCAAAAGCAAGAAATGTCAATGGGGTGAATATAGTATTACCAGAACAATTTCGGCCCGAACAGACTAAAGAGCATGGGAAACAAATGTATTTTGTATTTTGTATTTTGAAAATCAAAATACTATTCCGAAAAATGTATTTAAAATACAAAATACAAAATACTAGCTGCCTGAACTATTCCAAAATACAAAATACAAATACTTCTCCATCAAATGTATTTAAATACAAAATACAAAATACTTAAATGTATTTCAAATACGTATTTCAAATACTTGTATTTGAAATACCGCCCAGCTCTGGTAATAAGCAACCGAGACATTCTTGAATTTTTCTGTGGACATCTCAAGGTTCGAGTTTGGTTGAATCACTTTTCTTTCTTTCTACAATACCTGGAAGGTTTGGAATTATTCGAGTGCTTTATTATTGCGCCCATATATTGTTTATCTCTGCCCACATTTCCACACAAAACAGTCAAAACACGTCAACACGTCAGTTTTTTTTCTCAGAACAGCTGATTGTCGATGCGCTCTCGCCCGAGTTTACCGCGTCTGCGTTAGCGAGGCCGTACGAGGTTCAGCAACGACTTCCACTGCCTACCTAGCGCCATCTGTTAACGTACCTGGGTGTCAATTTGCATGACGTCACGCGAAATTCTCTTAATTTTTTTTCGGGGTCTAAATGAGCGCAAAAAAAATATGTGGGCTCTACGAAGGCTCTAGTATTCAAATTCATTTTTTCCCAAAACCCGTGGAACACCCCATTAATGCCTGCAGTACAACCACCAGCGGTACTAGCATGGACACAGCTATTAACCGGGCAACGACTTGTGGTTGACAAGACTGTCACGTTCAGCGAGGTATTATGAGTTATGCTTCATGTCTAAAAACAAAACTATGGTCCGAAGGCCGGGGGTTGACCAGGACTACCTATTTAACGAAGGAACTACCCCACTGAGTTAGGGGTCGGGTCGTTAAAAGACGTTTCGCCTGTATGGTAGGTATCGCACCACGACGTACGACCAACTTTGCGTACAGTATCAAACAGTAAGAAGGTCTATAAGAACCGAGACCAGAGAAACCTTTGGTCAATAGAACAAATAGAAATACGATAAGCGGTTTTAAGAAGATGGGTCTGGGTGTTTACGTTTGAACAAAGGGCTTCGAGGTGTATCTAACGGTGATATTCTGACGTGAAGTTCTTTTTGAATCCCGTGTTACACGGTTGCGGATCGAGACAAACACGCTTCGCCGATCATCTTGATTATTTCGTCAGCTTCCAAATCCTTCCACAAGTTCAGTCAAAATCCGTTGAAGCTGGACAGAGTTTTCTCGAACTTTTTTTGTCGGAAAAACAATTGGATCAAAATATGAAATTTTGTTTTGTTGACAACCCGTCTTTATTTTCTTTTGTTTCAAAGCAGCCCAAACCATATTACCGAAAACACTGTAACATTCTGTAAATCAAAATTTGAGATGTAACAACTTCAGAAATGGTAGCAAACCTCTCGACACACAAAAATGGAAACAATGAGATGAGGGTTTGAAAGCATAATACGGCGTCAGAAGCCCACTGGCAATTAAAGTCACAAGGTACTTCAAAAGAGCCAGTAGAGCTTCAACTGGGTACATTCGGAGTGACACTGAAGACCCCGCAGATAACTAAAGCTCCGAACTGACAAGGTCAGGTCGACATCAGAGCATTCGAGCTACCGGTATTTCAAGTGATTTGAATTGACGCTAGAAAACTTTTATGAGATTAGGTTATGACGTTGGAGAACTTTGAAAGGGTTCAAGCAGCTTCAATTGGATACGCTCAAACTGACACAAGCAGGAGGCGTCCAGGTATCCATTCCGAAAAGATGAAAATGACAGGTTGACGTTGTGCAATGAGGCTTTGGGTCTGGATGGACAAGGACAAGTTTAATTGACTCTAGAAATAGATGGATAACTTGCTTAAAAGCTGTCATCACTTAGTAGCTTCTTGATGTAACGATTTGCTTCAGGAGGAATGGAATGGTATTCTGGTCTCGAAACAACACGGTTCACAAGCAGGTCGTGGTAGAGTATCCAAAACTGTGTATTGCAAGAACGGACAATTTTATTGGTCGGTGAACTGCCGTGATTCCGACAAATACGTGCGAAACTATCAGACTTTTAGAGAGTCACGCATTTTTCTTTTTTCAGGGCTTCTAAAGCCCTCGTTTGCGACAACGGCAAGCAGTTTGTCAGCTAGGTTTTCGAGAATGTTATTGCTTTTGAATATGGCCTCGACATCTCCTACATCGTATTACATCATCCACAAGCCGGCATTGTTGAACGTCATCACATACGCTCCGTTCTCCGTGGAAAACAACCGGCAGATTAAGGGAGTCCACAAGAAATAATTTCTCGAAGCAACGAAGCAAGGATCATACTGGTACCCTGTACGTAATATAATATTACGTACTTACTAAAGAGAAAAACAAATAAAATAGGTGTAATTGTTATAAATGTGGGAAGATGAGTGCCCATTTGACGGCGGCGCACGCTTAAAAATAATCTTGTGAGCTAGGGAGCGGTGAAACATTTAAGAGTTTTATGGTGCAGAGGCGGCGCGTCGCCTCCTAAGCAGGAAATATAGAGGTAGCCATGGCTGTAGTATAGGGCCAAATATGAAGTAAGGAGATTAAACAAACCGTATATCCTCTTACGAGAGGTCGCCGTCGTACTTGACAAAGTGGCGAGCACGTTCCAGCTTATATTGTCACGGGACCGGGTAAGTAAATCTTGTGGAAACGACCGTGCGAAACACACATGCTAAAGGAGTATGCAAATAAACGTCGACAACGGACCATGATGGAGCACACCACTTATTAAATATTGAAATTTGAAGTGTCCAAGCCCGACAAATTATAAAATAAGCTAGTCGACAGCTCACATCTGTTTTCATCTGTTTGCCAATTGTCACGTGACGCGTTACGTCAATAGCTGTTTTTCTTGAAGGACAATAAAATTCGCACAAAGCGGAGCACTCATCAATTATGAACGAGGCGCATCAGCAGACGCGTCGGTATTCGAGCGGTGCATATTTGAAAAGGTCGCCTTTTGATTTCGGCTGTCTTAAACCGCCATCCTCGCGTCGTTGCAATTTTAATGGGTGTCTCTGTGGGAGGAAGAATAAGAGAGCAAACTCACGAAAAATTCAACAATACACTGACGCTCTTTCAGCGGTGGCAATTTGAGCGCCATTAACCAGATTAGCTGGTAAATAATGTCTTGCGGTGTGGGGGTGGAGAGCGGTGGTGTGTGGCTGGCTGAAAAACTCCCGGGTCAAGTCTTTATAGTTAATGGGACGAAAAGAAAAACTTTGCGATCGTGGAGATATCTTCGTGTTTGATGGACGAGAATGAAAACCATCGCGCGATAAAACCCGTTCGCTCTATGAATAAACTATGCAGATGGATATTGGTGTATATGGCCGCGTGTGATGTTCCGAGGTCAATTTGGGCAATCAAACTTGTGCATCGGGAGGCAAGCAAGCGTGCTGATACCTAGCTTCATTCATGTGCCTATAACGTGTAATTAAATATTGACGCTCCTGTGATAATCGTGTAATACATTGCTCTGGCAGCACTTTGCTGTTCAATTTTATCTACGTTATCAGTCAGTGATAACTTTTTTATTTGGTGGTGATGAGACTGAATCGCTAAAATCACTGGGCCGTCTAAAGCAGGGCATCAGCGCCAGCCTTGGAGTATTATACCTCAGTTGCATTGCCAAACATGCCAGCTTCATTCACCGAACAGAACCTCATATTTGAAACAAAATACCTAGCTTCCCCTCACAAATACACGTTTGAGCACACTATTCAACACTGCGTACTACTAAATACACGTCAATTGAATTATTGCCCTTTGATATCGCTTTGCTCAACTTCGCCAATGGACTCACTTCCGCTGCGAATTAATATCTACTCGGCCTGGCCGTGCTGTCATCCTCAACTTTATATTCGCGTGTTGTCTACAAGAATATTCCACGCGTTTTCTGGTAAACTCCAGCATTGGTTTGCGTTTGTTCCTGCACCCTTTCGCACCACGGCACCTCTGCCAAATATACAGATGTGTCTCGTTCGCGCGTCGAGATCTCCAGCGTGCTTGTAACAGTGCCAGTTGGGTCCGAGCAGGCATTTCATCACTCCCTGAGTAAGATGCAAAGCGACCACGGTAGACAACTTTCATCTTGTCTCTTGGAGCTCGCTGGATTCTGTAGACAACGACATTAATCCTCTTGACCACTGTGTAATAAGGTCCTTCCCATGAAGGATGCAACTTTTAGGATCTTCCTTTCTTGTTGGTGGTTGTATAATGTATAGCCACACCAGGTCACTCGCTCGAAATCCGATTGAACTAGCACTCCAGCTGTAGCGTGTCTCCATTCGGCAGGTGGCAATTCGGATCCGTTTCCGAACCAACTCGTGGATGTCTAGGTAGACTAAGCAAGTTCCCCATAATGAGTGCTTGCAAGACGCATTCTATCAGACGTTCAAACGTAGCCGATGTGTTACCAAGTTCAAGTCCAAACACATCAGAGTAAACTGATAAAGGCCTCTTCCGGTGGAAAATGTCGTTCTTCTCTTTGTCGTCGTTGTGAAGTCCTATTGCCAGTAACCACTCTTCAAGTAAAACATAGAAAACCATTCAGATCCAGACAGCGTGCTTAAAATGTCGTCGACCCGAGAGAATGAATAGCTGCCTAGGTATAGGCTGTTATGTCTGATTTCTACATGAATGTAGTGAGCTGTGTTTCTAGTCGCCATCCGCCGATCGCGGCCTGAGTCGCAGCCCACTAGAATCATGTAGAAATCAGACAGCCTATACTGTGGTGTCTAGCCCAGAATCTTGAAAGATAATTTAATTTCCTGAATAAATTAGCGTGGGTTGGAAAATGTTGAAATGGCGAAATCTAGCCGTGGGTAACACCGCATTCCAGTGCGTCGGCTTTATAGGAGAGGGGTGAGACTTGAGGGGCGAGATAGAAGCGGCCCGGGAAGAGGAACTGGGGGACCGTGTGTGGGCGCTAGTAAACGCCAGACGTGTGTGAGACTCACAATTTATCTTTGCTGAAAAGAGTTAACGAGTTGTGCCAGCCCAATAAGTAATAATTGTGGTCCATTATTGACGAGAGAAGTGAGCACCAAGACAAGTTACCTTTCATGTTATCAAATAATAATGGTTTCAATGGGGTGTTACTTGTTGTTTTGTTTAAAAGCTTCATAAGGGTTGTTCTTTGTATTTAGATACTAGCCAAAAGCCTTGTCAAATTGAGTTAATATTCCGCAAATAGCTGTGAGCTTTTAAATACATTGTTCACAGTTAACCTCAAGTCACCAAGTAAATGGTGGAGGCTACAATAACCCTTCTACAACAGAAATACGGGGTGTCCACGGTTTAAGTGCTACAACAACTGTAGGGTTGTATTCTTTGACCAAATGCAAGAAAATTTCTCTCATATTTTTTTTTTCTTCGGGCTTCAGTTTCCAAGTTACAGGGTGACAATAAATTAGAAAAAAAACAATATTTTTTTCTATAACTTAGTAACTACGATTTTCACGAAAACCAAACTTGGTGCGATTGATACACTATTAATTATCTTTCATTTAGGGTCTACCATCACTTTGTTGAAGAACCAGTGGCGTAGATATTAGGGTTACCCACGAATTAACCCCGGTTATCTGCACGCCACTGGGATACAATCAATCTTTGATAACATTTTCTGATTCCCTGGACAATTCTAAGCAAAAGAGGTACTCTTGGTCCGAATCAACTTATAGAAACCGCTGACGGCAACCGAACGACCTGCCGTCAGAATTTGTGAAAACCAGACGTCATATTTTGGCGGGGTGAGAAAATTTTTTTGCAAACGATCCGCATCTCAAGTTGAAGGTGGGAATTTTTCAAAACTTTTGCTGAATTTGTCAAGATTTTTCGAAACTTCATAATTCATTCAAAATTTTACAAGGGAACCGATGTTCGAATAATCCGTTCCAAATACCTTGATACATGTTCGCGGCGAAAACTCGGCTTTTCGGGGAGAATTTCGAGAAATTTGGTGT
Source organism: Anaspis maculata (assembly GCA_949128115.1). Lineage (NCBI taxonomy): Eukaryota > Metazoa > Arthropoda > Insecta > Coleoptera > Scraptiidae > Anaspis > Anaspis maculata. Next base: position 27,837,685 of record OX421961.1, read on the forward strand.
GAAATGCCGACCGAGGGGTTTCGGGGGCCGATTGTCGTTTGGTGCGGGCCATTCGGTGGCGTTTTTCTTAAAATTTCGCCGTATAATTGATCAAATTCGACCACGGCATGGTCAAAGCGACAGGAACGTCAATTGACGCTCTGGGTTTTGGGAAACTCAACACTTCGGGGCATTTGAACAGTGTTTTTGGGGAAAATGTACCGTGTCAGCGTGTGAAATTAAATTGTGGTCTCGAGGAGACTTTTGAGCGTCCACCAGACACCACAAACCCAACATTTCCTTCAAATTCGGCAGCATTTCGGTTAAAAATTCCCAGGCCGGGCCAGACGTTGACGGCGTATTTCACAAAAACAGACAAGTTGAGGGGGCAGCACACGTCCGGGGGATACTCACAATTTATTTGCAATTTACAGCGGCTTCACATTTCGAGAAAGGGGCCTTTTCGGTCCTCCAGAGCACGTTTCATGTCGGTTACAGGGGTTCCTTGTCGCGACTTGTTTTCGACGGAATCCATGATAATTCCATCGGACCTTCTGGCCAGACCTCCAGAAAGGGTCGCGTTTTGATGTGCGTCCTTGTTTCGGAGTTTTTCTTGTCAAATTTTCCAAAATTTTACTACAAAGATCGGCAACATTATCGAGCGTCGCAGTTGTGTTGTGCCATTTGCAAATGTGAATGTAATGTCACAGCACTCCTTCGAGTCAATTTTTCGCGGACTCTTTGTGCCATTTTTTGCGAGTGCTCTTAAATACGTTGGAATAATGCTGACAGTTATGGACGTTGTCGTGAGTAAATGTGATGATGAAAGCGGAAATCGTTACATGACATTTTTCTATCATCATTACCACAAGATCCGATTGGGATTTTGGACCTATGCCAACTAGAAATAGACAGTCTAAATGCATCTGTCAAATTTCGATTTTTGACGTTTCGAGAGGCCGCCATATTGAACTCTTGCATTTTTCAACCTATCCGATTGGGATCTAAAATCTATACCCACTTGGGGTGGACGCATCTAGATGCATCTGTCAAATGTGATATTTTGACAGTTCTAGGGCCGCCATATTGAACTTTTGCAATTTCAAACCGATGCGATTGGGATTTTACACCCATACCCACTTGAGGTTGACAAAATGCATCTGTCTGATTTTGATTTTTGACGTTTCAATAGGCCGCCATATTGAACTTTTGCATTTTTCAACCTATCCGATTGGGATTTTGAACCTCTATAACGATTTGAAATAGGGAATCTGAATATATCTGTCAAATTTGTCATTTTGACAGTTCTAAGGCCGCCGTCATATCGAACTTTTGCATTTTCAACCGATCCGATCTTTAACATAATAGGTACTCTCCACTTGAAGTGGACAATCGGGGTGTATCTATCAAATTTGACGTTTTGACAGTTCCAAATGGCTGTCACATCGAACTTTTGCATTTCTCAACCGATTTGGTTGGGATTCAAAACCTATAACCACTTGAGACGGACAACCGAAATGCATCTGTGAAATTCTGATTATTGACGTTTCAAGAGAACGCCATATTGAACTTCCGCATTTTTTGAAATATCCGATTGGGATCTAAGACCTATACTTGCTTTGGTTCGGCAGTCGAAATGCATCTGTCAAATGTCAATTTTTGACGTTTCTAGAGGTCGCTATATTGAACTTTGGCATTTTTTAACCGATCTGATTGGTATTTTGAACCCATAGCCACTCGAGATTGGCGAATCAAATGCATCTGTCAAATTTAGATTTTTGACGTTCTAAGAGGCCGCCATATTGAATTTTTGCATTGTTCAACCGATCTGATGAGATTCAAACCTACACCCACTTGAGGTTGGCAATCAAAATGCAGCTGTCAAATTTTGATTTTTGACGTTTCATTTTTCAACCGAATCCATTCATTTTTCAAACCTAGACTTGGTGCAGATGAATAATTTGAACGTGACTGTCAAATTTTGAATTTTGCACATTATTTTTATTTCATCTCAATTTCTCCTACAAATATTTATAAAAGCTCCTAAATAATACAAATACACGGTTCTGCTTTTTCTTCCACTACACGGTGTCTTCCACGCAGTACCTTCTTCATGGTTCAGGTTTCCATAATACATATCGTCGCTTCCATTTTCAAAGCTTCATCATGTTTCCAGTATTTCCAGTAGTAACAGAAAGAGAAATACATATATTCATGAACAAAGCAATGATGTCTCAATTTTCTCCAACAACTCTTCACTGACCAGATACTACTCTCAGTGACATGCGTTTCGTTCACAATAGAACCCTACGAGCCCAGGCAGAAATTTCAAAACACGCGAAAAACAAACATTTTATCGAATTCCTGTTACTCGTACACAATCAATTACTTACGCCTCTTGGAAAACTTCATCTGACCAAGACACTATTGACGGACTTGCATAAAATTACTAAACTCGCCAAGGAAGAACCTGACATTTGCCTAAAACAACGGAAAATCAACATCATGTATACAATTCCCTTTCCACTTGTCCGGTGTCAGTGGAACAAATTCCCTGTCTACTTTTTAACCAATGCTGTCACCCAGGCGACGGCTTGCTGGCGCCGGTGACAGCTAGTTTTTAAGAAAAACGGCATTTTATGCTCAAAACCATGAAAACCGATCACAACAATAAATTGACTGATGAGACTTTTGTGAGCTGCAGTATTATCGAAAGTATCAAAATAACTGAAAAGAAGACTTATTAGAAATTATTGCTTTTGTTCAGTATTACTTACACTAATTACAAGATAATTCAATGAAAAATAAGGTGACCATTTTTTTTCCAATTTTTTGACACTCTGTAACTTAGAAACTGAAGCCCGAAAAAAAATGAGAACAATTTTCGTGCATTTGTTTGGCCAAAGAATACAACACTACAGTTAGAGCACTTGAACCGTGGACACCCTGTATAGCCTCCGACAGGTGATTTGTAGACTCTGTCGGCTGAGAACACAGCGTCTGTAAATTAAAAATACAGCAACAGCTTGAAGTAAATTGATCTAATTATTACATTCAACTTCCATGTAAATTATTTTGATCAGTAAATAAAACGATGGCTAATTTCGGAATGCAAAGATCATATTCAATAGACCATTTCCACATGACGTCACACGCACGTGTCGAACGGCTGGTTCGGGGCAACGTCAACATGATGACAACTACTGTACGTGCCAGTTTGACAAATCTTTGTGACACCAGTGATTATCACACACCGACCAAGGAGGACACGGACACCGACTGACAGATTGACATACTACTAATCTGACTGACGCACATGACTGACGTAGCTCACGTGCCCCGTGACAGATAATGCAAATCTGACTGACGTTGCCCCGAATCAGCTGTTCAAGACGAAGCTGCGTGACGTCAGTGGAAATGGTCTATTGATTAATCATATCTCTCCAAGCGGAATGATAGGAGTCATGTCGGTCTCTCTGAGTTCATGTAAGAGCGTAATTGAAAAAGGATTAATTGAAATAAGTTGATTAACGGGTTAATTATTATGCAAGAAATCAAACTCACGAACGATAAGAGCTACTCTCTTCTGAATAAGAAGGAATTCGGAATTTGGAATTTCATTGAGAGTCTGATAATTAATCATTAGGAAGTAGTCAGGGATGTATGATGATCAAAAACTTTTTTCCTCTAGGCAGGCTGTGTGTGGCCTGGCCAGAATCAACCTCGTTTGCCTTACCATGACCAGACCACAGCCTGCCTAGAGAAGGAAAGTTTTCGATCATACGGTACTTCAGGTTGATAAATTAAATTAGCGATCATTGATTTATCGGCAATAAAGCAGGTGTGGTTTTGAAGCTTTATTTATTTGCATTTTTTATTTAATTGAAACAACTATCTGAGAATCAAAAGAGATTTTGAATTTATTGATTCAGCTGATTGATGGTTAAAGGGTTATGAAAAACCTATGGCACAAAGATAATTCACAACGTAGGGATCACGTCCAATCAGCGGGAAAGGGGTACCATCACAGTACCTAATCAATACGTACAGGGTGTTCACGATAAAATTCATCCCCCCTCTAGGAGATCCCCCTTTGAGATATTTTGAAAAACTAGTAACTTTTTCTAAACGATTTTTCCCAGGGATCTTGAATCGGTCACCTAAAAGTTTCCAATTGTTACCGTATACAGGGTGTGACATGTAACTTTTTTATTTAAAATGCAACACCCTATATTTTATTACGTCATTTGATGGAGCCTTTCTTTCTGATTACAAAAATATATAACATTTATTATTTACTTTGACAAGGAAGCTGTCAAAAAAATAATAAAATAGGTGGTCAAATAAATTGAAAATAAAAATTACGCGACACTTTGTATTAGAAACGAATTAGACCATTTATCCAGGCATAGTTGAATTCTGCAGACAAAATGCTGCGAGAATAACTTTTTCTCAAGTGAACTGTAGAAACCAAAGCCATCTTGCCGCGAAACAAAATTATTTGACTACCTATTTTATTATTTTTCCGACAACTTACTTGTCAAAATAAATCATAAGTGTCATATATATTTGTTATCAGAAAAAAAGGCTCCACCAAATAACGGGATAAAATATAGGGTGTTGTATTTGAAATAAAAAAGTTACATATCACACCCTGTACATGGTACCAATTAGAAACTTTTAGAGGATCGATTTAAGGTCCCTGGGAAAAATCGTGAAGAAAAAGTTCTTAGGTCTTCGAAATATCTCAAAGGGGAATCTACTGGAGGGGGGTGAGTTTTATCGTGAACACCCTGTACTTATCTAACTTGGATGTCACATCAACATCATCATTTTGGCAAAAAAAATCAAGTTTGGTGTAATGTCAAATGAAACTTGAATCATTTAGCCGATCCACTCGCTCCGATCGATTAACGCATTCTCAAAGTATGAATAAGTGGTTTCTCTTTGTTGATCGCACGGTATTTCTTGGAGTATATAGTACAGGTATATACCGTGTTGAAATATTTCTTGAAATTGAAGGCTGCCCTCGTGTACAAAACACTGACCATTAACGGCATCGACCGGTATTCTCAATAAATGAGAACCAGATAGTGCTAACGCCGTTTATCCCTGATGTTGTGTGCTTAAACTTGAAAGCACGGAGTACTCACGTCTAAATAAGTTCATCGGTTGGAGCCGTGTATGGGCTTTTGATGTGCGTGCTCCGGGCCCTTTATTCCAGTGTGAATCCTGAAAAATGCAGGAGCAGCGAGCGCTTCTGTACGCGAGCAAAATGGAACAGGAAAGGTGTGGAAGATGAATGCCAACTAAACCGCGAGGCATTCACGCTGCACGATCCTCTGTCGTCTGCTACAACTTGTCAATTTATGGTAAGCATCTGCCGGGGTAGGTAGGTAGGTAGGTACACTGAGTACATAGTGTTGGCGTACCTGTAAACGTGGGACTTAATGGGGACTTTCCCCCGGTGCAGGTTGTTACGGTGTTTGTTTTCGCCGGGAACGACGTTCCCATTTAGCGGGATTATTTCGACAAACATGCCAGGAAGATTGCGATCAGGGATAATGATTTTGTAAGTAGATAGGTGTATGTGTGTGCATACACTTGGGGCGCCGGGAGTCTGCGAAATGAAGCTCGGTTGAAAGTAGGTTTTGTAAATGTTGAATGTGACATGAAAACGACCGAGAGGGAATGTAACACGATTATAGACTCTCATATGCGAAGTTCACGACAAAAAAAAACGCGCAAAGACTCACAGTTTCAATTGTAATTGTCACGTATGAAGGATCAACAAGACCTCCAACAACTCAAATTTGATAGTCTCACCGATTTCGTTCTGCACATCTTTGCATATCGGAATCCAGCTTCAAACCTGCCTCTTGTCATCTCCGGAAAACTTGCTGGAGTCGGTTCATTTCCTCGTGAAAAGTCTTGCCATGAATAATCGCATCGTCCAAGTAAACCAGAGCAGTTTTCCATGACAGTAGGTATGGCGGCAGTTGAGGCAGACGTTTCTAGGGACTTTTATCTGGTGACTTTTGGTTGGCAACACTGAATCTAGTGACTTTTTGGACAGGTCGTTAAGCATTGGATCTGTATTACCGGCATTTGACAGGTGGCGCGGGAAATTTGAAAAGTTTTTAGATCATCTGGTGACTTTTGGTTATTATCACTGAATCTAGTGACTTTTTTGACTGGTCGTCAAGCATTTAATCTGTATTATCGGCATTTGACATGTGGCGGATTTTAACGTGCGGGAAATTTGAAAAGTACGTGGAATTTGGATTTGACAGGTTGGGTCACAGATTGTGTTTGGCAGGAGACATTTGTTAGCTTGAAAGCGCGGGATGTTTGAATTCCCTATACCCACTGAAGCACTCCTCATTGTATCTTAACCCTTGCAAACTCTCAAGTGGTTTGGTTTCAATAGTTATTTTTGGTATATAAACGCAAGCAAATAGAACCATTTTATTGACAGACCAATATACTGTGCTAGTTACATGGACAATAATTACATACAGTTCAGGGTAAGACCTCAACATCATGATTTATTCGTAGTTTAATTCACATAACTGCTTACATAGACAATTATATTAAATTCAAAATAAAGCACAAACAGGTGATCATAAACAAATTTACAGTATTGATTATACATAAAAACATTGATTACTAAAATTACTTGAAATCGAAGTACGTTCGATAAAATTTCTTAGTTGCTTACATAGACAATTACGTCAAATTGAAATAAGGCACAAACAGGTGATCGTGAACGATTTTTCATAGCTGAGTATACAGGCATCAACTACCTATAATCGAAAAACATCTAATACATGTTCTTAGTTGCTTACATAGACAATTACGTGAAACTTAAAATAAGGTACAAACAGGTGAGCATGAATGACTTTTCATAGCTAAGTATACAGACATTATTCACTTGAAATCGAAGTACATTTGATACAATTTCCCAGCTGATTACCGCATACCATTACATAAAATTTGAAATAAGGCACAAACAGGTGATAATAAACAAATTTACATAGTTGATTATACATAGAAGATATGCACACGAACATAAAATCGAAGTACATTTGACTATTTTTTAGTTGATTACATAATATACAATTACATGAAATTCAAAATAGGGCACGGAGAGGTGATCATAAACAAATTTACAGTGTTGAATAATACAAACTTGAATTACTCAAAATCGAAGTAGGTACATTCAATACAATTTCTTAGTTACTTACATAGGCAATTACGCGAAATTCAAATAAGGCCAAAACAGGTGTTCGTGAGCGATTTTTATAGCTGATTACACAAACATTGAATACTTTAAAATAGGAGTAGGTACTTTTAATACAATTTCTTAGTTGATTATACCATATAAAATTATTTGAAATTTGAATTGAGGCACAAACAAATTATAATAAACGAATTTATAGGGTTGATCACACAAATATCAATGACCTGAAATCGAGGTACATTTTTAATACAATTTCTCAGTACAAACATCATTCACCCAAAGTCGAAGTACACTTAACACGACAACTTGATGGTCGGCAGTTCTGATGTGCCGGTCGCGAGGCAAATTGTTGGAATCATCGTCATCATTATTGGACACAATTAACTCCTTCATGGAGCCAAAATTGAGTAGCTTGGAATTCTTATAGCTCAGTTTTATTATTTTCACTTTGCAAACGACATCACTTCTATTCTCGGGTGCTGGGAAGGCGAAGGGCCCACTGTTGGCTCTTAGAGAGAATCGTTGATAGTGTGAATTCAGTAACTGGATCAGGTTGACAGTATAATTCTAGTTATTGTAGTTGTGATGAGAACATTCCAGGTGAGTACTACAAAAAAAAAAAATCAAAAATTGTATGTTATGTCTAACAGGATATTATAATACAAGTTTCATAAGACATAGTATTGTTGGGGGGTACGGAAAATGAACGAGTGAATATGCCTCCACGACCGTGAGGCTTATTGTTTGTAGGTATATGCATTTCAACTACCTGAGAAGTCGCACCCAAAATAACGGCTCTTGCCAACAGGGAATTGGTTGAAGGCCTTTTTTCTTATAATTTATAAGGTTATGACGGTATTACGGGAGCATAATTATTGAAAATAAAACATGCTAATTGTCGCAAGGCCCTTAAGGTCGTGAGTGGCGTGACAATATCCACCATGTAAACCGTGGTAATAAGTTTGAATTTGAACAATCTATACTGTTTATCCGCGTAACCAGTCTTTTTTCCATCAACTGTAGTCATTCCACAGAGTTTTAACAAGAGATTGATTTTTTTTTTCAATAAAGTTTGACCATCGAATCTGTGGGTGATTTTTTTTTTGCATAAGCATGAGACATTACATTGAAAAAGATCGATGGAATTGGCTTAGCTTTGCGTGGGGTAGGTATAATATACAGCGAGCCGCGGCTTTGCAGTCGTTTCCAAAAATCCGGAACTATCGACCAGGGGCCTGTATCGAAATAGAATTTTTTTGTCAAAAGAGAGTTAAATTTTTTTCTAAATATAACCCGTACATATAGTAATGTGTTTCCATAAAAATATGTACTTAAATAAATGAATTGTCCGCATAAACATAGTGAAAATTAAACTTACACGAAAAACACAAACACGGCACAGCACCAACCCATGAGGCTGCTAGATAACGAATGCAAACGCACCACCACCACCTGTCGACTGGGTGGTTGTTCGTAACTTCTTACCTGAAAAGCCCTGAGCTATTAATTTTTTTTACCTGAAAGATCGTGTCTGAACAGGAATTTTTAGTATCATATGCACATATTCACGGAGCCAGCAGATAATCAATAATTATTATATAAATAGAAACTTTATTTAAAAATTACTTTGTGCTTATCACATAATGCTCCGACTTGAAAAATATCAGCGCTGAATTTTGTCAGTCCAGTACGGCAATGTAAAAATAAAAAAATATAAAAGATATAAGTATTTAGGAGCTCAATGTGTTGAAAAGATGTTTTAATAAAAACTATTAACATATGGACAAATTTACATAAAAATACCTAATGTTTTTCAATGCTCAAAGGTATTAGCCTAAAATGTTAGCGATTATCGATTGCATTGAGTACACCTGCCTACTGAAATTTTTCAAGTACCTGAGGGTCTAATATAAACGACTCTAGCAAGCCAGCATTTTATAAGAATTTTCTACTTGACCGACCTTGAATTTTCAATAAATACCCTTTGATTACCAGGTTGAGAAAGAACGAATGAATACGAGAGGTAGCCAGTAGTGTAGGTAGCGCGACCGAAGAAATTAACAAGAGAGTTTTGCAGCATTGCCCACCCGCTGACGAGTGCTCTTCAAGCTACAAATATCTCCGGATCAAATATGTACCAAGCCATATGCGTAGTATCAGAATGGTGCATCTTAATACTTAACTCGGCCCTTTCAGGATGTACCTATGGGAGAAGTTTGTGCAAATAAAAATACGCACTAGTTATTGGTTACAGCTTTGTTCATTTCAGATTTTTAAACAGTTCCATACTCCTATCCTTACCTTAGATATGAAAGATTTTATTGTATCTATCTATGTACTAACAAGACTCTAAGAATTTTCATTCACATGTTCGAAAATATTTGCAGTCATTTCTTACAATAATTAAAGGGTTTGACTGTCGAAGAGACAAATATGGTTTCGCCAGCTAATGATGTTGGATATAAGAATCCAAGCTCGCATAGAAGGTCGAACGCAACCCGTTGACGCCTCTAATATTATTATCCCACTTTCTCGTCGTCTTCCTTCCAATAAAAGTACCTCGCCAACATTAGCACTTTTGGAAGTTTTTAAATACACTAACTTATCTGTAACTGCGCCTGGGTCGGTAGGACAGCCATATTCTTCATTTTTTTCAATTCACTGAAATTCTTTGCCACTTCTTTTGAGGCTGGAACCTAACTTGGAGAGATTTCTATAGGTCCTTATTGGTGCAGATTGACCTTTTGTCGAGAATCCAAATCGGTAGCAAGAAGCATCATGGACAAAGTCGTCATCACTCATTTCATCATCCATTGTCTCACCGCTGTCCGTCGTTTTCAGATTTTGAGAGAAGGTTACTTCTAATTGATGAGATCTCGAGTGTATTGCAGATGTAGATGAACTGGTTCCGCACCTACGACGTTGGAATTTTTTTTTGTGTCCATACTTGTTTTGTTGAAGATATGTTAGCTCGGGACATATTCTTCAAGAAAACTGAGCTATTTTCAATATTTTGTAGGATATATGCGATGGCAGGGCCTTCTTCTCTTTAGTTTCTCGCACCAAGCGTGCTAACATAGACTTTAAAATACCGAAAACTCGGGCACTTGTTCTAACCTAGGTCTCTCGAAGGACTTTAGTTATAGCGCTTTGAATTTTTTCGGAAATATTTCTCTTGCTTTCTGCAGCTCTACCTTCTATCGTTATCAAAAGCTCGATCATTTCTGGATATTTTGCTCCCGCTCATTCAAATATACAGATACTCTTCATTTCACGTTTTACTTATCTCAGCATGATGAATAATCTCACCATTATTTTGTCTCCATCGATTGTCCCCTTTCAGTGTCCACTTCAATGTCACCTTTGTACTCTTCAGTTGTCCCTAACGTGTCCCTAACGTGTCCCTAACGTGTCTCTAACGTGTCCCTAACGTGTCTCTAACGTGTCCCTAACGTGTCTCTAACGTGTCCCCAACGTGTCCCTAACGTGTACTTTAACGTGTTCCCTAACTTGAGTGAAGCGGATCGAACGTGCGGCGATAAAAACGCGCTTGACTAAAAATGCGCTTGACTGAAGCCACTCTGGACCCGATCGAAACTCGAGCAGATTGAAAGCTGCGATCGAAACGCAGTCACTGCTAGAGACCAGCGTATACCGACAAGTCCTAGCGAACAGCCTATAACGTTAACTCCTAGTTGCCGGCCTATGCTGATAGCGACAGCACAAGTGATCAGGTTAGGAGTATAGAGACTTAGCGGTTGAAGCATGACGACTCGGCGGGCAGAGCATGACGACTCAAAAGGCCGACGTATGCAGACTTTGCCAGTGGACAGCGTATAGCGAGAAGTTCTAGTAGTCATGCTCTGTCTGCCAAGTCGTCATGCTTTAACCGCTAAGTCTCTATACTCCTAACCTGATCCACCTCACCATTATTTTGTCTCCATCGATTGTCCCCTTTCAGTGTCCACTTCAATGTCACAGATGATAGCGTTCGCAATCATCGTCTCAACTCCTTTCATCAACGTCACCATCATCAATCATCATCGTCATCAACCCCGATCATAGATGATAGCGTTCGCAATCATCGTCTCAACTTCTTTCATCAACGTCACCATCGTCAATCATCATCGTCATCAACCCCGATCATAGATGCTAACGTTCGCATTCATCATCTCAACTCCTTTATCATCGTAACTAGGATCCCGAGAACTGGGAGAGTTCACATCCTCCATACCTAAAGCACGCGTCGAATACTAAAGCATACGTAAAAACATCACCCGCGAGCGAGCGCAATCATCGTCAGGTCGATCCCTACGAGTCAAGTACTGCGGAGCTTCAATACCATCTCTGCAAACGTAAGCTATTTTCTCCTCAAAATAATTTCAAATCATCCGCTAACTTGGCTTCTCTCTCTCATTAGCATGTGGCAACTTCGACGTGATCCCCCAACAGACGTTAAAGAGAGTGTGAAGAGCATGCAACGGTACCTAGACGAAGAAGAGTTGGAGGTCGACAGGGTTGCGAACGCTATCATCTATGATCGGGGTTGATGACGATGATGATTGATGATGGTGACGTTGATGAAAGGAGTTGAGACGATGATTGCGAACGCTATCATCTGTGACATTGAAGTGGACACTGAAAGGGGACAATCGATGGAGACAAAATAATGGTGAGGTGGATCAGGTTAGGAGTATAGAGACTTAGCGGTTAAAGCATGACGACTTGGCAGACAGAGCATGACTACTAGAACTTCTCGCTATACGCTGTCCACTGGCAAAGTCTGCATACGTCGGCCTTTTGAGTCGTCATGCTCTGCCCGCCGAGTCGTCATGCTTCAACCGCTAAGTCTCTATACTCCTAACCTGATCACTTGTGCTGTCGCTATCAGCATAGGCCGGCAACTAGGAGTTAACGTTATAGGCTGTTCGCTAGGACTTGTCGGTATACGCTGGTCTCTAGCAGTGACTGCGTTTCGATCGCAGCTTTCAATCTGCTCGAGTTTCGATCGGGTCCAGAGTGGCTTCAGTCAAGCGCATTTTTAGTCAAGCGCGTTTTTATCGCCGCACGTTCGATCCGCTTCACTCAAGTTAGGGAACACGTTAAAGTACACGTTAGGGACACGTTGGGGACACGTTAGAGACACGTTAGGGACACGTTAGAGACACGTTAGGGACACGTTAGAGACACGTTAGGGACACGTTAGGGACACGTTAGGGACAACTGAAGAGTACAAAGGTGACATTGAAGTGGACACTGAAAGGGGACAATCGATGGAGACAAAATAATGGTGAGATTATTCATCATGCTGAGATAAGTAAAACGTGAAATGAAGAGTATCTGTATATTTGAATGAGCGGGAGCAAAATATCCAGAAATGATCGAGCTTTTGATAACGATAGAAGGTAGAGCTGCAGAAAGCAAGAGAAATATTTCCGAAAAAATTCAAAGCGCTATAACTAAAGTCCTTCGAGAGACCTAGGTTAGAACAAGTGCCCGAGTTTTCGGTATTTTAAAGTCTATGTTAGCACGCTTGGTGCGAGAAACTAAAGAGAAGAAGGCCCTGCCATCGCATATATCCTACAAAATATTGAAAATAGCTCAGTTTTCTTGAAGAATATGTCCCGAGCTAACATATCTTCAACAAAACAAGTATGGACACAAAAAAAAATTCCAACGTCGTAGGTGCGGAACCAGTTCATCTACATCTGCAATACACTCGAGATCTCATCAATTAGAAGTAACCTTCTCTCAAAATCTGAAAACGACGGACAGCGGTGAGACAATGGATGATGAAATGAGTGATGACGACTTTGTCCATGATGCTTCTTGCTACCGATTTGGATTCTCGACAAAAGGTCAATCTGCACCAATAAGGACCTATAGAAATCTCTCCAAGTTAGGTTCCAGCCTCAAAAGAAGTGGCAAAGAATTTCAGTGAATTGAAAAAAATGAAGAATATGGCTGTCCTACCGACCCAGGCGCAGTTACAGATAAGTTAGTGTATTTAAAAACTTCCAAAAGTGCTAATGTTGGCGAGGTACTTTTATTGGAAGGAAGACGACGAGAAAGTGGGATAATAATATTAGAGGCGTCAACGGGTTGCGTTCGACCTTCTATGCGAGCTTGGATTCTTATATCCAACATCATTAGCTGGCGAAACCATATTTGTCTCTTCGACAGTCAAACCCTTTAATTATTGTAAGAAATGACTGCAAATATTTTCGAACATGTGAATGAAAATTCTTAGAGTCTTGTTAGTACATAGATAGATACAATAAAATCTTTCATATCTAAGGTAAGGATAGGAGTATGGAACTGTTTAAAAATCTGAAATGAACAAAGCTGTAACCAATAACTAGTGCGTATTTTTATTTGCACAAACTTCTCCCATAGGTACATCCTGAAAGGGCCGAGTTAAGTATTAAGATGCACCATTCTGATACTACGCATATGGCTTGGTACATATTTGATCCGGAGATATTTGTAGCTTGAAGAGCACTCGTCAGCGGGTGGGCAATGCTGCAAAACTCTCTTGTTAATTTCTTCGGTCGCGCTACCTACACTACTGGCTACCTCTCGTATTCATTCGTTCTTTCTCAACCTGGTAATCAAAGGGTATTTATTGAAAATTCAAGGTCGGTCAAGTAGAAAATTCTTATAAAATGCTGGCTTGCTAGAGTCGTTTATATTAGACCCTCAGGTACTTGAAAAATTTCAGTAGGCAGGTGTACTCAATGCAATCGATAATCGCTAACATTTTAGGCTAATACCTTTGAGCATTGAAAAACATTAGGTATTTTTATGTAAATTTGTCCATATGTTAATAGTTTTTATTAAAACATCTTTTCAACACATTGAGCTCCTAAATACTTATATCTTTTATATTTTTTTATTTTTACATTGCCGTACTGGACTGACAAAATTCAGCGCTGATATTTTTCAAGTCGGAGCATTATGTGATAAGCACAAAGTAATTTTTAAATAAAGTTTCTATTTATATAATAATTATTGATTATCTGCTGGCTCCGTGAATATGTGCATATGATACTAAAAATTCCTGTTCAGACACGATCTTTCAGGTAAAAAAAATTAATAGCTCAGGGCTTTTCAGGTAAGAAGTTACGAACAACCACCCAGTCGACAGGTGGTGGTGGTGCGTTTGCATTCGTTATCTAGCAGCCTCATGGGTTGGTGCTGTGCCGTGTTTGTGTTTTTCGTGTAAGTTTAATTTTCACTATGTTTATGCGGACAATTCATTTATTTAAGTACATATTTTTATGGAAACACATTACTATATGTACGGGTTATATTTAGAAAAAAATTTAACTCTCTTTTGACAAAAAAATTCTATTTCGATACAGGCCCCTGGTCGATAGTTCCGGATTTTTGGAAACGACTGCAAAGCCGCGGCTCGCTGTATATTATACCTACCCCACGCAAAGCTAAGCCAATTCCATCGATCTTTTTCAATGTAATGTCTCATGCTTATGCAAAAAAAAAAATCACCCACAGATTCGATGGTCAAACTTTATTGAAAAAAAAAATCAATCTCTTGTTAAAACTCTGTGGAATGACTACAGTTGATGGAAAAAAGACTGGTTACGCGGATAAACAGTATAGATTGTTCAAATTCAAACTTATTACCACGGTTTACATGGTGGATATTGTCACGCCACTCACGACCTTAAGGGCCTTGCGACAATTAGCATGTTTTATTTTCAATAATTATGCTCCCGTAATACCGTCATAACCTTATAAATTATAAGAAAAAAGGCCTTCAACCAATTCCCTGTTGGCAAGAGCCGTTATTTTGGGTGCGACTTCTCAGGTAGTTGAAATGCATATACCTACAAACAATAAGCCTCACGGTCGTGGAGGCATATTCACTCGTTCATTTTCCGTACCCCCCAACAATACTATGTCTTATGAAACTTGTATTATAATATCCTGTTAGACATAACATACAATTTTTGATTTTTTTTTTTTGTAGTACTCACCTGGAATGTTCTCATCACAACTACAATAACTAGAATTATACTGTCAACCTGATCCAGTTACTGAATTCACACTATCAACGATTCTCTCTAAGAGCCAACAGTGGGCCCTTCGCCTTCCCAGCACCCGAGAATAGAAGTGATGTCGTTTGCAAAGTGAAAATAATAAAACTGAGCTATAAGAATTCCAAGCTACTCAATTTTGGCTCCATGAAGGAGTTAATTGTGTCCAATAATGATGACGATGATTCCAACAATTTGCCTCGCGACCGGCACATCAGAACTGCCGACCATCAAGTTGTCGTGTTAAGTGTACTTCGACTTTGGGTGAATGATGTTTGTACTGAGAAATTGTATTAAAAATGTACCTCGATTTCAGGTCATTGATATTTGTGTGATCAACCCTATAAATTCGTTTATTATAATTTGTTTGTGCCTCAATTCAAATTTCAAATAATTTTATATGGTATAATCAACTAAGAAATTGTATTAAAAGTACCTACTCCTATTTTAAAGTATTCAATGTTTGTGTAATCAGCTATAAAAATCGCTCACGAACACCTGTTTTGGCCTTATTTGAATTTCGCGTAATTGCCTATGTAAGTAACTAAGAAATTGTATTGAATGTACCTACTTCGATTTTGAGTAATTCAAGTTTGTATTATTCAACACTGTAAATTTGTTTATGATCACCTCTCCGTGCCCTATTTTGAATTTCATGTAATTGTATATTATGTAATCAACTAAAAAATAGTCAAATGTACTTCGATTTTATGTTCGTGTGCATATCTTCTATGTATAATCAACTATGTAAATTTGTTTATTATCACCTGTTTGTGCCTTATTTCAAATTTTATGTAATGGTATGCGGTAATCAGCTGGGAAATTGTATCAAATGTACTTCGATTTCAAGTGAATAATGTCTGTATACTTAGCTATGAAAAGTCATTCATGCTCACCTGTTTGTACCTTATTTTAAGTTTCACGTAATTGTCTATGTAAGCAACTAAGAACATGTATTAGATGTTTTTCGATTATAGGTAGTTGATGCCTGTATACTCAGCTATGAAAAATCGTTCACGATCACCTGTTTGTGCCTTATTTCAATTTGACGTAATTGTCTATGTAAGCAACTAAGAAATTTTATCGAACGTACTTCGATTTCAAGTAATTTTAGTAATCAATGTTTTTATGTATAATCAATACTGTAAATTTGTTTATGATCACCTGTTTGTGCTTTATTTTGAATTTAATATAATTGTCTATGTAAGCAGTTATGTGAATTAAACTACGAATAAATCATGATGTTGAGGTCTTACCCTGAACTGTATGTAATTATTGTCCATGTAACTAGCACAGTATATTGGTCTGTCAATAAAATGGTTCTATTTGCTTGCGTTTATATACCAAAAATAACTATTGAAACCAAACCACTTGAGAGTTTGCAAGGGTTAAGATACAATGAGGAGTGCTTCAGTGGGTATAGGGAATTCAAACATCCCGCGCTTTCAAGCTAACAAATGTCTCCTGCCAAACACAATCTGTGACCCAACCTGTCAAATCCAAATTCCACGTACTTTTCAAATTTCCCGCACGTTAAAATCCGCCACATGTCAAATGCCGATAATACAGATTAAATGCTTGACGACCAGTCAAAAAAGTCACTAGATTCAGTGATAATAACCAAAAGTCACCAGATGATCTAAAAACTTTTCAAATTTCCCGCGCCACCTGTCAAATGCCGGTAATACAGATCCAATGCTTAACGACCTGTCCAAAAAGTCACTAGATTCAGTGTTGCCAACCAAAAGTCACCAGATAAAAGTCCCTAGAAACGTCTGCCTCAACTGCCGCCATACCTACTCATGACTGTTCCCTCAGAACTTCCTTCATCAACCTTCCGAAGGTCGACGGGGCATTACATAAACCGAACAGCATGACGTTGAAGTGCCAAAGTACAGCACACGAAACAAAAGCAGTCTTTTCTTTGTCTTTTTTGTCCATTTCCACTTGCCAGTAGCCGCTGTGTAGATCTAACGTGGAAAACCAACTTGCTCCAAACACGCGTCAATCGTGTCATCAGTTCTTAGCAACGGGTAAGAGCCTTTCTTGGCGACATCATTGAGCTTCCGGTAATCGACGCAGAAACGTTCTGTTCCATCTTTTTTTTTACCAATACAATTGGTGAGGCCCAAGGGCTACACGAAGGCTCAATTACTCCTCGCTTCTTCATGTCATCAATCAGGTTATGTACTTCTCCAATCCGGATAAATGGAATCCGTCGGGGGTGCTGCTTGATTGACTGAGCATCAGCAACATTGATCCGATGTTGTACCATATTTGTTCGTCAAAGTCTCCCGAGTGGTTGGATTTTTTAATCTCTCCAGTAACTCGAAAACCAATCGTCGATGACGCTCGTTGAGTTTAGCAGAACTTCGCTTTAGTAGGTCTTCTAAAACGTCTGGTAGTTCCTTCGACAGATGATATTCTGTAGATGTTGTGTTAGCTTTCTTGAAAATGCTGGCCACAGGTTCGCAATTACCAATCGGAGTGCCTTCCTTGAATTCAACCGGCTTCTGCGATAAGTTGACACAACTTGTGAAAAGAGCTGCATCTCGAGCTGCATCAAAAATTCGGGTCATACAAGTGGCCAAGCCCTTGCCACAAAGAGCTTATTGTCATAAGTCATCAGGTCGCCTCATATAAAATAGATGTCGTTAAGGTGTTCACTAAAATGCGCCAGGGCGCACGTTTTTATAGGTTGCGTTTAGAAACTTCACCCTTTTTTTTTCACCCATATGAAAACATGCGTCTTATACCAAGTACCTAGCTACATCATGTCGTGAATGTCGCACAATGCTCTCGAACAACTTTCGCAATTTCGACATGTCGCACTAATTCATGAAATCTCGCAAGCCCGGCGAGCCAAGTGGAATCTTTTCAGAGAGCGCCCGGCTTCGTCACGACGTCACATCTCGCTTTGCCGCCGTCACAGAGCCGAAAAGGATGGGGCTTTCCCGTTTCGGGCTCCTCTTTGCCGTCCTCTCTGATGCTGCGAGAAGGAGAAGAGACGCGATATTATTCATTAAATACGACGCAGTATCACCGCTCCTCCTCATCCTCAAACTTAATCCAGACTTCCATTTGATTCCTATGTTTTGTTTCATATTCCACGGCTTTACATAATTAATGGCTTACTAAGAACATGAATTATTGCCGAGCGAAATATAATTGAAACGTTCATAATTTATGCGGCTTTATTAAATTATTTCGTTAAATTATTGTACACGCGGTGCGGTGGTGGTGTGGCGTGGCGTTGACAAAAACGTCGGCAAAGACGAAATAAGAGCGACGACGAAAGCATCGCGCACACCGCAGCACCGCGACGTCGGTTAACCCAAAGTAAATTTGCCGAAAACTTGCATAATGGCGAAATTGAAAGATGAATGGCTGTTCGAACCAACTTTCAGGTAGAACACTTTGCTCAAACTTTGACTTTGGCACGACGTCTTGTTTTTTTACTTCGTTCCGCTACGGTTAATTTCGCAAGAGCGTTGTCGGTGGTAGTTTCTCACGAAGAGTGATTTTTTCAGCACTGATTTCTCATTGTTTCCACTTTCGTGCAGCTAGGAATTGATATGCACTGTTCAACGTCAAAGCAGCTGAACTTCTTGCTAGTTTGTACCCGAGAAACTATTGATCGTTCAAATCAAGGAAATGTAACTTTTTGACATCCTACTGAAGTGAAAATGACCCCTCAGGAGGAATTGAGGTATCTTCTTTTTCTGATATTGAAATCAGTCGCATACGCCCATTAGAGCTGCGTTCTTGAAAATAGGGTGATTGCATGTAGAAGGAGTTTATGACAAAATGTCAATAGTGTCATTATCATCTGTCAATTTTATCCATGTCGGAGCAACGTCAACCGGACTAGCCTCACTCAGTATTCTCATTTTCACGTGTTTTGTTCACATACTGTTTCATTCGGCTTTTACGAGATCTGGATTGTGAGATCTAATCATTCGAACAATGCCTCACATCTAATGTGCCCTAACGCAATTCCCTAACAAATGTCAAAACATAATCTCGATCCTTGCGCTGCCTGCCGGTGATTAGGTGAACAAATTTCATGCTATCACCTTATTAGAGTTAGTACCCTCTATGGCGAAGGCGAACCCTCGGGGAAGTGCTGGTACCCTTGTATAATAGACGTTTCCAATTAGGGATGTAGGTTATAAATTTCCAATTTGTGAGTTACATTAATTACTGTAAAACAACCGTAACATTCCCAACTGGTCGAAATCCTGCGGTTTTTCATGTAATATTGAAATCCATGTATTTTTTGAAAGTTACATGAAACTTTATTAATTTCATAAATTACCGACGATAGTCCTGCAATCTTCGGAATTTCTCCATAAATTACGAACGAATTTAAGAGACTCAAAAGTGACAAGGGGTTCGAAGTTGATTTGGTCTTGACTTGAAGTATTTTGTAGTATCAATTATTCCGAGCAACAGCAATGGCCTGTCACCTCATTTAATTGATCAAATCACCGTTCTCGTCATTCCTGATTCCTAGTTTTATCTCTCTCCAGCAATTTCCCGGGACCCCACAAAATAAATAAATACATTCACGTTGGACGAGAGGAATGATGTCCCTTGGGTTCGACTTTCACATACATATACGAAAATATACAAACTAGGAAAATGTTATTTGGTGTCGCAAAATTCACCAAGGCCCTTTCATTCTCGCTAGCGCAATTTCAATGACCATCAACAAAATAAGATGCGGTCTGCTAATCCGGTTTTTCAATATTGAGCCATGAAAGGCACATAGTGACACGGTTATTGACTTCAGTTCTTGAAAGATGCACCTTACGTCACCAATTTATTTTTGAGTTATGCGAACGTTATTGTCATGTATCACCGTGTTGAAAAAAAAAACAGTATGGACTACCATGTCTTTTACACGCTTTATTGGCAAAAGCGCGATGATGACAAAGACAACTGCATGAATCCAGTCCTAGCGCATAGCGCTTGCATCGCCCTGTTGATGCCGGTACACAGCATCCTCTACAAACTGCGACTTACGTCTCAATTTTAATTCACACGCATACGATCGATGACGTAAGGTGCATCTTTTAAGAATTGAACTGTAGATTGATAAATCAAGCGGATCAAAATATTGACATGAAGTCTCAAGTAAAACAGAGTATCCCAAGAACATTACAAACAAAACAGTGACGGTACGATAAAGTAACCCAAATTGCGAATCATTATCAACATAGTACAAACAATTCCAAAAACATGAGAGCATGTCCGTCTTGTAAAAACACCGCAAATTCAAACAGAATGGTAACTAGAAAACCGTGCACTAAGAAAACTAGAAAAGCTGAGAATATTCAGGAAATTAATAAATGCATATAACATCAAATACAACAGACTTACCTTATTATTACACAAATTACAGGCATATTAAAACACCGTGGATTTCTACGACGGATATGCACCACCACCCGAGGTTCGGTTCGATCTCACCGCATTTGCACCCAGACGCCTGTAGCTAACCCCGCGGCCGGCAGTTTTTGTCCTCTCGCAGGTATAAAATCCGTCCGCTTCCTATACCTTCGGCGACACACTCGAGGTTCCAAATTATAAATACCAGATGTTGCTTAATTTGTGTGTATGTGATTTCGAGAATGCGACGAATTCTAGCTTCATTATTAATTATGAAAAAGTCCGTTCCTCTAAAATTTAAATGACTCTTGAATTGCATCGGAAGCTGCGCTGGAAGTGAGTGATAGGATCTGTCAATAATCTATTTTTATAGGCTGTAATAGGTGTATTGGGTGCACATTCCATAAATTACATAAATTACAGCCCGATTTGAGTAACTGAAATTTTCCGTGAAATTTTGCATTTTCATAAACTACACGTAATTTCACAGCACTATTTCCCATTTCGCCCCCTTAGGTTTCATCGATGGAGTCAACACATTCCCGATTCAGAGTTGGCAGTGAAACCTCCCCAACCCACCCCTCTTCTAAAAATAAATATTACCCAAAGAAAGAACAAAAATCCCCTTCAAAATTGAAAACTTATGTGGGCCAATCGTGTTTGTCTAGTGTTGTTTGTTAGGACTTTTGTTGTGTTGTAGTTACCCAAGGTAGAACAGGTAAGTGAAGGCTTGGAAATGAGAACCAGAGACTGTCGAATCAACAAAGAACAATTTTATTTCAAGGACAAATATATCAATTCATGTCAGGAAGAAAATATCAATGTAATTCAATGTAATCAATTTGATATCATAAAATATTCAATAAATTCAAAGGTGTGTCAATTCAGTTCAATGAAATATCAGTTCAATTCAATATGTGGTAAAATGCAATCAATTCAATAACCCCACTTCCCCATTATTTTGAAATCCAGTGCGCAAATCACTGATGCAGAGAGAATAAAAGAAAGACAAGAGATACAGAGAATCTCTGAAACATATGATATTAGTTCCTCGGAGGTACCTAGAACATTCTTTCAATCATACGACTCTTTTCTTTGGCACGGACAAAAGGGATTGCAAAGGGATCTATAATACAAGAGAAAGAGAAAATAAACATCAATAAGTAAGGTGCGTTGGACGTCTTTTAAATGTATAATAATAAATCATGTTCAATGAAATATCGGATGCATTCTTTGGATGTCTTGAAATATCATAAATAAAGCATGTTCAATAAAATATCCCCAATCTGTAAAGGAAACCATAATAAAATATCAAAATCCTTAGAACATAATCGAGTACCAATGAAGAGGACAGAAAAACAGATCCTAACGAAAAGCATCTTGAGCTTGCAAGACATGAAAGGAAGGATTGTCCGCCCTTGGTAGCATAGCGTTCAACGGGGTATCTACTTAAAACTCCAAGCCAAAGAGGGTAAAGGGTTATTTTTTTGAGCTCCCTATTAACCAATCACAGAACCTGTCCTGCAACCAGCTAACATCTCTCTTCAGCTAATGGTCTTAGGTAGTTGGTCATGCAGAAGGACCCATCCATAGATCTTATATAAAAGGCGGTATCACTGCTTGTGCAGTCTGGACTACAAGTCACCAAGGTGATACCTGTCGACCAAAAAGTTAGCATTAGGTGTATGGGCCTAAGGTCCACGGATGAGCGAGACATCACCTAGGGCGTTCTCTCACTACCAAGTATACTAGCCTCAGAACAAGAGTCCATTCATACAGGAGGATAGTCAAGATTGATCAAGGTAGACCCTATAAATACGAGAGTAGAAGAATCATTCAAACGGGGCAAAAGAAATGAAGATAACTTGCTTTACCATTTTATCATGTTTTGTGACAAGTTTGACGTTTCAAAGTTCCGTCACCTGTTGTACAGGTCGTCGCCTTGTTGTCCCACTAGACTCTGGCTCTACTGTTAGATTGCGGTCGTCTATTGGTGTTGTGGTGACATCGCGGTACTCTTTCGTCCTTCTCAAACTCTAAAACAACAGTGACCTACACTCTACAGTGTATTCCCTTGCTTACGTTAATGTGATCACCCCATTTCAGTTATGAATGCAACAATGAATCAATGACATTTTTCTGACATAAATGGATATCAATGATATAAAACAAATTAATTAATGAACTTGCAAGCGTTTTGGAGACACGGCAGATGCTCTCTGGAAGTCTTCAACATCGGAATAGACTTGAATCTTCTGTTTTCTAGGATCTGGAGCGTGCGAGTACCCATATCTCTCGTGTTCTTCTACCAGACATCTGCCGACTTTTTCTTGCTTTCTATCCACTTTTTTTTTACTCCCGTTAATTGACGACGGCATCTCCCTTTTCAGGTGTATTACCAAAGCTCACGATGTTTTAAATAAATTCTTGATAAGGCCTAGAAAGCCGGGAGGTTACAGCAGATCAAAATAAAATTGTCAAAAGTGACAAATCATGTGGGAAGTGCTCGGTAACGTCTTCCAGAGCCGTGTGGTTCTGAGAGGCGGCGGTGGAAATCGTTGAGCTGGAGCCGGCGACAATGATAGGAAGGTGGTGGCTTAGCAAACCCTCGACAGCGTCACAAGGCTGCCTATAAAAATAGTCGAGTATGGGCTCGCGGCGGTGGCCGAAAATTGCCGGCTATATCACATTCTCCCCCTGGAAAGGCGGCACGACGCTTCATGAAGCAGACTATTAATATCGTTGAGCTGCAGGGGAGGGGGGGTGCGACGACGATTGTAAAAAAATGCCGTCTGTCACATCTTCTCCGAAAGGGCAGTCTTGGAACGGGACAACACACGGAAAAGGAACATGGCGTGAACTAATACCAACCTGTTTTTTTGCGAAGAGAGTGCCTAAGACGACTACTTACAAATTGCATTGTGCTTGTCGTCGAATTCACAAAAGAGAGAGTTCCCTTGAGCACGAGGTTTCAAAATCTCAACTTTTTTCCATCCCAAAAACGTTGGCTCCACCAGTCAGCTCTGACGTGTCAATTCCGATGCAGCAGTGGGTGACTCAGCCGCGTAGCCAAGCTGGAGGCGAAAATCGAACGTAACAAAAGGTAAAATTGATCTAACATTTCCTGTTATAGATAGGGTTGCCAGACATCCTGGATTTCGCAGGACGTCCTGGATTCAGCCTTAAAATTTTGCGTCCTCCCTAAGACCTCCGCAGGACGCTAAATGTCCTGTATTTTTTAAACAAAGCTCTCCTGTATTTTTAATATACCTACAGTTCCGAATTATTTGTGAGTATTCTCTACATTTTTTCCCGGAGCTGCTCCATGGTCTATCTTTTTAAAAATTATAGAATTTGTTCTTTCGGTTTATGGCTCAAATGCCGATTCCGAGAGACTGTTCTCGCTGTGCACTACCTCTTGGACAGATGCTCGGAATGAACTTGTACTTGACCATGTGAAATCGGAGCTACAAATAATAGCTGTATTACACTACACAATTTCTTGTACAATTTCTTGAACCATCTGTCAAACCAACAATAAAGTTCATTGTTTTTTGACACTATTTTGGCAGATTGTTCAAGAAATTGTACAAGAAACTGTGTATAGTGTAATACCAGCTATAGAACCAATTTCAATATGTCGTGCAAAGAATTTTATTACATCGCATTGAAAAATAAAAAAGTTCTTGAGGCGGTGAAATCCGAACAAAAATACGTTTCTAAAGAATGTTTGAGTTTTTTTTATGCTAAATTTTTGCGAATTTCTTAGTCCTTTTATTCATTTGAGTTTATTTTGATTTTGAATAAGATTAATTGTATTAAAGCTCACTGATAAATTGATCATTAGTTTCAAAAGTCCTGTTTTTTAGACGTCTGTCCTGGTTTTTGGAAGCTTATGTCCTGGAAATCCAATTTTTGCATCTGACAACCCTAGTTATAGACATTCTAGACTGCAAATACCCTATTCACTATTCAGGCTTGGCCACCACATGACCAGCACCATATTTCTGTACATCGCAAATTGTGGGAAAATGCGAAAATATCTCCGGGCTATATTGGTTACAGCGATTCAGAGCACTCGTTTGCGGCAGGTTTCAGTGGCGCCGCCGCGCTCTTGTCTTCTTTATCGCGCTTTTTCTTCCGAAGGCTTAGAATTTGAAAGTCGGAGCGCATATTGGATTTGGCTCGTGCTTTGTTTTCCAGGCGGATTGTTTATGTCCCTAGTTGTCCGAACAACATTACAACTTTTCGCCCCAAGTCCGGACACACATGAAAATATGTGTGCGTTGTTAATAACAAGCTTCATGAGCGCCAAGTTCGCCAACTACTGCCCAAAGGAATTAAACTCTTCCATAACGAGATAAAACTGAAATAAAGTGCTCGTGGTGGAGCCCTGTCAGCGGGCCGGGATAAGCTCGGAGGAGTTATGTTGTTGCGCAAATTTTCAATGTTATCTAATTTTCCGCACCCGGCGGACGTTCCAAAACCGTCTTTATGTTACACTGCACCGCCGCAATTATGCGTCGAGTGATGAATGATGGAACCGATGACGGTTTGAAACGAAGAGGAGAGAGAGATACCCTTTCGTACAAGTTCCGGCAAGACATTATTTGTCCTTAATCTTGGGCGCTGCTGCCTGGCTTCTATCAATAATAAAATGCGGAATATGAGACGAGGCACAGGGTAATTTCCTCCGAGGGAATTGTCTAAATATAATATCTGCAATATTTCAGAAAGCAGACCGTGCAGAAGCGTGCCTGCCTGCCATACCTGTCTTCCGGGATCCAGGACTTTTGCCTCTCCTATACTCTTTCGCTTTAAAGGAACGCATAGCTATGTACGGCACGAGGATCCCCTGAGGATTTATGCTCTTAGTTGAGACTACATTTGCAAACTAGGTATTTGATCTTGCACAGTGACCGGAAATTTGGGGCTTTCTTGATGTAGCTGAGGGTTGAGTTTTTCAATAGAGCAAAATTCAATAATTTTCCTGTTCCTACTGAAACCTTGTTATCATAATGACATTATTCTCAGATTTTATATTGCAGGTTCATTTATGAGTATGACTGTTGATTGACTGTTCAAAGATGTCCCTTTATTTCTTCATATCGGCCGGCCAGATGACAACAGCTTCCGATTCCAGCTTTACACAGGAACATTTTCATAATATTATGTAAATGAAGTACTGAAACGGCTCTGCTATCGTATCAATTTAGGTGGTATTTCTCAGCTCAACATGAAAGGGCAAAAAAAACGACAAAAGAGGAGAAAATCACGGCAAAATAGTTGTTCACGCGACAAATAAGTTGAACTGTTCCCCTCATTTCGCTTATTAGTTCCTGGTTCCCCACACCCTTGGCTATGATTGTCATGACCCCCCTTCCATTTTATTTGTGGACCTTTTACTTACGTATTCGTTTCACTCAGGCTATACTCTAGACGAGAACGGAATTTTGGGGATGAGGATTGTATTGGAAAGTTGAACAAAAACACGATTTGACAGCAAACAAAATGAATTTTTATTAAAATCATCAGCAAAATTTGAATAAATCAGATTCTTTCCATAAAACACCTAACAGGACGGACAGACTAGCAAAATGACACACAATTGACAAAATGAACAAAAACAATTATAAACACAACAACAAAATATGTCATACTGTCAGTCAAAGAAAAAGAGGCGGGTGATGGATTCGGAAGAGGGCACTCAGTGGAAGAACCCAGCCAAACAAATCCCTGAGTCAAGCCCAAAGAAGAAGACTCTCCAATATGTGACAAATGAATAACAAAAACTCACTGCGGTATTCAGTGTTCAATTAGTGAAATAAAATCGCAGAAACATCAGTAAACAAATGTAAAACATATCAGTGAACAATGCATAATGAATCAACAAATCAACAATGCAGATGAAATCATCAACAATGTATAAAAATCAAAAACAAGACAAAATAGGGGTGGTTAGTAGGGTCCTGTAAAATACCTGCATTGAATATCTGAAAAACATACAAGCGAACATAAAAACGTGATATGAAAATATAAGAGTCATGAAAGACGGCGAACAATGACATTTACAGGAAAATCAAATCATGACACAGACAAAAATACAAGGAAATACATGACAAGTGATTATGTGACAAGCAAATCACACACACAATTGATGAAATGGTCACAAAAATATTGCCATGAAAATCAGTAAGTTTACAAAATTCCTAAGATAATAAAAATGACATAAAAAATCAGAACGTAAGACAGACTCATACAAGAAATCAAGCTAAACCCGGACCTGAACATGAAAACAGTTCCCGTATACGCACTTGAGCTCGAACCTGAAAGAAACAACGAAATCCCATAGGCGTTATTTTTAGAATCTACAATTCTCCTCGCAAGGCACCAATATGCATTCCTCGAGAGAGCAGTGCAAACACGAGTATGACATCATCCATGGGAAATAACGCGTAGGTACCTAAGACCTAACACCGCGTCCAGCGTCAACAGGGCCGTTGGGCATCCCAGAAAATCAGTGAAATACATGAGACGCGTAGGGTGCCTCCATCCTCGCTTCAACCTAGGCTGCAAAAAACGCGAAAACCCCTTTTCGGTCCTCTTCTTCGTTCTGAATTCCCGGAAACAAATAAATTGGGGCTCCAACAGGAAGATGCGATTTTGGAAACAAAAATTGAATCACTAAAAAAACTGATGCAGTCACACCAAAAGCGTTTGTAAAATTATGTTGGACGGCCCCGTAGCACAGTCGGTCGTCTGCCGTCTGTAGTGCGGATGGCGCGGGTTCGAATCCCGGTCAGTCATGGATGTTTTGTGTGTATTCAAAAATTTGCGTATATAGTAATTCAAATGTAATAATCTACTGTTATCAATAAAAGGCGTAAAAACTCCTATGGCGCTGATAAGCCGAAAAGGAGAAGAACATTTATTTTATTTATTATTGCAAAATTATATTGATGGATAAATAAAAAATTACCCACCTCTGGAAGCCAATCTTGACGGCCGTCGTTGCGCACATCTAGCTTCGATCAAGCACGACACAAGAAGCCCCCTTGACCCGCAAGAACCCGAATTCCTGCCGCGCTTACATTCAGTTCCTAATATAGAAATATTTTACTCGCGTCGAAGTATTAGAGTAACGGCTCGATACCAAGTTGGGGTTGAGACCGCTGTAAGTGCGGTTACTATAGCAACGGCGGATACCAACCAATCAGACCGCTGTATTTGGCGAGTTACGCCGTCCCAAACTTTGCGCCTGCAACTTGGTATCGAACCCTAAGTTTGTAAAAAGTCGCTGAAAATGCGTTCCATCACAAAGTATTTTGAACGCCAGACATAAAGTGACAGAAGGTGCGAATAATGGAAAATTTGGTGCTTATCACGGCAAAAAAGGGAGAATCACGACAAAATGAGGGTTTGCACGACAAATTTAGAAGATCATCATGAATCGGGGGTAGCTTCTTTCATAGATTTTTGTACATACGTCGAAATCTAAACGTCGCAGTCACGTTGCAGTCATGCAAGTTTTGGAAGACTACGTTGAAAGTAGCAGCGCTGATAAATCCCCGTCTGTGAAAGAGGAAGGGAAAGAGTTTTAAATGGGAAAAAGTTCTCTTCGCACGGAGAAGCGGGAGCGTAATGTTTCTTTTGAGAGATGGTGGAGCAAGTCGTCTCTAAAATCGACTTGAACGGCGAGAGGGTGGACTATTGCTGCTTTGCCGGAAACTATCGCCAGCAGGGTCACTTTTCATGGCTTTCAGACTTCCAGTGAGGCCCCTTTTGCAGTCATGTGTTATCAAGAGCTCCATTGAGGCCTCTTATTCTGTCTTCAATCTAGTTTGAAGCTCTGCTGAGCCCCCTTGCATTTTCCGTGACTTCCGGAGCAACAAGCAGCGTTGTGCCGTCATGTCATGTTTGAAGCCCTATCGAGCCCCCATTGTGTCTTCAAGTGTAGTTGAAACCCTGTCCCCTTTTGTTTTTTCATGGCATTAGGAGTAGGTACCAGTCAGCCCCATTTTCCGTTATTTTGTTATACCTACACAGCTCATTGAGCCCCCTTCCTTGCTTTTCATGTATTTAAGGCCCTTTGCGTTCCGAGGCTTCAGAGGTTTTTGGTTTTTTCTTGTACTTCCTTATGCGACCACGCTTGCGACGAATTGTCTGCGGAACGCATTGCCCTAGCACCCTCCAAAGGGCAAAGGTGCGTTGAGGCTTCAAAGTAAAAAGATAGAATTGACGTAAGAGAACTTTAAAAGGGGCCTCTGCAGTTTCAGACAAGAAATCCACTGTTAAACTGTTGGAATATAGAATATACAAGAGACGGGGGGACTAAGGCTCCTAAGTAGTAAGATAAGTGACTCTGGAAGCCTTCAAGGGGGCTTCTGCAGTTGCAGACAAATAAACTAGTTGGAACAGATGTATGAAGAGTGCAGAGACTACTAGGGCCTTTTGTAGACCGGCTAATCGGCTCCATCAGATTGCCAATTTAACTGTAGAAGATTGACTGGAGGCACAAGTTTTCCAGGTACACGATTTGATGCTTCATTGGAGTTCCAGGGAGGGTACTAGGGTCTCTGAAATAACAATTTCGAAGAGCTTTTGCAGTTGCAAGAAATCAAATCAAAATTGACGCCTCAATATCCAAAAATGCAAGGAAACACAAGGATCTTCAAACTGTTTTGCATTTAGATTGCCAATAAACTTCTGAAAGACTTTAAGGCAGCACCGGAGCTCCCAAGTGACAAGACTAGGTTAGGATTAAAAAACGTCAAGGGTGATTTTCAGAGTGACTTTTTTGTCTTTCAAATTTGTCGTGCAAACCCTCATTCTGTCGTGAATATATCCGTTATCAATTTGTCATTTACTTGTGGAAGATTCTTCAGGATTAAGCCGCAGTTCCGACTTCATGCACCTTGTGGGTCGCGTCTGGTAAATATCTTGCCAGAAACAATGCCAATTTGGAAAATGTCACCGGTTGCGCTTCTTTGGAATGTTCAGTGAACGGTATGACGTACCCTGTTTGATTACACAAGAAAGTTCAGACAGTGACAGTATGCTAGACGTGCCTCGAAGTTCACTCACATAATATACGGTCATGAAGTAATGCAGCTCGAGCTGTATTTTATATATTCATAAAACTACGATCAGTCAGTGGCATTGATCCAGATAGAAATTCAAATAAATGCGGAGCCGCATGCAGCAACACACGGCATTTTCAATTTGGACCGAGCATCAGAGCGGAGCTTTATTTCGGATGCGGCAGCTTCGGCCCGGGCACAAGACGTGCCAAGAGCGACCTAATTGTTCGGGTCACGCTCTTGCTTTACAGAAAATTAGGGTAATCCTCGCCCTTAATCGGGTTCGCGGTAAAAACAAAACGCCATGGCGTCGCTGTCCGAGCCATCTGCTTCTCCCTCTCCAAGCAGGAGGACGAGAGGAGCAAAGAGCAGTAGGAGTTGGCGCGCTCACCAATTTCTATGCATATTAATTCGGGGGGCGGCGGCGGTGGCCGGAAGTGGGGTCACGGCCCGGGCTGGACCGAACCCTGATGCTTAATTGTTATCGGCCCTTGCAGATGCCTAATGAAACCTTGCACTTTTTGTTTCATAGCTCGTTTCATAGTTTCCATATCGACTTGTTCGCAAACTTTGTCTTGCATATTAATCTTTCTACCTTTCCAATTTTGTTGAATCTATGGGTTGAACCTCTAACATCAGCACCACACATCCGGCGGACGAAGGTGTCGACCCCGAGAGCTGAAATTCGCAGAGTCGGCGGTTCTGCGACCCGCGAGAGAAGCGGACGTATCACGTACAATTTGCTTACCCTATTTTGTTACGGTCGCTGAGAAGGAGGATGTTTTGGGGAAAATCTTGGTGAACACCTTTCCGTGGGAGATTGTCCTTTTTTCTTCTGTTTCGTTACTCCGTATATCCGATAATCCTAGTTCCAGTGTTGGTGGGTTACTGTGAGTTGAGTGTCAACTGAGACAGCTTATTTCTGCCAGCTAAGCTACTTCCCCGTGAGCTGACATTTGTCACTTAGTAGTCAGGGACGTCTGGGTAGAAAGAGGCGCATGTTCCAGGTTCGTAAAGAAGTCCGAGGCTGAACAGATCTTAGTTTGGAGCTGGTGAAGGAGGTTTCTCCTAAGGCCAGAGCTACCCGATCCTTGATAATAAGAAGCAAAATTACCAAACGCATTTTCTTTATTTTGTAAAAATTTGTCAATCGGTATGCCGAAATGCTACGAGCGTTGAATGTGCGTGTTTTGGACGCTTTGTTATAGATGCCCGACTAAATTCCCATTTTTGACACAAATTTTTCTTGGTGACCTTAGTAGTCAAGTCGCTTCTAGGGTATAACCTTCACAGTCTAAAGAAGTGAAACAATTTGAAATGATCAAATTATGGTTCATAATAATGCCAATGCATATTATGTCAGATTGTCGGTGAGTGAGATCTGGTTAGTTGCAGTAGATGAAAGAGCGTAATGACCTGACCTGACGCTAAAAAAAGTTAAGGTCATAAAAAAAAAACATTTGTAAGTTTTGTTAGTGTATTAATTTGTTCATTTCATAATCGCTTCCCTACTTCTTTATAGTTATTTTTTTGTATCGGGCAGTATCGTAGCACATCATGTACTATGACGGCTGAAAAATTTCCGGGTGACGAGACCCACCATGCTGACATGGAATTTTTAAGCTCCATCTATTAGGTAAAGTAGGAGTAGAAAGGAGATGACATAAGCCCACTTTTGGTCTGACAAAACATACGCAGTAGGTGTGGTCAAGATGCACTTGATCAAATTTGTCCAAAGTGAACGGATAATGAAAGGAATAACATGAAGTTGTCACGAATATGACGGAACCTTGTAAGCTTGAAAAATTGCATGTCTTCTTCCATCCATTTCTAACCCAATAGTGACAATTTATTGGCCGGCTATTTATATCCTTATCCACGATAGAACTTATGAAATAACATTGAAATGTTTGAAGATTGCAGAAACTAACTGTGTTTCTTTTATGTTTCAGGTACAAGCAACCCTTTGAAACCTCACTAGGTGATAAGCGGCCAGATGATTCATTTTCAGGTAGGTATATCTAATCAAGCACGTAGGTACCGCAAGCGACCTTCGCAATTCATGCAGTCAGAATTTTACGCCCCCAGTGAACTTCGAAATTGTCTTTCATCAAGCCTTTCAGTGCAAATGAGAAAGAGTTCCAAAGTTTTCCTGTTGTTGAGAAATTTGCAACAGAGATGAATGGGAACTAACTGATGATAAGCTCCCACCAAGGCTGTAGATAGAGGAACACGAAGAGTTCGCGGCCGCCCTCAAAACCGTGAAAATTTTGTCTTTAAAGAGATCTAACCCCCCCCCCCAAACTTCTTTCTTTCCTTATTTTTGAATCTTCTCCGGGGCGCCACAGCTTGTAGGCCTATGGTACCATTAATACTCTTTATATACGCCTCTGTAAACTCTGGTAATAGGCATCACAAATCATTTTTTTAAACTCATGTTGCACGAGACAAGATCGAATCTCGTATATCATGTACAGGGTGTTTCAGTGATGCTGTTACAAACTTCAAAGTTAGACTCCTTATCAAAAACCATGCATGTCCAAAAATACAAATGACTATATGACCGTGTCCGATAACGCTTTGTTTTATAGATATACAGGGTGTTGAAATTGGTGTTTTGAATTTTTTTTGGCATAATTGATAGTGCAGGTCGATGTGTGTATAGTCTGTGCAGACGACGTGTGACGTGTTAAATAAAGTGAGATTGACTTTTCCATGTGACTACTCAGTATTGAACGCAAAAGTTCAAAGTTCTTTTTGTGGTTCAATCAGATCCAACATTTATGTTAGTGTTAGAGGTTATGTTAGGGCTAGGCCCGGCTTCTAGACACTGAAAAGAGACGAGTGACTTCGACCACGAATGCAATCTAAGATTTGTGGGCCGGTGTGTGCGGTGGCCCCCTTTTTGTGGAGCCTCTTTTTAAAGGCTAACGCTCTTTTTGGGCTATAGTTCTCTTTTGCCCGTTTGGAAGGGATTGAATATGGCTGGCCTTTGTGGAAGCTTTAAACCTGTTTTCGCCGTGAATTGCCCCCAACGCTCAGAAAGATTCCCTTGATCGAGAGTGCCTATAACTGAAAATGTTGAACCTAATTTCACTCTTCCAAAAACTCCCGTACCGATGGTGTACGCGAAACAATTACTCAAGTCAAGGTACAGATTTAATGTGGAAAACGTTTTGAGCACGCCCCGTATACGCGCTAGCTCGTTGTTGTTTAGCAGTTTGTGAGAGAAGACCGCAGTCAGGAGAAACAAAATGCAGAGAATTGACTATACAGGTGTTCGCCGAAAAGCCGATGCGGAGAGGCGTCGAAATAATCTTTGCCCTTACGCTAAATAGTCGCCGTCTACATTATACCTGATCAAGCCCTAATAACAATTCATTTCTACAAAGTTCCTATCTGAACGATGGCGTCGTTGAGTACCGGATTGGAATAATCAGTTTTGAATAAAAACGTCTCCATTCCCGTGACAAGCTCTACATGGAAATATCAGGAACTGTCGTGGCGCTAAAACAAAATTATTAGTTTCCAAGAGGGGAGGGAGGAGGGGTTAGTAATCCAATCAACAATCACGACTCTACAGCAGGGTTCGAACCCCGATACAAATGCGATTATATTTTATTTCGATTATTTAATTTTTCACGTAGTTCTCAAAATTTACATTTTCCGAATAACTAGAAGCTTCAAAAACGCAGAGGAAGCTCACCCGCGAGTTCCCAGATCTAACCCACTAGGTCCGGTGCTCTGAGTACCGCAGTCACAACGCCAAGTCCAGAGGGCCCAAGAGCGCGAATACCTGTCTGTGAAGGTATCCAACAAAAGACGAGGCTTAACAGTGGCTGTACCGATGGCAGACAGTAGCGCAGATACGTGCAGGCAGATTCAGAACGCACGCGTGAGCCCCATCATACATTTTTCACGACCAAGCTCAACCGCAAGCAACAATCTCAACTCACCAAGACTAACCCTCCGCTCGCCGAGGTCATCACTCCGCTACACGAGATACCGAAACGAGAGAACTCATTTCTATCGGGACTAAATCATTTAGGGGTTTCAACTCGAAAGCCTGGAGGTGGGTTAAAACTAGTCATCGAAGGGAGCGCGACTCAGCATCCTGAAGGCGGTTCGAAACACATCATCAACGGGTTTCAACTCTACGACTTGGAGAAGGGTCGAAACTCAACACCGGAAGGGCCTCGGCACATCGACCTAGCGAAGGGTTTGAACTTGTCGTCGGAGAATTCTGACTCGACTCCTGGAGGCGGGCCAAGACTCAACATTCAAGGGCTCTGACACGACATCCTGTTGCAACTCAAGGGGTAGCAACTCATCGGCCTCTAGGCGGGTCAAAACTCAACCTGGAGGGTTTTCGACTCAACTTTCCCCCAAGAGGACCGAAACACGTCTCCGAAGGATTCCAACTCGACTTTTTCCAGAGGGCTAAGACGCATCAGCCGGGGCTTTGACTCGTCCTCATCCAAGTGGACTGAGACTCATCATCGGGGCTTCGGCTCTTCGGCCTACAGGAGGGTTGCGACGCAACATCAACGGGTTCTAGCTCAGCCTTCTTGAAGGGGATTAAAACTCTTCGCTAACGGACCCGCAGAAGCACTTGGCAACGAACGTGACAAGTCGGGAGCGGACGGCAGCCCAGGCGAATTTGTGCAGGTACAACGGACAATCTTCGGCGATATCTTCCATTCCCAGCAATTCGGAATATTTCATCGCATCCAAAACGATCGCGAACGGCGTGTAGTCGTAAATTCCAATGGGTAATTTGATATGGCGCGCTGGAGTGCGGTGCTGGGCTGGGGCAGCGGGCAGCGCGGAGCGTCGATACAGCAGGAGTACGTTGGCAGACTAGCTGGTTTGAAATGCGGGTGCATTACTTTATTCGCGCCTTCACTTCACCATTTCATCGAACGTCGAGCAGGGACGGTTGTTGGATATCGAAGTGTAGCACGTAGAGCTACACCTCGATATCATGTTGTAGAGCTTCGCGGGATTTTCACGAATGAATTGAATAAGTAGCGACATCTTTTAATGATGCTTTGACTCTGAATATTCACATACTTATACCTCGATTTCACGGCTTCAAATTATTTTCCTCCGGATTATTTTTGGCCCGCCAAATGCCATCTTCAAAACCAACTTCATTCTGAAGGTGGAAGCAATGTGAAACCGAGACCCTGGTTCCATTGCGAACACAGCAAAGTCAAAAATAGCGGTATCCAAGTCCCAAGTGTAACAATCTGTGAATTGTGAATCAGAATCAGTAAAACGCAGTAATGAATACAGTCTGTTTAAACATTTCTGTATCTTGATTGCAGGTATCAATTTATACCCAGTGCAAATTCTAACAAAATTTCCACTGGTGAAACTCGTTGCCAGAGTGACAAATCGGTTGTGAATCGATACGTAGAGTTACGTATCGCATTTCTCGATTCTTTCACGATATACCAAATATATAACTCATCTCTGATACAAATCGCCGGACATAATGGGCATAATGTTTCAATGTTCTGGAAACTGGCGCTTGATACATGCCGCAACGATATGTGTCTGATTAATCCTTACATCCGATCCATTATTGCGGGCGAGTACCCAGTACGTATATTTTGACCTGGGCATACCTACCTACTACTATACACAGGTATGAGGGCGCCAAATATTTACGACTCGGTGGAGTGAGATTGTAATTAAATTTCGCTTCCAGGACCAACTGTTGATGAACGATATCTCCCACCTGTTTATGGCGTTTCCCATGATCGCAATACAACTACATTACGTACACTAATCTAAGTTTATATCCAAGTTGATTTTTCCAGAACAAACAACAATAACGGCGAGCAAGTAGTTACGAATCGAGTCTCTGTGTGCGAGTGTGCGGATACACAACAGCAGTAAGTTGTCGGAGAGGAAATAATTTTGAAGACGCGAGCCAATATTTACCGCCATTTCTTCTTCCGGCCCGCGCACGTCCATAAACGCGTTCTCTCAGTTCCAATATTTGAGTTTGTTCCGCCGATGATGACGGGTTAATAAAAATAAAAATTGCGAGCCATGCTCGCGATACAGAGAGATGGGGTGTGAGTGCCGAGAAGTTTTTATTGCATAAAGTGTGATGGACGTTCGCCATCAGTTCCTTATTTCACATACCTGACGGAAACATCGTATATTTATATATTATAGGGAGAAACAACATGGCCAGACAAAGGCGTCTCTTCGCCGCCATCAACCCGGCGCTTCTCGTACTGCGGTACACACGAAGAACATTTCTCCACCAAACCGAGAAACGTGATGTAACTGGCAAGTGGCACGGCAGCGCACAACAACGTTTTAAATGATGTAAAAACAACTTGTGCGATAAGTAAATTTCCGCGGCATTTTGTCCATGAATAATTTCACTCGGAGAAACAGAAAAAGGGGAACAGAGTAGGCGCTAGCTTACGCAGTAGGCATGTCGGTCTTTGTAAACTTTCTTGTATCGTCACCGAAAGTCATCTAGGTGCGATCGTAACGTTTGGAAATTTCAGTTAGTTTTAAGAAGCCTCTTTCTGCCTACAGTAACCATTCAACCTCTGGTGGCATCGCTCACTATTTGCCAACAAATCTGCGCGAGCAATAAGCCTGAACTAGTGAATCAGACTTAGGAATATTCAATTACGAAGAAATCTTTCCGTATAAGCAGGAACCGTAAATTACTAAACGAGACGTTCTCTTCTAACGTCTAAGGATTACCACTGAAGTGTTAACACGACATGTTTATTATAAAATAAGACGTTTCTCCATCTAAACGTGTCCGCACTATTTACTGACCGGCGAGCTTTCAGTTGTGTTACAACGGCGGTGATGTCAGATGGTTGTATTGATTTTTCAAGAAAATGAAAACAACTTCAAGTCGTGTGATTTACACACGGGAAATGAACGACTTGGACACAATGCACAAAATTGTCCGCTGGGCCAGGTACAAGATGCGAGAAGTAAAGCCTCTCATTCCAAAATGCAAACAATACTGGCACAAGGCCGCCTAAAACTAAACTGGACAGCTTGGAAGACTCTTCCAAGTAAAACCGGGACATAAGGCCTTTGTAATATAACAATTAAATGCAAGCGCAACGGTGCCAGATCCAAGCCACTTCTAGTTTTCTAGCAAGTAGAAGACAATGAAAAAGAACTTCTCTGTAGCCGATGGGTGGTTCCAAAGTCCTTGCATAACCATTCCTGTCGCTTCCACCAGGTCACGAACCACGCCGACGGACGTCCCCTTGGCGTCTGCCCGTAGCTTCCGGAAGTCTCCGCTAGGCCAGCCAGAAGGTTGTCGGTAATTTCAAAATACAGGGCGCCCAGGCAGACGGAGGTCCGGCCGACGCTTGGGGGGAACTGGTCGTCCGTCGCCGCCGTGATACTGGAGAATAGACAAAAACGGATCAACACATTCACACGTACGACAAAATTGAGAATAAAATAACACGGACGGTATCCAAGGCGGCCATCCGGCACGTTTCATGAACAAGGCTAGGCAATTTAATATCAATTAAGAACTTAGAGCAAGCAAAACACAGTCGCGTGTCCGCTTCGGTCTTTTAGGTTATGGTGTTTGACAGGCTGTCAGCATGACTGTTGGTGACGTCACGAGTTCAGATCTTATGAACTCGAGCGCTCACCAGCTCGTTTAGACTTTCGCCGAGGCGAAAGTTGGTACATCGATACAAAATAGACCACTTAACTTAATTCGGCCGCCGACGTGGCATTTGGTGGCGGGGATCCGACCGGGAGCGCCGGACATGACCGATGCGAATTTGGGGCATTCGACCGTCGTAGCACGGCGCCGGTGTTCTTGACTGCGGGTGGCGACGGTCGGCAGCGGCCGTGGAAACTCCAGCGGCGAGACAGGGCTCCAGCGGCGGTGGAACTTGGAACATAACGACGGCCAATAACTCCAGCGTCGAAAAGGGAAACTCCCGCGGCGTAACAGGACTCCAACGGCGGTGAAACGTGGGGAACAGCGCCAGCCACTGACTCCAGCGTCGAAGAAAGGGGAGCTCCCGCGGCAGAACAGGACTCCAGTGGCGATAGAACGTGGAGAACAGCGACAGCAAACATAGGCATAGGAGAACGGGCATAGAAAAATCGGCCCCTGTGAACGAATTAACCATGATCTACCATTTCCGAAGTGCCGTTGGCCGAGGCGGCCAAGGCCTGTTCTCTACTCATGCAACATGGTCGTGACGAGCTTGGTGACAGAAAGATCGAGTTTTCCACTCGAAACAGTTTATAATGCTTCGCTTATCGCCAAGAAAAACCTCACCACAAAAACACGGGTTGCGGCCGTCAACGCGAAGTCGGTGGTGGCATCATGCTACGGTACAGCTCTGCTTTGCCGAGGGCAAAAGCTGCTTCTGTCTCTGCCCGCTGGAGACTGGGATTCGTACCGGCTGATGGCCTGGTACGAGTAGCATGACCCCAAAAACAAAACAGCTCAGTCGGTGATGAACACGATCTCAGGGGAGCACTGATTCTCCATGAACGCTGACGAGTCACTAGCACCAAAAATGATACAGAGTCGAGGGGGATTGGAAAGACAACTACCAAAACATCGCAAGTTTTATACATTCAATGAGGGCTCGTCAGAATATGGCAAGTTAAACTCCACTGGAGCTGATGGCCCACAGGTGAGAACGGGTCGGAAGGACCGAACTGAGGATAATGAACTAACAGAGGCGCAGCCTCAGCAATAACGGTAAAATCACTCAACTTAAAATTCCAGCGCAGAATGGGGCTGCGATGCACCGGTCTCCGTCAATCAGCCTGCCCGAGGCACCACGGTTCCACCTGAGACTACTCGGAAGCAGGGCACGGATCCTTGCGGTGCGTTTAGTTCGGGGCACCAGGCACAACTCCTGCTGGCCGAAGGTTGGTGGTGGTGTGTCTCCACTTGAATTTGCCCGGTCTTGCGGTGGGAACCGGGAACGTCGAACAACCTGAAAGACAAAGAGACGGCAGTTAATCGCTCACAACTGGGCTTTGCGAGGAAATCGGCCCGGGGCACACACCTGTCAGTGGTGACACTTCAGAGGTTCCAGCTGCTTCACCGAGGCTCAGGCCAACCTCGGTGACATTTACAAAAAAAAAACATCCTGAAGGGGAAAATTCGGCAGAAAAAGATTTGAAATGATGTCCAATAAAAACACGAAGGTGAAGGAAAAAATTACAAGCTGAGGGCAAAAACGTAGTTACGACAGGCCTGCAGTCGAGGCGTGATTCACACGACACACATCAGGAATATGCAAATCCACTTGACTAAAAGGCGCGCGCTTTTGGAGTGGTGGCTTTTTAAGCCTCGATCGGAGACGCGCTGCTCTGGTAATTTGCACTGCATAGGCGGCGTTGCTTTTTAGCGGCGACGACATGGGCACTGTTCCAACAGGAACGAGAAGTGCAGGTGATGCTTTCCTAGGCGACTAACGGCGATGTGGTGTTGCTTCGTCCAGGCGAAGGCCTGATTCTTGGCTATGGACTAGCCATTTCCAGCGGAGAGCGGAACGATTCCACGTGGTGGGTCCGAAACGAGTCTCGGGGTCCGAGACGAAATGGCCATCAGGGACGAGCCCTCGAAAACGACCTGTGATGATTAACAAAGTACAGGGGCCATTTCCCAAGAAAAGTGATTGCGGCTTACCCGAGTTTTGGCGATGCCAGGGGCAGCTTTTTGGGACGCAGTTAGCCGGACATTGCTGCTGTCACACGTCGAAGAACCCAAATGATGGAAATTGACATATCACGGCAATGACAGCCGCGCACGTGCCAAGCAGGCGTGGCACCGTTATGCCGCAAAAATCTCTAGGTTCACCGCAGGTGACACAGGTCCGGACGAATTTCGAGGCGTCACAACCACCAAGAACCCCAGAATGTAACCAGAGCTGGCACATGGCAACGGATGGTCTGCACAGAAGCGAACTGCCGTTCGTGCGAAAGTCCGATCGTGACAATCTCTTATTTTCATTTCTGGTATATAAATCAAGTTGTTAATCGTTCCACATCATGTTGATAACCACATCAGAGTCCACATAGCTTTTTTGTTCGTTTTATTAAGCATATCAGTCATCATATGAGTTATACGTCGAACAGGGATAGCAAACGAATCCCAACACCAAACCAAAGTCTCATAATACGTTACTTCGAGCTTCACGCCACCTGTTGGCGGGAAGTTGAATTATTTTCGGCGTTCGTCTAACTGCGACGCATATTAGTAACTATGCGACTTATATTTTTTATAAGTAGACGAACAACGGGTTGTCTAAATTTCGGCGTTTTGCGGTGCGTTTCTGTTTTCGGAAATGTGCCGCCGGAAGCGTAGGAGGCAGGCAGTATCGTATCAGTTGCACCTCCCGCCCACTGCTTACCTTATACCTCGTCTTTCGCCCGAAATTTGAATTCTATTGTCGGATGGCAACACTGGGAAGGCCTGCGTCTTCTTCTCCTCCGCAAGTTCGTGCGGGTTTCTATAAATCCGGTCGGCGGAAAGAGTAAGCTCATTATGCCCATACAGTCGTACAGAATGCACACATCCGTCCCTAGATCCGGCGAATGCCATCTTATATCTTTCATTCAGCTATATCCCGGGGCGGAAACTTATTCATACGAGTGCTTGTATTAATTTTCAGTGTATTGAACGCCGCGTGAAAGGACACCGTGAAATATCACGCGGGTTGATTCCGCCGAGCTGCATGACTTTTCTGCATATTTCTCGCTTCGGAACGGCTCGTGGAAATCATTGCGAAAAGCCTCCCACAATTGCTTTTAATTACGCGTCGGCGGAGCCTGTCGGATTCGATTTTTTTCTCATAATGCCCGGCATTGTTCATATTCATAATAGGTATAAATTCCATCCGGTTGGTATTCTCTGTGTATTCGCATCAATTATTTAGCCATGCCGTACTTATTGGAAATAGCAAGGCTGTTTTAATCATCATAATGCATGTATGGATTTTTGGCGCGGTACAACGGGAATCATGAAAAAATGAAAATAATCCGCTATTTCGATTTACATTTAGCCACCTTGTGAAAAAAATGAACCGTTCTTGATCATATCCTGAGCAAAATACCAAACCTTTTTCCAGCAGTCCAGGACCATGTAAATAATGGTATTATTGTCACAATAACCAACAAACGATGAAATTGGCACGTCAGACACGTTAGAAAACTACAGGCAATAATAAAATAGTAGTTCCACTTATCGCAACGCATCATCGCAGACAGCAGATTCAAATTTCGCGGGCGGAAGGTATGACTTTGGCAACTACCAATAATGGCGCCTTTGATTAAAGGATCCGATACTAGGCTCTAGATTTTAGAAACCGTCACACTACAGGTTGACGGTGGTTACGGTTTAGTCCTATGGCGGCTTTGTAGAACACCCGAGAGCTCATCAATACCGCCGCTGCATAAAACATAAATGCCTTTTTTTTTGTAACAAAGAATCTGAACATTCCACTCAGCGTAACTAGGTACTTCACTTTTTATCGCATCAACTGCTTTTAGTCACATTGTAAAACCCGAAGCGATCCCTTATCATCGTAATAATTCCGACACTCTGTTTAATGCGATACACGTATAAAAACTGCCTGAAAAGTATGCTCAGACTTGAGAATTATTCGCTGCAGTATAATTCCACTATAATTGCATTTTTCCACACACACAACCACTACCATCAGGGACTTTTACAAAATCCACGCGAGAAACATCACGAAAGGCACATTCATTTCGATTAGATATCACACTTGCACGCACAAAACAAATAAAAGTTTTTACACTTATAGCCAATTTGCACACAACACGTCGAAATAAGAGAGTATTGGGCCCCAGCGTGCGCCATATTACCGCACGGTTTCTCCAGTGATTAGCTTTTTCACCTTGCTTCCTGTGGTGTTTTTTCGTCTAGAATTACTTTCACGGGGGAAGTTTTTCTGTCTCACTTATGATTTTTCTGATTAACTTCAAGAAAAAGCGTGCCTACCTAACGTTGATTTGTCACCAACACAACTGGAACAAAATGCTAGGAGAACAGGATACACGTTTGCAATGAAAATTCTCTCTCTCTCTCTAATCATGACGTCACCAAATAGACGCCGCCACTGGAAATGGATGGTCGCTTTGTTTTCTTGGTTGCATAAGCACTAGGGATAGATTGAGATCTTCTGCCAGTTGAAGTAGTTGTCAAGTTGACGTATAATAAAAGTCGGATCCGCATAATTTTTCAAAATTGTCCTTGTTCAAAATGGCCAACACTTGTATGGTTGATTAATACCTACCTACATCTACGGAATGTAAATACGGAAGTAGGACTTTTTGACTCCAGTGACAAGCCGGAGCGCTGGGGGGCTACGGCTACGGCTGGTGGCACCTGCAACACCAACCGGGAGCAGCTGCCATCAGTCAAAGCCGTAGCGCCCCCAGCTTGTCATTTTCTTTTGGCTTCGAAAACTTCTAGCTCTAGATTTTATAGATCAATGAGAAATACTGTTACGTCGTTCTCAGCTTCTGTCTGCTTTTTGATACTTTCACCGATTGGGCCAGTCCAATTCTGCCCCGCCGACCCGCCGTATCAGTTCCCAGTAACTATTTGGGAGTTTCGTTATCTTGCTGTGGCTGTCCTGGCAAACGAATTCCGCATGCCTTTTCACTAATTGGCTGTTGATAAACCTGGAACTAGTGCGCCAGCCGGCAGTAGCTGTTAATGGAAGGCAACGCAGAAAGTATCCACTTTTTTTCCGTCCAGAACTTTGCACGAGTGCTGTCGCCTGAAGTGAGGGCTTTCTGCGTCCACGTTTTGTCTACCAAGTGGTTTTCGAATTTGAGTAGATCGAAACCAAAATCGACTGTTTCTCGGACTTTTCATTTGCCAATGTGCACCGTGTGGGATATTGGAACCCTGAATTAGGCTTTATTTGGCCAACTAAAGCACGACCACACCTGGCGCATCTAAAACGAAACCGACCACGACCTGCAGGTAACGTAAAGAATGATTTGGTTCCCCTTTTTGTCATCTTTCCGGATTGGATTCGATACTAAGTTTAGCGAATTATTAAAGGTTTCTACGGATTAGATTTTTACGAATCAACTAGATATCTAAAAATTAGATGTCTACCAACAAGATTTCTACGAGCTAGTGTAGTATATCCTGGTCACGGCACCATTTCTGTAGTGTAACCCCGTTTTCGATGTTCGGCAATGTTCGTCGTTGTTCCTTCTCTTCTCCACGTCTATTACCTTTCGCCTACGTTGTGTAAGTTCTTACTCTGGCTGAGAATGTGTCGTTGGGGATGAGGTTTGATTCTTGAATAAAACGCGAATGAAATGCAAGCAAAATGAATGTTTATTGAAAATCAATTAGCAAAGTTTTGAATGAATTTGTTTCTTTTCTCAAAACACCTCACAACAAGAAATCGACAGTGATAAAATTATACAACATGATAAAGAACAACAAAACACAAAGACAAATGAAACAAGAAAAATCAATTCAAATTATTTAGGCATTGCAGGAATTTACAACAATGAAATGAACACAAAATCAGATTAGCAAAACAAAAACAAGAAAATCATGAAACATGTTCAACCGTCAATTTGATCGCAAGAGAAAAGTGACGTATTCGCTGACAGGCACACATGGGAAGAACACGTCAAAGAAACCCCTGCGTATAGCCTGGTTAGTTGCTGAAAAATCCCTTCCCAAATGATCTGAACAAAAGTCAAGTGTGAATGAGCCATGATGAAATGACAGAGAAGTCACTCCAGTAATGCATTGATCAAGTCAGCTTGAATCGGTGCTTGATTCTCTTTGAAGTTTGTTTCGTTCACAAGTTATTTACGCAACAACAAAAGGAAACTTTACGCTCAGCAAATAATTTTACATTTTACAAACAAAAGAACTCAAATTGATAGATAAGTAAACAATAAAGAAACG
Organism: Anaspis maculata; assembly: GCA_949128115.1. NCBI lineage: Eukaryota > Metazoa > Arthropoda > Insecta > Coleoptera > Scraptiidae > Anaspis > Anaspis maculata. The sequence goes on from OX421961.1 coordinate 27,881,407, forward strand.
ATCGGTAAACAAGTACATAAATAAACAAGACACAAATGATAAGTAAACAAGTGGATAAATCAGCGAGAAACAAATGACAAAAGATGGTGTAGGTAAATAAACAAGAAACAAACAAGAAATAAATAGGTAGATAAATGAACAACAAAACAGGTGAGAGAAAAATTAGTAGAGAAGTTGAAGTTGGTCATACTCTTTGTAAGCAATTGGAAGGAAGAAGTATCTATAACGCATTCGCCCGAAATTCCCCAGAAGTTAACCCACATCGCAAACCCCACAGAAACATACATACAAAACAGAAGAATGGTTAGTAAACAGTACAGGCAAAGGTACGACTAGATCCGATTCAGCGGTCCTCTCTTGTCGTCTTATTTTATTGGAACTGGAACCCCAACGTGAATCGAAGAGGTAAATTTGGAGTCAGATGTACTTTTGTGATATCCTGATGGGATGGACAAGGAGTTCTCATGAAGCCTTTTTCGATTAGGCCCACACGTGAGATCAACCCACTCAGGTGCTTGCCGGTGAGAGTGCCGACAAGACCGCCCAAGGTACTGATTAGAGCGGGTAAAAGCAAAAGAAGTGAGACCAAATAGGAAAACACTCCTGCAAAATTGAGTATGTCTTCATTCGTTCCCGAAGGTGAACACTCATTTTCGTTAAATGCGAGATAAGTGACATTTACAGTTGAGCTTGTGAATGGATCGACATTGTCGGTATTATCGAGGAACGAGAATTGCAACCACAATCATTGAGTACTCACACCACTTTCATACCTCATTCGAACATTCAACGTACGCATTCCTGGTGAGAAGTTCCGTGATACCACCGAATATGTTTATAAGTAAATATGCCCGTCAAAACAGGGCAGTGAAACAGAACAAACCCGAGTCTGAAGCAGCGGCAAAAGGGATGGGAAACTAATGTGGCGATTCCCAAGGCAACAACATTCCACAAATGCTCCGGTCACTAGGCAAACCAATAGCCGACAGGATTTCCTTTGAATAACAGAGTACCTACAGAATGCCATCCTCTACAGATTTGCCTCATAAGTAGGAACAGTAAGGGATCACGTTAAACATTTTGCAAAGAGGTTACATAATTCCCCCCAAATAATAAAAGGTTAGTAGACTCAACAAGGCAGATTCATACAAGTAGGTGGACCTCCCCCCGGACACGAAGAAGCGTGCAAGTCCCTTTTCCTTCTTTTACCTTCATGTAAAACCCGACAATGAACAATGAAATGTGAATGAATCATGAAAAGTACTGCTTTCTACTTATCGACTGATTTTGGCGTAGCAGAATTTCTTTTTGTCATCTTACTGTTTGTGACGTAACTTGGGGAAAAGAAACAATGATGAAACCTCGAAATACGCGCGAGAGCGCAGTCCGGGGGCCACGTCATGAGTGCACAAAGTGCACACCCACTAGATTACGGCCTTTGTCATCAACATTGAGATCATTTGGGAGTAGATGAATTACACAAAATTCAAAGCAGTGCAAGCGCCTTGATTGCAAAGGGGAAAAACTGCGGGTTATGCAAGCCCGTTGAGAACAAAGAGCACAAAGAATTTCGTGTTATGTACAATAATTTTGCGGACAAAATAGGTATGGAAATGCCTGATTTGGTGAGTGGGTGAAAGCTAAAATTACGGTACAATAGTCAAAGAAAGACCGACCTTAAAATTGTAAAAACGACGCACTCTCGTTGCCTGGTTGAAATCACGTGTTCCGCACCACAGCTGATTCTCTTCTCTGCACGCGGCTCGGCTGCTGCTCGCCCAGCAGCGCCATCTCCCTCTCCCATCGGCAAACGCTACGAACGTCAACGACCGTACCCAGTTCAGGTATCAACGTACAAACAAAACAAAGGGGGAATACCACACTAGTTTCCACCATCGAGATTTCAACCGTTGAATTTCAACCATCTAGTTTTCAACCGCCTGTTCCAAAGTCTAGAGATTTTGCCGGCAAGTCTTCGTGATCGTCATCTACGTACCAGGGAGATTCCCGAAACGAACAAACGTACAACTCAGTGGAATAGGCCAAGTAAGCAGAGCGACATTTCGCCTACCGTGAAACTTTATTTCCCTCTCTCTCAATTGCGTTTTGTTCAAAATGCCGTAACATGCAATCATTTTTCTCGTTGATATATTTGTTTAAACACTACTCGAGTACCGTTCTAGTGAAAAGACGGAAGAAAGATAGATTAAAGTCTCAAGGGTTAATGAAGTATGGGTTAGAACTCATTGGTTTCGCAAAAAAATCGTGCGACTCCGGCCGCCCGCCAAAGGGGTATATCCGCTTTATTCAAATTGACATCAGATTTGTACGCTTGTCTCATGGTTTTGCCACTCAACACTCGACATTTTTGTACCTTCTTGCTGGTGACTTTTTGAATAGAGCAATATTTATAGGACGAAAGGTAGGTCCCCATTTGACTTGGATAACTGTATTTAATTTTGCGAACAGGAAAATCTCAAATTCTAGTTTCTGGGTTTTGTAGGTGAAATTACTGTTACTGGTATAAAAACCCGATAACGTTCTTTGTTGCAGCTGATAAGTAGGTACCTATCGAGTCGCGTTAATATTAAATCGTCTTGGGTTTGTTATCTGACTTTCTTATTCCGACAGTAGGTCTGCCTTTGTTCGAACAGATAACGTTCACTTAATTCCGGCTTGAGTTGAAGCCAACCCTCCTGTTCAGAACGTAATATTTCGCTCATTGTGGTAATAACAGCGACTGGCAATTTCATATTTCATTTTTGTAAAATTAGCCAACCGGCACCTGTCCATTTTCTTTGCCTTTTGTAAATAAAATTTTTATTCGTAATCCAAACTTTGCTTTATCTCCAGTGTTGTATTTGTCATTGCTTGGTACTATAATTATTTTTGGGAATTGGCTTACAATACCGTGGCGCCCCCCACTATTTTAAGAACCTCGGCCTTCTCCACTGATCAGCTGGCGGGCCGTGTTCCTGAATAAAACAGACCGATTGGTAAGTCGCACCGAAGAGGCACGAGGCTTTTTGGCATGCAACAATCGGTACAAGCAGGACTCCGAATCCGAAAGTGTTTTTTTCACCACCGCTGCTGCCATAATTGGGAGTTATTAGGACTACCGCACATAGATACATTCTCGAATAAGCACAAAATGCGGGTACCTACTTTTTCAATATGACACGCCTTTCCTCAGCTTTTGCCTGGCACGTTACAGTTGCGAAGTGACGCACGGCAGTAGTAGGGGCAGAACTTTCAAGGGGACAAACGGCCGAGTTAGTGAGCTTTTCAACCGACAAAATGAAACATCAACTCTTCAAAGACAAAATGACAAAATAGCACAAGACTTATTTGGAGGCACAAAGAGGCCGATTTCACGTTGAAATGCACCAGCAAGAAAACTCTGCTGTAGACTTCTGTTGTCGGACATAACAATTCGAGCTTCGTGCCCTACTTAGTGCCAGGTAGAGCAAATACCGCAGACGTTATTAAAACTCAAAATTTTCTCCTAGATCCTTTTCCCCGGGTTCAGTCTCTTGTTCGTGGCGGCACATTCATTGTGCCGCAAACAGAATGATTGGTACGGATAATGGCGTCAACATAAATTTGCGCCGCTCCAAATAATGCCGAGTTTGTTTTGAGGGAGGACGGGAAACGCAGCCAGGCAGACAGGCAAGCCAGGAGCAACAGCATAGAGATGGGGGCGCGCTCTGTGCTCCACCCCATCTCTTTCCCGGATAAGGCGGCAGCGACGGTCTCGTCGCTTCCCTGTGCAAACGTGTGCGACTATAATAAATGTAAATTGAGTTAGACGTCGCGCTAAATGACTGCGGCCTCAGGTATTCGTTTATGGACGCGACCGAGAGACTTCATAATTAATTTAAACCACCGACGGCTCGCGTCATATCCATAAATCAGCGCCCCCGACGCCCCAAATTGCATAAGCACCACCGTCGCACCGTCCAAAGTATATACCCACTCGTACATCGCCCCGAGACTTTTCCTCTGCGTTCCTCATCGAGTCCCCTTCACCCGGATACCTATATCCTTTCCCTTTCCGGAAAAGTCGCGGCGTTGTGGAGGCGGCCGTGGGGTTATTGGCGGCTAATTAACTGGAAATTGGAATACTTAGTGTTGCTTGGTCGGCATAACTGTGGCGCGACTCCCAATCGAATGCGGATTAGCCTTCGGGTGTCTGTGTTAATTAATCAGATCTCACGTCGCAAGGATGGACTGGTACAGGTGCGTTATTGTGATGGTTCTCATTAGTGCCGATCGATTCACCTTATTCTAAACGTGGAATCGTAATTCACAGCTGAAGGGTCGGATTACAATATACGGTTTCTACCCTAGCTCCTACCCTTGGTTTTCTCAAGATAATAGACAAAAAGTTACTTAATTTCAGATTGCAGCCTCACTTTCATTAGACGGCTTTCATGCTCTGACCAAAAATCATTGATTAACACGATGCACCATTACCACCAATACCGATGCAAGGCAATCTTTTCAGGATATAATCAAATTCTTCAATCAACTTCGAGTTTCGACTGACCTGACCTCACTCACTCTGTCTGTGAGATGCACTATCATGATTGTGCATCTCACCACTACAAACCCAAAATGGGAAATATAAGAATTCGCAGCACACGTACAACACCAAACTTCATAGCATCCCGTCCGCTTTCATGTGGTACCTGATGGCTGGTGTAAGCCACCTCATCCTAGATTGTCGTACTCACAGACGGCATCAGTAGACCGGTTTGGTTCAACAGCGAGATGAAGGGACTATACTGACATCTCCATGGCCATCGACTCCGGTGTCCAGGCTACGTGACAGTTGTGGTCGCAAGAGCTTTGCGGGCGTGTAGCCAAGTTCTCCTGCAACTTCCTATGGTTTCTAGATCCAGGCCGGCGAAGAAATAAAAACAAACGTTTGTCTTGGTGTCCGCGTTTGTCTTGAAGGTGAGAACTCTTCGCGAGATATCCATATTTCTCTTTGCCCCAGGAATCGCAACTGATAACTCACTGACTTGCCGTGTGCATACTCAGGTTTTTTTTCCAAATATTTAGCCAGCGGCATATATGAGTTTCGATGGCGAGAGCGGTAACACTTTTCCCAAAAGCACAATCTTATGATTAAGCGAGCTATTTCAAGGCTGTGGGAAAAAATTCAGCAGTTATATTTCCCTCCGTCTAATCACAGCAGTCTTCCACCTGAATCTAAAACAATCTACAGTCACCCACGTCATCCGTCACCACTTTTACCAAGTCTTCGTGTCCCAGCCTGGTGTAGATTTTGAAAATTGAACTTTGGAAGGCATTCACAACAGAAAAAGAACCTTGTATCGCTGAAAAACTACCTACATCATCGAACGTCTACGACTATGCAGTCGCAGTCCGTTAGCTACGTTTCCTGCTAAAGACCTCGCAAGTGAAACGACCTGGTCTCGCCCCCATTTTTTTTTGTTAATAACCAAAGGATCAACTCAACTAGCTGATTAACTAAGTTAAAGTTAAAACTCTGGCCTTTCCTGAAGTAGCAGGGTCAATGGTATGATCGCTAAAGCCAAAATACCATGACTAGTGACCGTACTCGAATGTGTACTTTGTGGTACCGCACTTTCCGAAGATGCCTTCAAGTTTTCCGCTTCTTACGTCTTCAGGGGAAGTCTACGTCAGGGTAAGGACTCGCCATCAACTGCGGATCGTCCTTCCGAATCTAGCGATATTTTTAGGTCAAGGATCCGTCCACAGATAAGGTCCTGACAGCGGTTTTTCTGAAAACCGCCGTTTAGGAATTTGATCAACAGATGGCGCTACCGTCGCAACCACTACATGGGGTGTATTTCACCTAGTATAAGACATTATTACGCACTTAATTGTGGTTTGCGGTTGCGTCTCTTACGACTCTCCCGTCTTTAATTCATTGTTCACAATTTTCGTATCTTTCCTCACTTCCCGACGACTGAGAGACAAATTTCACATCCTTCCAGTTCTTCTTCGGGACATGGCCCAATTTCTAGGATTTTCGTGTTTTTTTTTGTTATTTTTCGACGACTGATAGAAACTTTTTGCGTAATTCCCCAAATCTCCAGTTCCTTTTCTAGTCCGGATGCTAAGCGCCATATTTGGGTCCAACCTTGCAAATCGTGATGCCGGGATGCCATTTAGCAGAAATGTTGTACATACCCTATGATTCATTTTAAGAAATGGAGCCCACCTGCCACCCCTGGCAGATCCTTGGTATTGGTAGTCGAAGGTCCAAGAAGTTACCATTTTTGGAATCTTTGCTTTTTTGTACTTTTTTCATTGGACTATATATTTTCAAGGTGGAGGAACACAATGCAATAAGTTTCCAGAAAGTGTAATGCACCAGTGGCGTACCAGACGGCTGCGAAGGAGCCGGGTCACGATTTTCGACAAAGTCCAATATTAAACCGTGACCTCACATTACACCTTTTCAACACCACTTGCACTTAACACCTTTTTTTACATGTTTGGCATCATTTCTAAGCGAATCGCACATTCTGATTCCAAAAATAAGTGTGAAATGTCGATCGAGACGTGTTTGACCCGGTTTTATTAGGAAAAAAACTTGATTTTTTCACCCTCAAATTTGACGTCTTGTAATTCTAGTTCCATCGTGACCCAAAGTATTTCTAACTATGATTTTGACTTAAACAGTTGGCTTGGGCTATTTCACACACAAATATCATTTGATGGAATATCTCCCTGTTTTTTATGAAGTCACAGAGAAATCTTGTTTCTTGAGATATCTCATGTTAACAGCTCGATGGGACAAAACGTGCTATTCACAGGAAGAGCTATGCTGGAGTTGCAATGTACCTTTCTTTTGATAATTTATTCATTTTAATGCATGAGAAAAGTTTTCTCTATCAAATAAAACAAAGAGAACTGAAATCGGGGCCATATCATCGTCTTGACATCGTTGTTTTTTTCGACAATTCGACAGTTTCGACCTATGAATTGATAGTTTCCATTATGGTCCAAAACACTCACGATCACAATTATTTTGAAATAGATTGCTCAACTAAACTGTTTTATAGAAGGATTTCATACACTAGAAGTTTCTATCGCTGCTACAGAGTCACACGGTAGTTTTATTCCAAAAGGTGCATCATGCAGGAATTTTATTTAAAAAAATTGCAATATCGGAAGAAAAATGCTGTCATGACTAAAATACGGCTCTGATTTAAGTTTGTTTTACTTTGTTTGATACAAAAAATTAGTCTCGTGCATTAAAATGAATAAAGGACCAAATGAAAGCTACATTCTAACCCTAGCATATTTTTTCCTGTGAAATAGCACTTCTCATCAAATCAAGCTTTGACATGATACATATTTGTGTCTGAAATAACCCAAACCAACTGTCTAAATCAAAATCATAGTTATTATCATAGTCATACATTGGACAACGATGGAACTAAAATTACTAAACATCAAAGTTGAGGATAAAAAAATTATGTTTTCGTCACATAAAACCGGTTAGATAAAGCACGTCTCTATCAACATTCCACACTAATTTTTGAAGTCAAAATATACGATTTGGTTAAAAATGATACCAAACATGTCACAAAAGCTGTTAGTCACGGTTTAATTGTGAAGAATCGCACCTCGGCTACTTCCTCGGCTACTTAGCAATATACCGTCTGGTACGCAACTGTTGCATTACACTTTCTGGAAACTTATTGCATATTGCATTGTGTTCCTCGACCTTGGGAAAATATACTTAATGTGTGGTTAGCCATGAATTCTGAAGCGATCCTCAAATTTTCAGCTCTTCTCAATTCATTCTAGGTTGGAATAAAATTTTGCATTTCTATCATGGGTTATATACGTACCGGGCAACAGCAAGCTACCAATGTCACATCAAGGTGAAATATTCTACCCAATCCCGTTGTAAAGCCTACTTCGATAATCAGAAATGGAATTGAAAAGCCATTATTCGTAAAATCCGAGATTTCGGATTTCTTCTCCTCTGAAAGATAGGCAACCCGCAAAACGTCACCTTGGGTCGTCATGACATAGTGGACATCAAGTGTAATCATGATTCATACCTATCTACCAAAAATCAGCTCGATTTTCGATCGAATAACCAAGAAAACGTAGATTTTATAAATCTGCCCCTGGGAGATATGTAACCCACAATATTAAGGATCTGGCGGGGGTGGCATGTGGGCTCCATTTCTTAAAATGAACCATAGGGTATGTACAACATTTTTGCCAAGTGACATCCCGGCATCACGATTTGCAAGGTTGGAGCCATTAACGTTCGGACTATTCGGGACTTATCTATTTTCCACATTTCTCACCTCTTTCTCGACGACTAATAAAAGAATTTCGCACCCTGTGATCGTTCCTCGGAACTTAGACGAATTTTGCTTGTTCAGATCTTTTCTCTGTTTCCGCCATCTGATCACATTGCTCATAAGCAAAATTTCACCTAAGCTCAAGTCGCATTCCCCTTTGAAATTCAGAACTTCTGCTCACTCATTTTCATTTTCAAGTCCCTCCTATTGCCAATACCGCACACCGACGCCAGAGAAATTCCCTTTCCTCATTCTTTTCACTGCACGGTTTCAAATCATTGCCATTCACCGGCGCCAGAGGAGGCATCATTTGGAACTGAAACTGGAAGTCTTTGGAATGACTGCCTACATACGGAGTTTGTGGTGATGATTTTCCCTTTGGGGTGTGTTCGAAGTCTTCAGTACTCTTCCACACTGTCGGGGGTCCGGCTACCGCTTGGGCTTCCTCGAACACAACTCTCGGCGAACGTCCTGGGTCAAGATGGAACTCTTTGTTGGCACAGTGAAACTCGGCCCGGCGGACTAGGACTTTTTGTTAGTCCAGTTTCACTGGAGCCCTTTTCCCGCAGGACGTAGGCGGGAAGTTGGCATTGAATTCCATGGCAATGAGTTGGCCGTAACTCCTTGTTGGCACAGTGAGTCTTGACCCGATGGACTTGAACTTTCTTTCAGTTTAGCTTCACTGGAATGACACGGAGCCTTTTCCCACTTTTTCAAACCGCTGGGTCTCTTTTTCATCTCTTTATCGCCACCGCCGGGGCTCACCCGGATGCAACTCTCGGCGAGCGCCCATGTCATGGATGGAACAATGTACGACTCAGGGCGGAGCTTTTTGTAGGCTCGGCGGACTATGAATTCTTGTTAGATCAGCTTCACTAGAATGACATTGAACCATTTTCCTATAGGTGGGCGTCAAGTTGGCATTCAGCTTGAATGAGGCGGGTGCAACTCTTTGTTGAAGTGGCTTTTACATTGATAAATTTTTTTATCTCTAGTGTATTTTGTGAAGAGCAATTATCTCATAACACTCACTCTATATGCCGATCACGTTTTAAATTCAGCAGAATTAAAAACGCGGTTGGCCATGTTGCCTAGAGTGTAACGGACGCTGCATAGACCAAGTTGCGCGAAAACGGGCTGAGCTCAAAGAGGTTAGAAAATTTTGACAAGAAATGCCAGATCTGGCGTCTCCTTGCATCATATCCGCTGCCCTGTTGCCTTGGCCGTTGTTTGTCATGATGTCAGGTGAGTGTCATAGTTGTTTACATTCCTGGGAAAATTTCATTTAAGTGTTCTGCCCCCGGTTCTGCCATTGCTATATTCATGGTTCTGCCTGTACATTTATGAGGTAAGTACGAGTAGCACTCTTGTCTCAGTACTTAGGTGCATGTAATTTTTTTCTTTCATTCAAAGTTGACTTCAGATGCAAATGACCAAGGGGTGAATCCTCGGGTGAATTACTGGGACATCAGAACGTTCAACGGATTGTGATGGATTGCCACGGGATTACCACGGGATTCCCACCGGATACGATTTCTTCAAATTAAATGGATAGCCACGGGATTCCAGTGAATTTCCACAAATTACCAACAGTTTGGGGCCACGCCTGAATCACCACCAGAGAAAGGCGCTCTTGCTTTGCGGTGCTTATCATCACCTGAGGTCTCCACGCTATAAGGTTATTTATTAACGTTACATAGACCAATGGCAGATAGAGGACTTCAATTTTGTTTAGATTTACCAGCAATATTCCTCTGTTAAAAATTGTCAAGAATTACTGGGTTAATCAAAGTCCAGGGCCGCAGATTCGGAAAAATGTATCCCTGTGTTATTTGGTCAAATTTACATTTTTGGGAATACTGTTATCGGGTTCGAGCCATATTGAGGCAAATTTAATGGTTGACCCGCGATGTGGCTCGATTCTTTCTTGAAAAAAGTTGGCTTCTGTAATTTTAGCTTTTTAGGCCAGCCCTTTTGTCAACAGAGACAAGCCATGAACAGTGAGTAGATTATGACCAGACAAAAATGAAAACTTGATCCAAAGTTTTACCTTGTATTTTTTTGTCAAAACTGAAAACGAACTTTTTGGACAAATAACACAGATGTGCAAAATAGAAACCCGCCAATTCTGTGATTTTTCACTATGATATTTCTGCACAAAATAAATATGTATTACGATTTTCCAACAGAATTTTGTCATCTTTCAGAAATGAGGATTGAATCCGAACTCTCGGGGGATAGAGACTAGAACCATTCATCTGAACAACAGAGGAGCAGATCGTCACCTCAATGTCAGCTTTGATGGCTGGACTTCATCTGCAGCACAATCCCACTCCCAAGTACCTCGGTGTGACCTTCGACCAAACATTGTCCTTCAAGCTCAACTTGGAGAAACTCAGTGCCAAGACGAAGACACGAATGAACCTGGTTCAGAGACTTGCGAGAACTACATGGAGTGTCGAAGCCACTACTCTTCGGATATCCACCTTTGTCTTGGTCTAGTCGACAGCGGAATACTGCGCTCCTGTTTGGATGAATAGCACACACACACAACATCATTGACGTCATTCTTAACCAAGCATTGAGAATCATTGCTGGAGTTGTCAAATCTACCCAGACTTTCTGGCTGCCAATTTTGAACATCGCAGCCATGTGGAACTGAGAACCAGACCATGAACCACATCGTCGCGGAGTAGGTGTCCGCGGACAATGGCTATCAAAAACTGCATCTGAGCTAGACCTGTAGTTCCTCAACATCTCCATCGGCAACTTCGCACTCGCCCACTTGCTGCATCTACTCTACCCTCTGTTTCCTAAGATGGCCACTGATATCAGCCTCCCTGACACCTTTTCCTTTTTTTTTGCATTAAAGCTACGTCGAACAGTTTCTCTGTGCTTTGCCTATAGATCTTCAAGCGAATGCTGTAGCTGAAGTTAATTCATCTCACAGGTTCTCAAGAATTGTTGTATATATTTAGTTATAGTATCAATGTATCTTAAGTACCTACATATAGTGATACTAGGTACTATTGCACTATATAAGTTGATTTACGTTGTCACTAAAATTAGATCCTTAGTACAGGCATAGCAATAATTTCAGAAAAATTGTGAAATTTTCGATTATTACCTTCGAGAGCTTGTAAAATCTATCACCTAGTGTTAAATTTGAAGGGCACAGATTAATTTCAGATATCAGCTATTGACCTTTATTTTTGACCAAAAATTAGAACAGTTTCCTCAACGTGATTTATTATTTTATTTGAAAAAACATTCCACCACCATTCGCCCATTTAAACTGGCGAAAATCTACCAAAATCAAGACGCCTTGAACCTTCGTACAATCTTGCAACAGCGCTGTACTTGATTGACAATACAAATTCAAGGTCATCTAGGGAAAAACTGATCCAACATTACAAATTTGAGCATCCCCAATTATCGCAGAATTGCCAACTTGGCGTAAGAAAATTACCGTTCTAGTGCTGAATTTAAAAGCTGATCGGCATATAGGTTTATGTCACGCGTTTTCAGATCTTGCTGTCACAACAACTGTCCGTAAACAGCATCTCATCACTCTTGTTCTGTTTAGCTGGACTCTGTTTCTGTGGCTAAAACTTGCAAGAAACTCTTTACAGGTGTATTACCAGACAGCGATTTTCTTATCGTTGTCTCGTCCTACGCTGTGTACCGAAGAGATTTTCCCGACGATTACCTGAAACGATCGCTAGTCCATCAAACCTGGTCGATGAGGGACAATTGATTAGGTCAGTTCGCGGGTGATCTGAGAACTTATTGGTATATAGACAGCCAGCCCTCACCCGTGCTGCCCAAGGGTGCACCCAAGATTCTGCACAGCCTTATTTGCAGAAAACTTATTTCAGATTCTAATATGCCAGCTCTGTCTGAGCCACCAGAGAGTAGCGCTTTTTCTCACAGCCCATTGGATCATCTGGAATGGAATCTGTGCATCCTGCTTTATCCTGCTATTTTAAATTCAGTCACAATGATGATGACATTTAAAAGAACGTGGTTGAATTGGGAGACGATTTCACGTCAATGCTTCCTGATTCGTCCGTCAATGGTGCAGGCGTCAGTCGTATTATTTCTGAGAACGACAAGCCTCCAAGCTTAGATAGCTCCGGTCAGCTTATTGCCTCTTGGCTTGGACCAGTAGCGCATAGGTACTCTCTCGCTGAATCAAACATATTCTCGACTCTGGTAAGATCTGCCTGGATTGGATCGCGGAATCGAAAGTAGAATGAAGCAACGTACATTTCGATCAGTTTATACTTGACTGTTGCAGATAGGTTCTTGCTATCGAAGCACGCTTAGGTCACCACCTCTTCGATTGCCCTCTGATTCAGCACAACTGCGATCTTTGGGGTGTGCCTCTTGCATAATGTGGCCATCTTCGACGTCAGGCCGCACACTCTTCCATTCCTTGACATGATTAGCTCTTGAAATAGGTCGATATCACCTTGTATTTCAATATGTTCTTACTGACATCCTCATCCATTATCACATCTTGGTCGCTGACAGCTCCATTGCTTGATCTCTCAGTTTCCAAGTACGCCATAGCCCTCCTGGAGGGCTCCAAGAGAGCCTTCGAGAACCTCGAGGGAACGAATGTTGCCCTGAACTGACGATCTGGAAACTTCCAACACTTTAATTGAGGTAATAGGTGATATCGACGAGGCGGCCATTTTGTGGAAGCTAATCAAAAACAGCTGACTGAGATTAAGATTTGTCACATACCTACATCAAGACTGACATGTCGAAGTTGTCAAGCAATTACAGCAAGACGCTTGCTAACGATGATTTGCCCAGCCGCGAGTAGAAACTTGCGGTGCTGTGTTTGTAGTGTGACCCATTTGAGCCGGTAAATCAAAATCTCGACTACACTTTGGATATGATGCAAAAACACAACGCGGGAGGCCCTTGTAAGCTACTTGTGTTGGGTACAGAAACGCTCTCAGTCAAGCAACTCATAGCCCATAAAGCAGAAGAAGCACACGACCTACCGCACGCAAGAAGTGTTCTCTGCAAGCTTTCAAGTCTCTTGTGAACTTTCTGTTGAGATAACTTCTTCGACTTGCTCGATAAAGCCATCAGGATTTCCGTTGTTCAGATCATTCCTGCGCTCGATCTCCACGGTATATCAACACTCCAGGGTAGTCCAAAACAGTGAAAACCGATGCTCCCATGCGGGAGTAGGTGGCCGAACAGCCATATACACAGCGAACAGAGCAAACTACCATCTTCTGGGTCATTGAAAACATGAACTTTGTGACGCTCTAGTTGATGTGATAAAAGTCAGTTTGATTAGCTCCTACAATATGGCCGATTTTCAGGAACGTGACGTCACGTCGATACGACCTATTAACGTATTGGAGCGCGGAGATCACTTAATCCAGAGAGTGTTCCCATGTGGCGTCTTTTTGGGCATCGCTCACGAGCCCAAAGCATCTGCATTCTGCGCTCAAAAGACGTTGAGAACCTAGTTCGCAACCTAAGCTGTGAGGTGCTAGTTTATTGCCACCTTTATGGCCTCGTGGTCTTTGCTGGAAGTTATTTCCATGATGATTTCCGCTTTGACGCTTCGGATTTTGCGACACATCCTCCATTTTTGATCATGCCTTCTTGATGAGCTTCGCCACATGAAGTTTGCGGCGCCAAATTTCATTTTCAGCCTCTAACTGAGAGAAGCAATGAGGTTATGAAAGGCGGTTTATGCAACTATGGCGATTCGGCTCCACCATACTCGTGTAATATTCCTCTCTAGGTCACCCTGTACTACTTGAACCAAAACATTTCCTGCAAGCTTGGCGTTTTACAGTCTCAGACGAGAAAAAAAACAGTAACGTTTATAGATTCGACATATAGCAGCTCAAGAGATCAGCATAAAAGCGGCGGCGACCGTAAAAATCACTGCAATAATTTGCAACGACTCTCCTTCTGCGACTGCAACTGCTAGTTACCGTGCCATAAATCCGAGCTTTACATTGTAGTTCGGGACACGATTCATGGTAGCAGCGGTGCTATGGGTGATCTTATCGCCTCAGTTGTAAAGATATTAATTTGCCTGCAACTCGGAATGGAAAATTGCTGGGGAATTTGGTGTCGGAATACGAGGTACCTAGTGGCTGTGCTGCAGTGGCGCAAGCAAGGTGTTATTATCCGCCATTATTGCAACGCGCCACCGAACGTGCTGGAGTTGGGTGCGCGACAATATTGTCGGAATCAAACCGAAACGTCTTCGCACAGAATCACGTCTCTGTCACCTTAACAGGGAGCGCAACACAATAAGGGCAACAAAGAGTTTCACTTGATGGCGTCGGAGCGGCAGGAGCGTCTCTGCTGGTGGTGCTGGTGGATTGATTGATCGACGCGACGCGACGTCTGGTTAGCAAACAAATTGTTACACGTTTTATGTGATTGATGGTCGTTCGATTATTCGCTCGCCGCCGCCACGAAGAAGACGACAATCATTAACCGGAGGGCGAGAAATTAATGTGGCGACTTGACCTCGAGCGTGACTGTGGAGACTTGTCGCCTTGCCGCATATCATCCGAGTGCTGCCTGGTGCCTGCCCGCCTACGCTCGCTTTCGTTATCTGCGATCTCAAGATCTGGGACTCGGACCAATCAGCGACAATTACTTTGTCCTGTGAATTGCGGCAAAAGCGCACTGTTACTGTGGCGGAGCGCACACGGGGGAATTCTAATTGCTTCGATTAAATACAGGGTGGGCTTCGCCTTCGCCCCGTAAACAGGCACACGTTAATTTGACGTTCACCACAGGCAAAATAGTCGATAACAATTTCAGAATAAGATAATAAGAACCGGAATCAAATTTGCAAATCATCAACCAAACGATGATCGAGCTCGTACTCTTGTACAATTTGTAAATAGCGTCTGCGGGATGTTTCATAATCCTTCGACTTGTGATGGAACGTCCCCCCTTCCCCCTGACATTTTATCTGTTTGGCCTGTGATCGTCTTAACCCTCCGTTGTGCCCACTTTTGTTCAAGAGTGAAACGACTCGAGAAGGAAGAAGTTGGAGTTCAATAGAACAAGCTCATTGCACAGAAAGTAACGTTTACTCAAAGCGAAATGAGTGCATGATTTTTTTTATGGTTCTTTTCTCGAAACACAAAATGAACAATATGAACAAAAACAATGTCACAAGAAAACATCAAAAGCAGTACCATAATAAATTGAAAACAATAGAAGATATGTCTAACTGTCAAATCAAACAAAAAGGAAGAGTGACAGATTCGGAAGATAGGCACTCAGTGGAAGAACCCGGCAGAGAAACCCCTGAGTTATGCCCAAAGAAGAGGACTTTCAAATATGGTGTGGCAAAGTGACAAGAACCAACTGCTATTTTTGGTATTATTGGCAAGCTAAATCAAACAAAATTAGTAAACTCATACAGACATTCAAAATACAAAACCGAAGACACATTGGTAGACAGGGAATACTGAACAAAACACTACAATACAGCTACAAAATGATACAAAATGGTGGTGTTATTTGCGTATCCTGTGTCCGAGGACCCTGCAAGAGAACCTTACCCACAAAATCTGACACGTGCCTCGTTACGCGAGTCGCAAGCGACTAAGTTGCAACAATCAAACATATCCGCTATGGCGGACCCGGCCCTTTCTCTGACAGGTGAAAACAAATCATCTCATAACAAACAAAGCAAAATCAATGAACATGACACCCCAAATAAAGGTACCGTACAACGTGCTTTGACGGCAAAAACCCTGTGACACATGTGCAAGAGCAAATTATTGGAATCAGTCAATTTAGGTTGATCGGAAGCGGGTGATGACACAAAATATAACTTTCACGGTATTCAGGAAGATCTTATCAAAAGCACCAAGGCCTTTGCATACACAAGCATCATTTGCAAAATAACAGTGAGTAATAAACAAACAAAATGGAAATATTTGAGAACCACCAACGTAATGAATAGGACGTACTTTTAATTTATTTCAGCAGTAAATTGGCAAATCAAACCAAGTGTTCAAACAATTGAGGCGACAAGCAAATACACAAGTGATTGAAAATATAGCGAAATTATATTTTTACTTACAAAAATGCACACCGGCACCAAAGAAACATGCACATGACTTCAAGGAGCTGATCCCTGGCCCATGGTATAGTTCCGTCACTCTCGTGCGTCTGCCGACGGCCGGCATCGGCACCCCCCTCGCGCGACCTAGAAACAGCCCTAGGGCAGGTGGCAAGAAAGGTGAGTTTTCCTCGAACGTGTCTGCTCAAAACTGGCCGACGACCATGTGTTAACGAAAAGAATGCACGTTCGCATTTTGTCCCAGTTTCGAACACATATACAAAAGGGGAATTCAACTATTGAACAGACGGCGCAGCGCTTATATTTAATTCATTTTAAAATCAACCCAGAATCCCACAGACTGTTGACGTTGCACGTTGCAGATATTTTGACAGCTACATGATTTTCAATGGTGTCGTGGAATAATTGGAGGGGGACGGCCAAAGCTTGACACTGGAAAGGCGATCTCAAACCGGAAGTCAAACTTTTCCGTTTTTCGTCAGATATCGCTTTAGTAGTAACGATTCATTCGACTCATTTGACCAAGACGTTTGTCAGATCAGATGGTAATGCGGCCAAGAAGACTCTGATGCGGCAGTGTGGGGAGCATCGCTAAGGTGCTCTTTTGGTCTTTTACCAAATCCCTGAACTCTTTGGCATTTATACAGGGTGATTCAAAAATGGCGCATTTCCTCCCGTGTACGTTGTGGGAGACGTTGAGGGAGCACGGAAAAAATAGTAAAAAAAAATTGGCTCATTTATCCTTCGAGTTACGAAGAGGTGAAGTTGAGAATTTAACTTCTTCAGTTTGCATGATTTTAAAGCAAAGCATTGTTACTTGCGAAGAGTCACATGTCGTTAGTAGTTTCCGATTGAAAATTTCTCTTGCAATTGAGATTTGAGTCGTATTTTCAAATTTCAAAATTCGTCTTCCACCTCAAAAGTGCCGTGAAAATACATTTGGCAAGTATGTTTGGTATGGTCCGGCAGGTTCTACGGAGTTTCCAGGGTAACAATACAATAATGCTATTGTGATGTACCTCTTTGATCTAAAGGTGCGAGGTAGGTACTAATGCGATGCTGCCAGATTGGACAGATTTGTTTTTGTTAATAACTTGCAAATCGAAGCCGATTGATTTTTTTTATTATTTTTCCCATGCTCCGTTAACGTCCACTATAACGTGCCCGAAAGGAAATGCGCCATTTTTGAATCACCCTGTAGATATGTACCGTTCGATTCAATAATTTGAGCCCCTTGAGTTTAAGGGGGGACAAGACTATGACATTGAGACTGACAGTTGCTAGTGCTGCTATGCAAAAAAAGGTTCCTAGCACAGTGCACTTCGGAGTAGCTTGGGGCTTCTAGTTCAGCAGTTCATGCCGTTTCGGCAAATTTTCGTGAACCGGTGCAGTGCGAGTAATTCAAGAACGCTATTATCTGCTGTTATTGAGTGATTTCCACCAGCTCAGCAATAATCCTTATTCTAGAATGTCGTTGATTGTACAGGACACAAAAGTTGGAGGCTAGTCATCTCGTCCTACATGTGGAAGTAGCTAGCTAATGGGGAGTTGCAATTGAAAAACTCAACGTGAGGTCGCCACTACTGTATGGGGCACCTACTTCGATGAAGCGGCCCTAACGACGGAAAAAAACACGGGAGTTTGTGTAGTTTGACCAGTAACTGACAGTGACTTGAAACGTCAGGCAAGAAACAGGGGTTATCCAATTTTCAAATCAAGACATGAAATGACGGACGCCGGTCGTTGAAGCGTCAACGCCGTCAAAATTGTTGAATTTGCCCCCAACGGTTGTGGCGCTCTCGGTGTGTAAAAGTGGCAGTGCAAGGCCCCATTTAGATTTTAACTGGGTGACACTTTATACTAACTATAGTCTAATCTAATAGTCCGTTTTTGTAGTGGGTAATGATGAAGCAAATAAAAGCTCACGATCGAAGCGTTGAATGGCTACAATGTATACGTTCTCAAGCGACATCCCAGCGCCGCCTGTATGCGTTGTCGATTTTCTCCAAATTAGAATTTGTACATTCGGCGTTAGAAGCTGGAAGGACGTAAGACCTAATTGAATGTTTTATTTCCGGCACTTTCGCGCCAGGAAAACGGCTAGGAAATGTTTCACCCAGTCTGGCGGTGGTGCCGGTGCGCCAGAATAAACTCGACGTATAATTCAAATTTCGCATGGAATATAACACAAAAGTGAATTACGTATAAAGAAAAGTGGTCGTGCAAAAAGAGTCGACAATTTCCGACCGCACGACTCAGAGTGGTGGTGCTCCTCGGTATTTTCCAGAAAATTCATGGACTCCTAAATATATGTATATTACCGTGCGCCGAGTCTGGAGATATTTGCGTATATAGCAGAAATAGTGGTTCTGCATAAAGGAACAGCTTAATTGCTTAGTCATAGCGTGGTCATGGCTATATGCATGTCTGGGAATTCAGCTTTAAAGAGTGTAGCTGATTTAGCAGGGAACTCAACGCAAGCGGTGTACATCCTATACGGTAATTGTTCTCTAGTAGGTACTACCAGTAACTCTGATGCACATTATTGTAGCTGTTGGGGGAAAAAGAGGTGGCGCACTTGTAGATATTACTAATATGTAGTAATATTTATAATACTAGGACACATACCTGAATAGCTAGGTATACCTACCGCTCATGAACCTATTGCGCATTCTGCCGCGCCGCGCAATAGAAGGAGTTAAAGAATGACGCCATCTTGATGGTTAATTTCCAGTGTATCTCAAAATACCGAGCTATATAGCTACTACAAAATGTCTAAAGGGCCGTGAAACTGATCAAACATTCTGCAATTCCACAATAGCGATTCAGTTTTTTCAAGTACCATTACGTCAGTGTATTTAGTTTTCTTGAAATTACGAAATAATCACATCGAGTTGGATGGTTGAGAGCCACTGTACTCTGAGCAAACGAAACGTCAAGTGACAGCTTTTTGACAGTGTAAATAAACATCACGTAGTAACGCACACCTTCTCTTTACCTGATGATTCCCACTTAATGTTATTAGTGTTGATTCCACGTACTTTGAGGGAGAAGCAAAATAATGTCGTGCTTGGTCAAGTGGCCAAGTAGCGAAGTAGTGCCAGTCCACACCACCCAAAATCCCTAAATAACCATCAAGATGGCGGCGCCCATTGTTGCAGGTGTCGGACGTCTCTCTTGCGCGGTATAGCTGTTCAAGTATGTGATAGGATATCGTCACTTACGTCATCAAGATGGCGGCTCATGGCGCGAAATCGAGTATCCTGACAACCCCCACTTTCCCCATATGACTCAATGCTAATGCGAAATGCTTTCATTTAAATTCTACTCCATTTTGACGGAAACGTATGCTTGCAGACGCTTGCTCATGCTTTTATCTGTATTCATACATCTGAAAAATTATTCAAGATTTTCCCATAACAAGACGTAGAATAATTATTTTAGGCGAACGTGTTGTGTCTGCGTTTGAGGCACGGTTTAGTTCGCGCACGTCTCACCAGGTGGCCCTTGTGTCGACGAAAACTGTCACTCACTGTCGACTGAAAACTGATTTTTGTACTTAGAAGCACTTCAAAACAGAGGCAAACTTTTTGCAACGTTAGACACTAGGCGCGGGAAGCTGCAAAATTACCGAATAAATGGTTGATGGTTTGGTTGACAGCAGCAAAAAGTGACAGTTTTCATCGACACAAGAGCCACCTAGTGGGACATGCTGGAACTAAACCGCGCCGCAAACGTGCACAACACGTTCACATAGAATAATTATTTCACGTCTCGTTTTACCTCTTGTTATGGAGAAATCTCCAATAATTTCCCAGGTATATACAGATAAAACATGAGCAAGCGTCTGTAACCATACGTTCTCGTCAAAATGGCGTAGAATTTGAATGAAAGCATTTCGCATTAGCATTGAGTCATATGGGGGAAAGTGGCGGCTGCCAGGATACTCGATTTCACGCCATCTCCCTCCAAAGTTACCACTTCGTGACATCATGTGACGATACCCCATTAATCAATTAGTATTGAGATTTAGAAACCGCGTACCCAGTAGATGAATACGGCTTCTATGGGCGATTTAGGTACATTTAAAAAACGCCACCTGGTGTAGAGCTCGGTACTTGATCGTAGAGGACGTTTTTGGGAGGAACACATACTTCGACGTCTAGTAGCCTAGGTGGGCACCAGTGGATACCTGCAATACCCACATTATTGACATGGAAATTTGACAAGTAGAAATAATGTGAAAAGGGGTTTGCATTTGTGTCTCTTATTTCATGTTATGGTTAGCATATTTAGCAGGCTTTTAGTAGATCTAGCTCCAGAGGTGCGCAGCTGAAAGACTACGCCCCCAGCAATGCACTACATTGCGGTAAAAAAAAGACAACGTTCACGTCCCGAACACAACGGTAGCTACGGCGAGCTCATTAGAATTAAAAATGCGGATCTTCAGCAGAAGTCCAAGCAGAAAATCTTTAGAAAAAAGCGAGAAAAAAAAAAGTAGGTGATGGTTGACTCTGCACGGCCAGCCCGAGGTGATTTTTTCTTGGCTGGCAGGCTGGCTTGTTGCAAGGCTGGTCTACGGCCTTGTGTGTTTCCCTCCGTGCGGTTGTGAAAGTCTGTTGCTCTTCCTTGGGCGGAAACTATGTATGATTTAGAGAAAGGTCTGCGACGACGCTGGTCATCAACATGGGGTCCAATAAAGAGCCTGCGGGTACCCAAAGGTTCACAGGAACAAAAGTTTGCTTGTAGTGGACTGCACAAAACAGCAAAGTGACAGTTTTGACGTGCCATCAATTGACGTAACAGCCGACGTTGCTTGCGGCAACTTACACCTCTTCTTACAATAATTCCCTAAAACTTCCTTCACGAAACGGCCATTTACCCCAATAAGGTCAATCGTCTATTCCAATCGTAATGTAATTCCGCTAAGATCAAAAAGTTGATGCCATCTCAAGGTTGTGCTTGAAAATGTACATAAGTGTGTGTAGTGGATAGTGGTAGAGTGAGGACGACTGAATACAGGCATCGCCAAAAACAAAAAACAAGATGTAGCACTACAGCCAGACCGGTGATTTATAAAATAATAAATTTGAAAAAGTTATCAACGTGAAAGCTTCCATTCGCAAGTATAATGACAGTGTTCATTTGGCGAGCGCACCACCACCGCGTAAGGTGCAAAAGAAAAACCAACCGCAGGTAATGGCAGCTACACACAGAGAGAGGGCGATTCATGTCGTCGATGGGCGGGTGGCGCTACACGTTGTGCCTTATCGCGGCCAGATCAATTCCGCCGATAAAATTGTCTCAATCGTGGCCAATTTGTTTTAAGCGTCGGGGCGTCGAATGCGGGTTTGCGTGTCGCCGTAGGTGTACACCCATAAACCAGGTCGACGGCGCATTAGTGCAATTGATCTCGGCAACTTGGCTGCACGCTGCGATTTCCCCCTGGTCGCCACGAGGCGCGCGGTAAACCGACCGACGACCCATTCCTTTGCCCAGGCGGTTCAGAAATTTTCCCTTGTCGTTCCGGTGTTGTTTTGTTTGTGTGCACTCGGACTTTGATGGATCGGTCCGCGGTCACCTCGCCGACTTGGCGCATTGTCGTGCCCGCCGGTGCCGTTCGAAATGTCGAACGTGTTCAATTGACAAAACCACACCATGAGGACGAGTAGAACGAACACGGCTTAGAGAGTCCCATAAAAGGCGCGGTGTGGTCTGATAGAAACTAATGGCTTCGCGGATCAACGGCGGAGCTTTTCTGGTCGCTTACTGGAAACTGCAGTTATTGCGGCGGGTACACCTTGAGTAATGGCTGAGTGTCGTCTAGTAGACAGAGTGCTCCCAGGCAATGTGTATCCAAACGATTCATCGTCATTACTTCTAAAAAAATCTCCAAAAATGGTGTCTAAGATTCTAAGCTCAGCGAAGATCATAACATGGTGGTTTTTTCAATTAACTCCACGATTTCAGTGGCTTCTGGCAGGCAAAGTACGCAATCCATCAACAGGGGCATGGCAGCATTTTGTAGCTTACAGTTTCAAGTTTTCTTTGATACAATCACCATAGTTGTCAGTCATCAACTTTGTGTGCACGTTGCGACACAACCAAATGTTTTGTTTGACCATTGCAGGAAACAGTGCTAGAAAGTTGCCATGCTTTTTCCTTGAGGGCTTTGTCAAAAATTCCCATTTCCAGCTTCAGTTTGCTATAAATTTCAATCAAATTGATCTATAAGAACTTTGAATTCCAAAATGAAGAAACAAAAGTTTAGCAAACCCAGTCGGTATAGTAGCACGGTGAGCTCGGCCTCGCTTTCAAAGGCGAAGGTCCCGGGTTCAAATCCGCACTGGGCCAGATGGACTTTTTCACGCGTCTCTTAGTACTGGGGCATCTACTATCGTGCGGTGATGCCCCGGGAAGAGGGATGAAACGAGAAAGCCATCGAAACAAAACCCCACTGATAAATCCCCCACTGATCCAAAGATGCAAATCTTACAGTACTTTGTTGTTATCGTCCTCATTGTTATCGTTAAAGAAAAACCCCGACGGCAAAAACCTGCTAATAACCTAGCTGTTGATGCAGGGCAAAAAAAAAAAATCTGCAACTTTCAGGCTGTTGCTCCATGCTGTAGTGTATCCTGGTCACTGCACCATTTCCGTAGTGTAACCCCGTTTTCGATGTTTGGCAGTGATCGTCGTTGTCCCTTTCCTTTCCAAAGTTGTTTACCTTTTGCCTACGTTGTGTGAGTTCTCACTCCAGATGAGAATGTGTCCTTGGGGATGAGGTTTGATTCTTGAATGAAACGCGAA
This sequence comes from Anaspis maculata, assembly GCA_949128115.1. Classification (NCBI taxonomy): domain Eukaryota; kingdom Metazoa; phylum Arthropoda; class Insecta; order Coleoptera; family Scraptiidae; genus Anaspis; species Anaspis maculata. The sequence continues at coordinate 27,904,645 of OX421961.1, forward strand.
TGAAATGCAAGCAAAATTGATGTTTTATTGAAAATCAATAGCTAAGTTTTAAATGAATTTGTTTCTTTTCTCAAAACACCTCATAACAAGAAATTGACAGTGATAAAATGACACAATGAATAAAGAGCAACAAAACACAAACACAAATAAAACAAGACAGATGGTTGCAAATTATTTAGACAATGCATGAATTTACAACAATAAAATGAACACAAAATCAGATTCACAAAACAAAACAAGAAATCATGAATCATGTCAAACTGTCAATTTAATCGCAAAGGAAAAGTGACGTATTCGCTGACAGGCACACATGGGAAGAACACGTCAAAGAAACTCCCGCGTATAGCCTGGTTGATTGCTGAAAAATCCCTTACCAAATGATCTAAACAAAAGTTTAGTTTGAATGAGTCATGATGGAATGACAAAGAAGTCACTCCAGTAATGCATTGAATATGTCAGCGCGAATCGGTTCTTGAACCTCTTTGGAAGTTCGTTTCGTTTAGGTACAAGTTATTTACGTAACAACAAAAGGGAACTCGCTCGCTTATGCTTTGGAGGAAACCTTACGCTCAGCATTTATTTTACACTTTACAAACAAAAGAAGTCAAATGTATAGATGAGTAAACAATAAAGAAATTGATCGGTACACAAATACATAAATCAGCAAGCAACAAATCACAGGTAATGACGTATTAAATGAACAAGAAACAAACGATGAGTAATGGTGTGGGTAAATAAATAAGAGACAGGTGAGAGATAAATAAGTAGAGAAGTTGGAGATGGTCATACTTTCAGTAAGCAATTGGAAGAAATGAGTATCTATAACGCATTCGCCCGAAATTTCCCAGAAGTTACTTATCACAAACCCCACAGATACATACTTACAGACAAAACAGAACAATGGTTAGTGAACAGTAATCACATACAGTAAATAACAGTAAATACAAGAAAATCGACTCGAGCCAACCTGTGGCCCTCTCTTCGTCGTTTTACATGATTCCCCCCAAATAAGAAAAGCTTAGTAGACTCAACAAGGCAGATTCATACAAGTGGTGCCCCCCCCCCCCCCCTTCCCGCCGCAGGACACAGAGAAGCGGCAAGTCTCTCTTTCCTTCCTTTTTACTTTTAACTTTCATGTATAACCCGACAATGAACAATGGACTGAGAATGAATCATGAAAAGTACTGTCCTCTACTAAGCGGCTGATTTTGGCGTAGCAGTGTTTCCTTTCATCGTCTTACTGTTTGTGACGTAGCTTTTGGAAAAGAAACAATAATGAAACCTCGAAATACGCGCGACAGCGCAATTCTGAGGTTACGTCATGAGTGCGCAAAGTGCACACCCACTAGATTATAGCCTTTGCTATCAACATTGAGATCATTTGGGAGTTGATAGGTTACACAAAATACAAAGCAGTGCAAAGCACCTTGATTTCAAAGGGGGGGAAACTGCGGGCTATGCAAACCCGTTGAGAACAAAGAGAACAAAGAATTTCGTGTTATGTACAATAATTTTTCGGACGAAATAGGTATCAAAATGCATAATTTGGTGAGTGGGTGGACGCCAAAATTACGATACAATAATCAAAGAAAGACCCACTTTAAACACGTAAAAACGACGCACTCTCGTTGTACTTAAAATCACGTGTTCCTCACCACAGCTGATTCTCTTCTCCGTCCTCTATGTACGCGTACCTACCTACGTACCTACTTCAGGTACCAACGTACAAACAAAACAAAGGGGGAATACCACAATGCAAGAAAAGTTGATGATGGAAGATGAAGATTCTCCAGATGCTTACAAATTAATAATAAGTTCTACGCCACTAATTCGATTCTTTCGAAATTTGACAGATAGGTAGATAATTTCGTTTCGGTGTTCTAGAGGGACAGTTGGTGTGGTTTCTCACCAGCATGATTAGTCTGTGGAGAAGACGCCTAGTGTGGTCTGGCACCGGCACGTTCGGCGGCAGGTTGAAGGACGAATATGGAAATTTGACAGTGCTAATTTGCAATATTGGTGTACGAAACTATGAAATTCGCGCCACACATGCGCAAATACTAGCTGGGTTCTATGTATCTTTCTCAATAAAGGTCCGAACAAAAAACCGGTTAACGTGAGCAAATGTAGAAGGACAAGAACGAAAAGCTCTGCATTGCGAAGCTCGCCAGGAGGTAGGCATTTACTATTCACTTTGATGTCTTCTGCATTGCCAGTTGCAATTATAAGTTCGCGTTCATCACAATCAAGTTTTGCTGGTCTTGTATGTTTGTCTTTCGCGCGCTAAACACAAAACGCTGAGGAGCGTAAAACAAACACGAAAAGAGCTTTTCATTCGTTCAACTGTCAAACTGTTCGCATTAATTAAAATAAACTAAAGCAGCGGAGAATTTTCTGAATACTCTCTCTCTCGATGCGACAGGCAGGGAAATATGAAAATAAAAGAGGCGTCGATGCGGACGTAGTAGTGTAGCTCAAGAGGGCAGAGAAGCGAATATTCCAAATATTTCAGCCGTTCAACGTGACGCGCCTGCATAATTGGTCCTCTAGCTCGTTGAAAAATATGATGTTTATGAAAACACGACGCGCGCGCACTTATCAGGCTGTGATTATCTAGAAAGGGGATGGCGGATGGATTTCCAAATTAATGGAAACATCCGCATGGAGCTGCGCTACACTCTACGGAAATAAACGATGGATTAATAGCTCGCGGACTAGCAACAGCAGCAGCTCAGCGGAGAAGCGGCAACGGCGGCCCTCGGATGAGTTGAAAAATAGCTGTACAGATACTGATAATACTTAATTGCCAGGTTGTTAATTGCGCTTCGACGTTATTAATTATTCACGTTTCGAATATTTCATTGTGCGAGCCAGCAACTCTTGTTAGGCGTTTTCCGGAACTCCGAAATATTTACTGCGCCAGAGCGTTCTTCACTTAAAGGTCCCATTGTTCCCCGGGGAGGCACTAAATCCGTATTGAAATGTTAAATGGCTAGAGAAATAGGAAACAAGAGAGATTGCGTATTGGAAATTTCTATGGGAGCATTTGTTGTCGTTGTTTTTTTAAACACTACGCGGATATTTTGCTTTTGTGAGAACTGATTTTCCACTGTTCAATCATCTATTGAACAATATTTTCTAACTTTCTCACAAAATTTGAAAATAGCATTGTGATGGAACGCATTTTCAGCGACTTTTCATAACTTGATTCAATAATTCGACGCAAGAAAACATTTCCATATTAGGAACTGAATGTAAACGCGACGGGAATTTAGGTCGAAGACGGAACTTGATTTTGTGTGTTCTTGCTGACCAAACGTTCCGAAGACGATGTGTGCCGTAATTTAGTACAGATGGGTCGTTTTACATCATTTTCTTGAATCATACTCTAAATCGCTTTTGGTTTGACGGCATTCGTTTCTTGGGTGATTCAATTTTCGTTTCCCAAATCGCATCTTCCTGTTCGGGCATCAGTTTATTTGTTTCCGGAAATTCAGAACAAAGAAGAGGATCGAAAAGGGGTTTTCGCGGTTTTTACAGTCTAGTTTGAAGCGGGGATGGAAGCACCCTACGCGTCTTATGGATTTCACTAATTTTCTGGGATTCCCAACGGCCCTGTTACCGCTGAACGCGGTGTTACGGACTAGGTATGTACGCGTTTTCCCATGGATGATGTCATATTCGTGTTTGCACTGCATTCTCAAGAAACACACAGCGATGCCTCGCGCGAAGAATTGTAGATTCTAAAAATAACGCGTATGGGATTCCTTTGTTCTTCCAGGTTCGAGCTTAAGTGCGTATACGGGAATTGTTCTCATGTTCAGGTGTGGGCTTAGATTAACTTCCTGTATGAGTCTGTTTTACGTTCTAATTTTTTATGTCATTTTTGTTGTCTCACGAATTTTGTTGACTTATGATTTTCATGTCAATATTTTTATGACCATTTCAAAATAATTTGTCCGTAATTTGATTGTCATGTAATGACTAATGTTTGTATGTCCTATTTTTGTTTGTGTCATGATTTGATTTTCATGTAAATGTCATTGTCCGCCGTCTTTTATGACTCTCATGTTTTTATGTTATGTTTTTGTTTTTATGCTCGCTGCTATGTTTGTCAGATATTCAATGTAGGTATTTTACAGGATCCTACTAACCACCCCATTATGACTTGTTCTGGGTTTTTATGATGCATTGTTGATATGATTTTATCTGCATTGTTTTTGTTTTTTTTTTTTTTTTGGTGTTCAAGGACGCATCAACTGCTGAGAGTTATTAGCGTCCTTACTGTGTTAGTATCGATTGACTTTATGCTAGTTACTTTGCTTATTTCTCTGAGCAGAGTTGAACAGTCATACTGTGATGGCGATTTGTATTTTTGGTAACAAATTTTGTCGAAGAAGTCAGCTTTTTTGAAAAAAATCCAGGGACCCCTCAATGTGGATTATTAGCAGCTGGGACATTTGGGAAGCTTGGATTAGATTTTGTCAAATAGTTTAATATCTCTGAGAAAAGAGAGATAATGTTATTCTCAAATTAACATTTGAGAATAATGTAGGGTCGATAAGGGTCCTTGTTGAGTCTGTAATTTGATGTGACACTCTGGCAACATGAAAATGTGGGCAGATGTTCAAGATGTGGTGTAGATTTAATCTGGTAGGATTGTTGCATGTAGGACAGTTTGAAGGATCTTGACGAGAAAGGAGGTAGGAGTAGGTGGGTCTTGTGTATCCCAATCTGATGCGACTCAATTTCACTTGTTCACTTCTTCGGTCAGGATTGGGAAGAGTGCCACATAGTGAAGGTTTGATGAGTTTGAGGTGGGAGCCATTCAGATTTCAGTTTCTCTGCCAGAGATGAACCATGTTCGACTTTTTGTGGGCTTTTATGTCGCTTGGAAGATGGAGTTTTATTTGTTCAGAATTTGAACGAGCTACTTTCTTGGCCTCCTGATCTGCTTCCTTCTTCCCTGCAATTCCAACATGAGAAGGAGTGAAGAGGAAGACGATTTTGCTAGATTTATTGGAAACTTTGTCTTTTATCATTTGTACCAGCGGATTTCTTGGATATAGTGGTGTCAAAGATTGGAGGGAGCTGAGTGAGTCTGAACAGATGATGAATTTGTCATTTGGGAAGCGTTCTGTGTATGAGATGGCTCGAAAAATGGCGTATAGCTCAGCTGAGAAGACGCTGCAGTGTCCCGGCAGCCGAAAAGAGAGTTTTTCAGATGACGCAATGACAGCAGAGGCCACGCTTTCATCAGTATCTGCATTGTTGATTTATTGATTCATTATGCATTGTTGACTGATGTGTTTTACATTTGCTTACTGATGTTTCTGCGATTTTGTTTTCACTAATTGCACTTAAATTGAACACTGGAATTTATCAGTGAGTTTTTATTATTTATTTGTCACATATGTGAGAGGTTTTTTCTCAGGGCTTAACTCGGGTTCCTTCGACTGGGTTCTCCCACTGAGTGCCCTTCTCCGAATTCGTCACTCTTCTCTTTTTCTTTGACATGACATATTTTGTTGTTGTGTTTTCACTTGTTTTTGTTTGTTTTGTCTATTGTGTGTCATTTCGCTAGTCTGTCAGTCCTGTGTTAGGTGTTTTATGGAAAGAATCTGATTCATTTAAATTTTGCTGATGATTTCAATAAGAAATTCATTGTTTGCTGTCAATTCGTGTTTCTGTTCAACTTTTTAATACAATCCTCATCCCCAAAGGTCCGTTCTCGTCTCGAGTAGAGCCTGAGTGAAACGACAACGTAAGTAAGACGTGGGTAAGAGGTCCAAGGGAGAAGGGGAGGGGGGTAACGACAAGCATAACCAAGGGTCAGGAAGAGGGGAACAGTTCAGCATCGACTCATTGACACGTATTCCCACTTTAATCATTGTAAAAAAAACACGACATTACTTTCCTTCTTAGCCGGCTAGCATACCTCAAGTAATGGCTTGGTATCCGGCACCTTATTGGAAACGAGTTTGGAGCCAACATCAACATCAATGAGACATGATCCATCAACTTACAAAAAAAAAGTAAAATAAAACCAATAAAGTGCAGTCATTTGTGAGAGGAGTGCCGTTAAACTGCGCCTTGTCGACATCAAATGGCCGTTCGAATCGGGTCTGACCCATTTTTACTTATCTGTCGAGAAATTTAGTACGTACTTTTCAATAATTCCCACACACGATCGCAGCAAAAGCCCGAGCTTTAAAATTCCACATAGGTTCTATTATCTTTGATCAGAAATTTCGATATTTTTCTAGTCTGGTCACATACATTGTTCTCAAACAAAGGATGAAACTCTTTTTGCTTTGTCGGCACTTCGACCGACCCGCGAGCGCTTAGAACAGCAAAGAGCGTAATTACTAGGAGTAGTATCTACCATTTATAAATTGCTTTTTAATAAAGTTAGCCAGTACTGTGGGTAGTCATCGTTTTGCTGTTGGCTGCCACCTCTGATGCCTGCAACGGCCAGAAAAGCTGCACAACCGCCCATACCGGATCAACGTAAATTTGGCTTGCGCCGAAAAACAAGTAGGCAAGTATAGTTTCAGATTCATCAGATTCTAGCGAATTTATCCTGAAGAGCTATATTTTTGGAAATATTGTTACTATCCTGTTTACAAGGTAGCATGTCCAACTATTCGAAACAATCGATCATCTGGAAGGTTTTAAACGAAACGCTTCCCCAATCAAACTGATTGCCGTTCAAGTTCAACTGACCATACCTCAGTCACTGGCATGGTAACACGTTTCATTTTAGACACGACACAGGCTCCGCCAGGTCGAAGAGTCCCCTAGAGAACTCATGTAGGTAGGCTGCTGAGGTCCTGGATGCCTGTAAGCAGTGTTCGTCTCGCTGCCGCCTTCAAGGAACTCGCCCGCTTGTTCTGAACTGCCGGCTTCGCCTTTGGTCAGGAAGCACTTTCAGATATTATGTATTCAGTATAGTTGAAGTAGCGTCAAATATTGAATATATATAATGGCAGCATGAACAATAATTCGACCTTCACCTAAAACACCAGAAGCTCGTGCACGCCGACGCCGTGCCGCAAACTTGCAAACTAAGTTGAGCCGGGGTCTCCTCCGAGTCCGGCAAAGGACGATGCGTAGCGAGTCCTGGGCTCCTCCGCGGAGGATCCCCCGGAACTGGATGAATTACGTCTCGATGACGGCGGCGTCGTAGAGGGCCGCTTAGTTTTCATTAGCGCAGACAATCATAGTCGTGAGGGGAATTTGAGCAGCACGCCGTTCGATTCCCCAAGTGCTCGTGTAAATTTCATCACGCAAACTTTGCCCGGCGACAGGTCACCACGTGACTATTATAATGACTTCGGTGCGGGGGGCGCGGAAGACTCGATGCCGGGAGACGATCGGAAAGCCATCGCGTCCCGGCGACCGACCGACGATTCGAATTCCGCCATTCTTCGCATCGCATTCGGCGCTTTATTGCTCGACTACACGGCAAATCGCCCTTTTGAAATCGTGCGATCGCCGCTTTCCAGAGAAAATATCGCACCAAGAATTGCGCCGCTGGCCGGAGGGGTGCGATGCCTGCACACACACGTTGAATTTTCCGTCGTTTGAATGTTCAATGACGGTTACCTACTACAGCACGCATAGGAAGTCTGTCTTGCGGAATGCAGAACGATAGGGTTGTGCAGATGATATCACAGGACCTCATGAAATTCATGACGCAAAGCGCTCCCAGTCCCCAACACTTCCACGCTCATGATCACCGGAACCAATAGGCACCTAGCTATACAATTATTTGAAATTGGAAAATTGCGTCCGCCAATGGGAAAATTCTTCTTCAAAACTCCTGGATGAGTAGGCAACCAAATATACTATACTCGAAAGAGTGGGGATTACTTCATCGGAGATGTTGACTTGATTTGTCCAAAAGGCAGCGAATTTCATCTAGCGAAGGACAACGGATTGCTTGAAACTATTACGGAATAACAATTCACAAAAATATATCCAAGAATCACTATCCAAGAGAATTATGGAGAATCACAGAGAATATCGCTATCATTGAGAAACACCCTAAATCTTCTTGCAAGAACACCCTCCACCAAAACTCGTGAATGGGTCGGCAACCAGTTATACTCGACTAGCTGTCACCGGCGCCGGCAAGCCGTCGCCTGGATGACAGCATTGGTTGAAAAATAGACAGGGAATTTGTTCCACTGACACCGGACAAGTGGAAAGGCAATTGTTTACATGATGTTGATTTTCCGTTGTTTTAGGCAGATCTCAGGTCTTCCCTTGGCGAGTTTAGTAATTTTATGCATGTCCGTCGATAGTGTTTTGGTCAGATGAAGTTTTCCAAGAGGCGCAAGCAATAGCTGTGTAAGAGTAACATGAGTTCAAAAAGATGTTTGTTTTTCGCGTGTTTTGAAATTTCTGCCTCGACTTGTAGGGTAGGGTTCTATTGTGAACGAAACGCATGTCAGTGGGTAGCGTCTGGTTAGTGAAGAGTTGTTAGGGAAAATTGATACACAATTATTTTGTTTATTAATATGTATTTCTACTTTTCTTCAAGGTAACTACTGAAAATACTGGAAATATTGATGAAGTACCACAATTTTGAAGATGAAAGCGACGATGTGTGTTATGAAAATCTGAACAGTGAAGAAGGCTCTGCCGTGGAAGACACTGCATAGTGGAAAGAAAAGAAGAACCGTGTATTTGTGTTATGTAGGAGCCTTTTTCATTATGTGAAGGAAAAATTGAGATGAAATAAAAGTATGTGCAAAATGTTGAATTTGACAAATGCATACAAAAGTTTAATATGGCGGCATTGGGAATGTCAAAATGCTGAATTCAACAGATGCATCTCGATTGTCTTCTTATCTCGCGATTTCAAAAATCTAGACGCCCTCTGGCGGCTGAAATCGCGAGTGAGTTTGTAAGTTTTTATGTCATCTCAGTTCTGTCGCTTCTGTCAAATAACCAGTGACGATCGCACAAATTGTAAGGATTCTTGTATGGGTGATTGAGTTACTCAAGAGAATGAACTTTTTCTGATTAGTGATCAATAATAATATTCAACTCAAATACCACAAATAATACAACCGTTATACAACGCACGATGACAGGTGACAGAAAAACTTACAATCCTCCATCTTGTTTACAGCGCCCCCATCGGTAGGTAAAATCGCGAATAGGCTTGAAATCTCAATCAGATCGGTTGAAAAATGGAGGATTTCAATAGGCACTCTGCGGATTTGCTTCAGCGCCAAAAGTTGCGATTTTTTTGTGCACTTGCTGCAGGAAGTTATCTGTTTCCATAACAACAATGCCATTTGAATAACCATATCACCTGAAAATGTCAATTTCAACAATTATAAATCTCAGTACATATTGACAATTTTCCTCACACATATGTTCGTGACTGCCGCATGAGGATGCTGAAACGGGCGGGATATTCCAAATGTGCAGAGCACCTTTATGACGGTTTCTTGAAACGTCAAAAATCAAAGTTTGACAGGCGCATTTTGAGGGAGGTATAGGTTGAAAATCCCAATCGGATCAGTTGATGAATGCAAAAGTTGAAGATGGGGGTCTTCTGGGACGTCAAAAATCGAAACTTGACTGATGCATCTCGATTGCCTAACCAAAGCAAGTACATGTTGAAAATTCCAATCTGACCTGTTGAAAAATGCAAAAGTTCAATATGACGGCCTTTTGAAACGTCAAAAATCGAAATTTGACACATGCATCTCAATTGACTAGCCAAAGCAAGTAGAGGTTGAAAATTCCAATCTAATCGGTTGAAAAATGCAAAAGATCAATATGGCGGCCTTTTGAAACGTCAAAATGTCAAATTTGACAGATGCATCTCAATTGTCTATACCAAAGCAAGTACAGGTTGAAAATTCCAATCTGATCGGTTGGAAAATGCAAAACTTTAATATGGCGGCTTTTTGAGACATCAAAAATCGAAATTTGACAAATGCATCTCGATTGCCTACCCAAAGCAGGTACAAGTTGAAAATCCCAATCCGATCGGTTGAAAAATCCAAAAATTCAATGTGGCGGCCATTTGAAACGTCAAAAATCGAAATTTTACAAATGCATCTCGATTGCCTACCCAAAGCAGCTATAAGTTGAAAATCCCAATCCAATCGGTTGAAAAATGCAAAAGTTCAATATGGCGGCCATTTGATACGTCAAAAATCAAAATCTGACAAATGCATCCCGATTGTCTACCTAAAGCAGGTGTAAGTTGAAAATCCCAATCCGATCTGTTGGAAAATGCAAAAGTCTAATATGGCGGCCTTGAAACTGTCAAACTGTCAAATTCAACTGTTTGATATTCATCAAATAGGGGGAATTTCATGTCGATACATACATCACGAAATGCAAAAGTAGATGGCGGCCGTCTCATATGTGCATATGTCAAAAACAAATCAATTAGTTTCGGCCTCGGAAACGTCAAAATGTCATATTCAACTAATGGAAATAAGTTTCGGTCACAAGTAGATATTATGTGTATTTGAAATTGCACGTCGATTGGTTGATAAATCCAAACAAAATGGTGCTCCTGTCAGCTGTCAAAAAGTTTCAGTCAATTCCGCTCACAAAAAACGAATAATCACCTATTCAGCTCCGATTTAATTAAAATCCCACGAATTGTATCGGGTCAACTCTGGATCTGCTTTGCATGACGCGATTGACGCGAAAGGTCTGGCTTGCACGAGAAAGGTCGATTATAAACGAATCGTGTCTGGGCCATTTTTTAAACGAATTTTCAACCGATTTGATTATAGGTAAAGACGAAAGAAAACCGAAGCTTGATTGTAGACGCTTTCCTCTATATTATGGTGAAACTTGTATTTTTTCCGAATCTTTTATTTCCAACCAAACATGAAGTTGGCTGCCGATTCATAACCATTCCACTTGGCGGCAACTTCACGCCAACGCGGCTTACGCCAAACGCCACAATTTGACATTTGCATTGTTTACATCGAACCGAACCGGAATCATCCGGGAATTCCCATCAAACAACTTACGTCAAAAAAGGTGTGCACTCGCCAAGGAATTTGCTTCTGAAGAACGAAAGAGGCCACTTTTTTTACAAATGTGAACTGCTAAAATCTGGCCTCAGTGTAAATTTATCGTGAGTACCTCTTATATCCATTTCGCTGCCCTAGTTCCCCTGTGTTGAATCAAATTACTCCTCCAATACCAGAGCCGGCCTGGAAATTTTGATCTATATCTCGTTTAATTTGAAGAGGACCTTGTGTTTGAGTTGCCTGGCAAACGGCCAAGGGTCTACTGGACCACTACGGTCACATTTCGTACCCTGACAGGGTCATTATTGTTATTCCTAAAACACTGTTCAAATGCCGAGGTATTGTGTGTGTTGCTTTTCGAAATCGAGAGCGTCGTCAACTGACGTTCCTGTCAGATGGGGCGGCCCGTGCACCGATTCCAACATTTTTCGGCAAAATTTCAAGCAAAGCTCCACCGAATGGCCCGCACCGGACGACACGTGGCCCCCGAAACCCCCCGGTCGGCATTTTACACCAAATTTCTCGAAATCCTGCCCGAAAAGCCGAGTTTTCGTCGCAAAAACGTATTAAGAAATCTGGAACAACTTATTTAAAATCTCGATTCCCTTGAAGAAATTGGAATAAATTATGAATTTTTGAAAAATCCCCTCAAATTCAGCGGAAATTTCGGAAATTTCTCATCGTCAACTTGCAATGCGGTTCGTTTGCGAAAATTTTTGAAAAAACACCTTGCCAACATCTGACGTCTGGTTTTCAAAAATTTCAACCAGCCGTCGTTTGGTTCTCCCACCGATTAGTTTAGGGTTTAGGGTGATCAGCCTAAGGTGATAGCCTAGAGATATTTCTAGGCTCTTCCACGGCCGCCGTGTACAAATGCGCGGAGCTCTGGACATTTCTAGAGTGTACGAGGTGGCATTGAAATGCATGGAGACTCAAACGCCTGATCAAGACACATCTGTTCATTTGGCGGCGGCGCCGGCTCTAGAACACGGCAGAATTATGCGCGAGGTGTGTGGGATTGTTCGGGAGTCGCCTAGAAAATCGTATGCCGGGTCACTGTCGAGTTTGCTGGGAGATGATGGAAAGCTCGAGATGAATTGGTCGGACCTATATAAAGCATCAACCGTCAGCTCACGGGCAGTATTGAATTCGAATGTGAAGTGGTAGCGAGCGGATAGAGGCGGAGTACCTGCGATATTTCCAAGTAGATAATTGTTGGCGTATATTTATTTTAGTACGCTGTAATAAACAGTGTGTGTTTTGAAACTATCGTCTCAATTTTACTCGTACCCGTACGCGAAATACATAACAATATTAAACTACAAGCTGTTAAACTGTCACGGTGTTAATGTGCCCTTGTAATTGCGTGTGGATCCAGCAAGTTCCTACCTATAATTCCATTGGAGACACTGGGATCACAATTTTGCATACTTCGTCTGCTAGAGGGGTATGATTTGAATCCTCAGAGACATTCACATCCCTCGGTGCATGCTGATATTGAAGCCATCGCACCAGATGCGATTCAGCTCTCAGGATACGAACAGCGTACAATGAAGCTTGAACTGGAAATTTTGATTGACACTGACAAGCATTACTCCATTACTGAGTTTCATGAAATATTATTGTGTTTCTCCAGCACTTCGAGGGGTAGGTAAATATCAATGTTTATATACAGGGTGTCTCAGCTAGAACACCCCATATCGATTGTATCAGAAAATATTTATGTAACAAATTAGGTGCTTTCCTTTTAGCACAAAACTCACTGATCTGATCTAAGTTAGAGAGAGAAAGAGCGAGAAATCACATGCGCGAAAGTGAGATACCACTAACAACTTAGGTCAGAATACTTAGTTCGGGTTGTAAAAGGAAAGCACCTATTATTGTTACATATCGATCGAGAATTTTGCGGTTGATGTTGGGTTTGGAGCCAAGAGAGTCATGTGTCTCAATCTTCAAGCTCAAGATATTGTTAATACTACATGCTATCAGTGACGTAGCCAAGGGGGGGTCCAGGGAAACTATTTTGCTTGCCTAGCTAGCACTTCTTTGCAGTCTCCTGGTTTGGACCCTCTTCCTCCCAAATGCAAATCTTGGCTACGTCACTGATGCTAATACCGTATGATCAAAAACTTCCTTACTCAAGGAAGGCTGTGGTCCTGGTCATTTGCAGGCAAACGAGGCTGATTCTGGTCATGCCACAGCCTCCCTGGAGTGAGAAAGTTTTTGATCATACGGTATGTACACTCACAGAGATAGCATGCTCTTGATACACGAATCCTCCGTCTATTGTGCTGGTGTGTCTTATCCTCTTGTTGTAGTCTCCAGTGGACACTGTAAAGTATAAGTGACCGATTTTCGAAATAGTGCCGACGTGCTGTGTGCAGTAAACAGTAGAATGCCCGAGCGGTTGTTACTATGCATGTTATTGCGTCAGAAAAGAACAACATAGTTCCATCTGGTTGCACAGTTTCGGATCCTTTGACCATTGCATTGAAATAAATAGCTTTGTTCAAATCGCTCCCAAGTTTCTCTATATCTGCTTCGGTAGCTCGTAAGTTTCACTGGTTGCGTATCTTGCCTGAGGCCATTAATACACGGAGCTCTCTCCCAAACATAGGCACATATATAATTCGCAATTCCACCCCGCTCCAACGAGATGTTCCTCGAGTTGCACTTACATATTCGCTTTATGTGTATGTTCCTCCACTGATGCATCCAACACGGCGTGCGCTAATAAAGCGAAGCATTCGGTTTCCCACTCGACATTGCTCGTCGAGTGAGACATTCCTCCCGCCCTGTGGTAAAAACAAACCGTCTACACGAGAGCTCAAGCATCAGCGCCCGCGTGTGTCACTGGAAACATTTTGATTTCCAGAGCGTCGTCGTACCTGCTTCATCCTCATCCTCGGCAGACGACATCCTCTCCTTTGTCTCCGCCGATTACACTCCATCTGGAACCTGAGCCCCCAGCAGCTGTGCAGAATGCACAAGCGGGAGAGCGATAAACATATCCATTGAAATTGCTCTCGACGAGACGGAACGCGCGTCCCGTTACGCCACTGCTTTTGTCACCGGATCGTCGCTCCGCGGAAGAGCAAATCGCGCGAGATCAAGTGATCAAGCCGGGAGTAAGGGAGGGGGGTAGACGCCAGAAAGGTAGAATGTCGCAAAAAACGCGCAGTTCAAAATTATGCGCCCCATTAAGTCCCAACAAGATGCTGTTAATTAATTAAGTGCTCGTTTAAACGAATTTTATTTGTTAGCCGTAATGTCTCGCAATGCGAAATTAATTGTGTTATTAAATTAGTCTCGCTGATGCTCCACCTCTCTCACTCTCCCACTCTCCCCGGACTTCCTATAACAGGATGTAGTAGAGGAAGTTCCGGCTCTTGCACAATAATAATTATTCCTTGGAATTAAACAGTATTGTAATTTAGGTTTAAACTTTTAACAGGGTTGTTAAAACTTGGCCGGTGAGGGATGAGAGATGTTTTTTTCTCCGAGATCCTCCGGAGCTCCGCGTCGTCTGCGCCGTCTCGTCTAGTTATTTATTTGTGTCATCCGCATTAATATTCATTATTTAAGACCTTGTATCTCATAATGCGATATCTTTAAGGTCTCATTAAGACCGCCCTACGCCCGGCGGAGAGAGAGAAGTTTCTAAAGTTGGCGTTTTGTTGCAGTGGTGTGCGCAGTACAGTCGGGGGGAGGAGCGGCGGGCAACTCCTTGGCGGATTCGACCACCAGAGGGCCACATTTCGACACGGCCGCCTCGAAAAATGTCACAGCGCTCCTGGGCAAGACTGCGTATCTCAACTGCAGGGTCAAGAACTTGGCCAACAGGACTGTAAGTATTAATTTAGCTTTGGATGTGCTTTGCTTCGAGTGGTCACTCAAACATGTCATTGGTGTCAAGGGGCCAGTTTTACTGTAGCGGTGTGGTGCTGCTCGGAAAATACCCCAACCATGGCATATACGTAACTCAAATGCCGACAAGGCAACACAGAGTAGGCCGTAACAACAACTTATAGACGGTATAGTGTGACTTAGTACAGAACTCGATTATGACGACTTGGATGCAATAATTGCCGAAGGCAACTTAGCTTAAAATCTCAATTATGACGACAACAAGAGCTAATTTATGACTAGATACTTAGAAATGGTCGACGCAAGCACCTAAGTACTCAAATTCAAAGAGTTGGCGAGTTGCTACAAGAAATGATAGTGTGTGACGACTAGGACATCTCATCCATGACTCTCATCAGAATCAATTACCGAAGGTGACAAGAACTCCATTCATGATTTCATGTATCAACCCTTACAACCCTTCAAAGGCTACAGCTTCCTTCATTTGTCTCCTTCATGTTGCTTGATACATTGCTTGGCTTCTCTATACCTACTTTGCTAGTCTCACTTTCCTTGTTATATCATTGACAGTATCCACCCACCCCATTCCAGGCCGTCATTTCATTCTCGTTGCTGCTAGCTCTGCCCCAAATTTTCCTTCGGTGCTCTTCCTTCTTACATTGTAATCCGATGTCCTGCCCATCCCATTATTGTTCGTCTCACCTCTGTCTAGACATCATTGTTCCCATACACTTACCTAATCTCTTCGTTGAATCGAGCTCTATAACTCCTGTTCTTATCTTTTTGTCCGTAGATCCTTCTCCTTCTTCCATTTTCCTCTCGAATACGAGAAGTCTGGCCATATGTATTTTTGTTTGGGTCGCCAGTCAAATAAGGAAAGCTGGAGGGAGAAAACTGTTGGAGTTTTGGAAATTTGACAGTAATGTCCGGTGAGGTGTACTGTTGAACATACTAAAAGTCCCCAATGCTACCTATTGAGCTCGAGCCGCCATCTTGGAAAAATGGTCCCTTGATCCAGTTTTCTGCTTATATTCCGCTAATTATTATCATTATTATTATTAAATGTCTTTATTGAAATATATTCCGTCAGAGATCATCATATATATTCCGTCATAATCATCAGAGATATTCAATTAAGTTCAATAAAAAATCAAGGCTATAAAATTGTCTACAAAAATTGTTTTATACCGATATATTTCTCGTATCTGTTGATATTAACAAAATTAAATTAACAAAAAAATATCAAAAAATTAGCGATTTTTTGCCTATGGCTAGAGATATTGTCTTCAAAATTTGTGAAGATGTTGGCAGTCTACATCAAAGCTAAACGTGGCAGTTGAGATAAAAAAAAATGCGATTTTTTTTAAATTGAGCAAAAATTTGGTTTTCGAGTTTTCCATTTCAGTAAGTAGAGGTTTCAATCGAAAATCAATCAGTTTTGATATTTACATATTGCAAGACAAGATTTCATCAGTATTGTGCCTTCACGAGCTTCTGGAATGCTCCATATGAATTAAACTAAAAGAATAATAGCCAAGTCCAAAAAGTGTAGTCGATTGGTTCTGAAGGAGACGTTCCGAAACAAAAGACATCAGCAAAGGATATACAGGAGATCCAAAGGTTATTCAACTGTATATGAGCCCCATATTGGTGTACCTTATCCAAAATGGTACAAAAGAATCAATCAAAATGTTAAAATCCACCCTGTATAACAAAAAGTAACGATACAAAATGGAAGTAGTAAAGCATACCTGGTGCCAAAAATACAGCTTTTACATTGCTGAAAAAGTGAACAAAATTAATTTATTTATTTGAAAGTTATTAGTCCTCAAACTTGACTTTGCAAATTTAAGCCGATCAAATAGGGAAAAGTAGAGAGAAGTAACTGTCGGAGTTTCAGAAATTTGACAGGGATGTTCGCTAAAGTATACTTATAAACATACTAAAAGTCCCTGCCTCTACCTGTTGCGCTTGAGCCGCCATCTTGGAAAAATGGTCCTTCGATCAAGTTTTTTACCATTTTTCCAAGATGGTGGCTCGAGCACAACAGGTAGAGGCGGGGACTTTTAGTATGTTTATTAGTATACCCTAGCGAACATACCTGTCAAATTTCTGAAACTCCGACAGTTACTTCTCTCTACTTTTCTCCATTTGACTGGATAAAATTTGTAAAGTCAAGTTTGAGGACTAATAACTTTCAAATAAATCAATTATTCTTGTTCTTTTTCTCAGAAATGTAAAGGCCGTCTTTTTGGCATCAGGTATGTTTCACTACTCCCATTTTGTATTGTTACTTTTTGTTATACAGGGTATATTTTAACATTTTGATTGATTCTTTTGTATTATTTTGGATAAGGCACATCAATATGGGGCTCATATACAGTTAAATAACCTTTGGACCTTCTGTAGATCCTTTGCTGATGTCTTTTGTTTCGAATTGTATCCTTCAGAACCAATGGACAACATTTTTTGGACATAGCGACTCAGCTATTATTCTTTCAGTTTAATTCATATCGAGCATTCCAGAAGCTCGTGAAGGCACAATACTGATGAAATCTTGTCTTACAATATGTAAATATCAAAACTGATTGATGTTCGATTGAAAGCTTTACTCCGCCCTGTTGGAAATGTCAAACTCGAAAACCAAATTTTTGCTTAATTGGAAAAAAAATTAAAAAATATTTTCGCAATTTTTTTTCTATCTCAACTGTCACGTTTAGCTTTAGACTGCCAACATCTTCGCAAATTTTGAAGACAATATCTCTAGCCATAGGCAAAAAATCACTTATTTTTTGATATTTTTCTTGTTAATTTCATTTTGTCATTATCAACAGATACGAGAAAAAAATCGGCATGAAACAATTTTTGTAGACAATTTTATAGCCCTGATTTTTTATTAAACTTGAATGAATAGCTCTGATGATTAGCGGAATATAAGCAGAAAACTGGATCGAAGGACCATTTTTCCAAGATGGCGGCTCGAGCTCAATAGGTAGAATTGGGGACTTTTAGTATGTTTAACAGTACACCTTACCGGACATTACTGTCAAATTTCCAAAACTTCAACAGTTTTTTCCCACAAACGGAAAAATTTGTTCTAATTTGACTGGCCTATGATTCCGTTTCATATACTCGTATTTACCGTCAGTTCCACAAAAAAGATGATCAGCGATCAACGCTGATTGCAGATTAACTGAACTTTTTTCTACTAAATGCTAGGCGATTAACCACAAAAAAATGCCTGAAATCTATACTAGACCCATCATCTTTTCATTATTGACAGATAAACCAGCATTTGCATTGATCAGTAAGCTACAAATTGACAAACAAAAAATCGCGAATCAACTGATCTCGAATTATCTTTTTTGTGGAACCCAGGGTTAGTATCACAGGTTTTATTATGCTGCTGTAAGGCTTCATCCTGGATTTAGTTCTAGAAATTTTTGACTAGATCAGCGGCGTCCTGAAATAGTAGCTGTTGCTGGCTTTCTCCGACATGCCCTTGCTATCCTTCATCAGCGTTTTCAAATTCATAAACTGCCCGACTCGTTCAAGATTATATCCCCCAATTTTAATCGATTCTTCCTCTCCTTCCTTGAACTTCGGTATCTTCAACTTGATATACTTGGTCTTTTCTTCATTCGCTCCCAGTTCTACTCTAACGCTCGTTCCCAGAACTTTCTTTTAAACTTCTTTTATCTCTACCTATGGCAACTATATCGTCACGATGGGCCAGCAGTTGCAGTGACTTATTAAAGATTGTTCCTTCATGTTCAAGTCCTGTTCTTGGTGCTACAAATTCAAATCCAAAGTTGAACAGGCAGGGGCGGCGGGTTTTGTAATTTTGCATGGGTGCAAAAAATGGAACATACAGAAAAAGCAATGAGGGTAGCAAGCGAAGCGAGCAACAGCGCCGCAGGCAAAAATTTTTCGAGAAAAGTGGGCGTGGTCAACAATTCTTCGGATATAAAACCATTAGAAATTGAACAAAGACAAGGTAATGACTCAATGCTAATGACTTACTATTGGTCTCAATATTAAAACAGAATAAAATAAAATACTAAATCAAATGATGAAACCAAGTACCTAGATGCTCATGCAGTAGGTAACGTATTACCTAGCATATGTGATTTTCAAAGTGATTAAAAATTTAGGCTTGAAGAACGTATATTTCAATTTCTTAAGCTTGCATGCATGGGTGCAATGCACCCGTATAATCACTTTGCATGGGTGCATGTGCCCCGATGCACCCTATAAGTCGCCGCCCCTGTGAACAGGATTGTTTTGTTTTTTCTTTAAATTAACCACAAGATTATGGACTTCTTTAGCCAACCGGTTTCGCCGCTAGGCAGCATCAGGGCTGGTCGATTGAGGAATGGGGACAAAGTTTATAATTAACTCTAACTGCTTTTTTACACGACCGGGTGTAAAGTGAGCCTTTTTACCCTCATTTTCAGGCGTGAAGTGGCTCATTTAGCCCGAGGGCGTAAAATTTTCACTTTTACGCCCTCGGGCTTTGGGTTTTTAAGCGTCAAAAAACAAATGCCTGTAATTATTATTAAATGTCACAAACTAATAAATTTGTTGAAATGCGCAGCTCAGAGGCATTTGGGACACCCCCAAAGGCGGGGAAGGGTGTATGGTTTCACTTATTAAGCTTCTCGTTGAGTTGTTTGCTTTGAAAATACACATATTCGAAACTCCAAAAGTGAGGTTATGTGCGTTGACGGCTCTGGCCGGATTCCTATTTCTTAGAGTTCCGTGCTCAGTTTTCTTGAGGGGGGAAGCGAATACTAAATTTGAATAGCCGTTTTCGATACAAGAGCGCGATTTCAGGTCCGAAGCCGTGGTTGCCATCATAAAACGTGTAGCCAAATGAATATTTTGGTTTGTAGGTATCCGTCTGCCTGTCTCTTTACGTAGGCTGTAACTTTGCGGTAAAATCCGTGTCGTCCTTAACTGGAAGGGTTGTCTTCAACATGGAAAACACGGACCACAAAGTAGAAGGCTTCACCACCTTGGATTTTTCAGCTAAGTATAGGTATACCTACGTTCTCATGTTTTTTTTTTTTTGGACTTCTCCGGCAGAAGATCAAGTGTGACTCGAGAAGCCATCGCCATCGGCGGGAGGAGTGCAGCGCCTCAAAAACGAAAATTCTTGCTGGGTGCTTTTCAATAGTAATATAACAAGTGCTTGGTGTTTTTTCAGTTAAATCGTTTTAACCCGAAAACAACTGTCAATCACGAGGAAAAAGTAGACCCGATATTATCTGACTAAAATCCCGAGACGTAGTCGAGGGATTTTGTCCAAGATAATATCGGGTCTACTTTTCGAGTGATTGGTAGTTGTTTGAGGAATTTAAAACATTTAACTCGAATAAAACACAAAGCCCGAGTTAAATTTTGCAGATTATCGCCCAAATAGACTACCAGTATAAATGGTAGTTCCAATGTATCATTGTATAGTAGAACTGTCAATTTCAAAGCATGCCTTGTTGGAAAAAAAATCAAATTCAAGAGAAGGGTAAAAATGTTTATTTTTTCTTCTTTTTAATAACTGAATATACTTGTGAAGCTCACTACTGAATCAAGCTAATTCTGCTTGGCTAAATAATAACTATCTTGCCATGAGTTGTAGTTCACAACAGAGTAGTTTCACATGGACGGTAGACTGGTAGAGCTAAAAACTAAATGTCACTAACAGCTGTTGACAGCGCATGAAAGGAGAGTGCACAGTTGCGGATCAAGGAAGGGGCCTCGTTGCTGGAAACAATACTGAAACGAAGTCTAATAGGTTGTAAAATTGTATTTTAGTAAGTGGAAGACCCTTTAAACGCACCAGTACTAAAATTTCAGTCCAAACAAGTATAAATACAGTCGTTTCAATTACATATTATTCGTGGGCCCAAAAATATTTCAATCCGGTGCTATTACCTAGTGTGCATTAATCACCTCCTAGTGTGCATTAATCGATAGCTTAAACCGAGTCACGTGGGTCTCATTCGGTTGTTCTGATTGGTTGAATTGGGTATGTGGGCGATAATCAATAAAAAAGACACTGACGCTAGTGATAATTATTAGATGACAAGTAAAAACAAAATCATAGGTGCCCATAATGTCATTGCTAACTAGATCGATCTATAATCGTTTTTTAGTTTTTCGGCTTTTATGGTTCAAAATCAAATTCAAAAAAAGAATGGGTCGTGTAAAAAACGTTGTATGCAGCTCAAGCGTAAAGCCTGTTTTAGGCCCTCTGTCTGAATGTGCCCTCGCTATGCTCGGGCACAACTTACATACGTCGGGCCTAAAACAGTCGCTTTACGCTCTTACTACATAAATAACTATTTTCAGTTGCAGGGGGCCAGCACATAAACAATAAACAACTAGGTAGATAGTTAGCAATTTTTTTAAGAAAGATCTGTACAAATCCTAACCGCGTATTGTTCAATTATTGTTGATTATTATTGCACTAGACTTAATAACAAGAAGGCAAGAGGGAAAGCAGTTTTGGAATGAAACAGTTTGTTGTTATTCTCAGATATTTATCGCCAACAAGACATGAATGAATGGAGCTATTCGGATCCAATATTATCTGAACATGCTCTCCAAGTCGATCTGGTCAGGAAACTTCACCCCGAAATTAACCACAAGGATCTGCACTGCTCAATGCGCATTGTTGTCGGGACAATCATTTTCAATTTAGTAAATCCCGCCCGTCATTGAAGTGGCAACAGCAATTTGAAAAGTTTCTCGATCACCACGAAATGATGAATGCACACCACCGCTACCGGGTCTTGAAACGCCTCAGCTTTCCCTCTTCCCCATCCTCTTTCGAACTTGGCTGCCAATGCTCAGTGAACTTTCCCTAAACTAACCGACACACAAAGACCTGTTTGAATGACTTGTTTGTTGTTGTGTTGTTGTAGTTGTTGTAGTTGTCGTAGTGTATACCTGTCTGTCCGTCTTCGCCATTAGTAGTTATCGGAGTATTATCCGGAGGGATGGCCGACGGCCTGAAACTTGGCGATGACTGAGAAATCCTCCCCGAGAGCCCGGCGGCGGCCGAAGCCCCTCACTAACTCAGGTTGACTTTGACGGATGCTGGTGACTGCGTTGATCGAAACGTTCCCCGGGCCTGAATATCAAAGGGAAAATCGCGAAAATTTGCAATCCGTCTCGTCCTAGCTCGCAGTCAGCCGGGCATCCAGAGGCATCAGTCGGTTCGAACACGTCGAGCCCTCTTCCTCCCCCCCATCGCATCGCATCCTCGGCGGCTCTTCGATGCACACAGTATAAAGAGAGAAAATAAAGAATCGGCTCATCATCAATCTTTATGGCCGTCGAACGGCTCTTATATCCGTCGCATCACGCTCAGAAATTGCACGAGAGCCGTCCCCGGACGTTTTTCGAGCGGCTCGCCGGGGGTTTATCATGTGTCTTCGACGTGTGTGTGTGGATGGGTGTGTTCCTTTTTCCGGACTTTAAACGATGGAAAAACAATCCCTAAAACGGGGCGGGTAGAAGGGGCGATAAGGGAATAGGACCGGAACTGCGCTATATGCCGGGAGAATCTTCTCCAATGGGGAACTATAGGCAAAACGGATTGTAGAGGGCGACGTGTTCCATGCACCCATATTGACACTCTTGACAGTTATTGTACATAACCTCCCTCAAAGAAATGTACGGAAAGAGGAAAAGTGCTAATGCATGCTCAAAGAAGAGTCGAGGCGGAAAGGAGCCCCACTGAGAGGAAAAAAAGAGCTGGTGCAAAGGTGCAGCCTGGTACTTAACACGGCACTACCTTTTTTTTCACCGCTATTTTTCGTTTGTCGATTTTTCGACTTTTCTCTGCTTTTTAATTAACGAAGTGACGCAAACCGCTGGTTATATGCTGAGTGCTGACAAATGAAAATGAAATAACACTTCCATAGTTGAGGTTATGTACGCTTAAAATGACACTAATGACAGCTGGGGTGCATGGAACACGAGCGCCATTACTTCGGGCGTTTACCACTATAGTTCCCCATTACGTTGAGATTGGAGGGTCCAAAAGTGAGGTTATGGAATTGCATGCCTCGTCAATCGAATGGGGTGTTACATCAACAAAATATATCGATTTCAAATGAGTTTTCCCATAGCTTTGGATCAACTTGATTGTTTTTATGGAACAAACGCGTCCATTTTCCCTCTAGCTTTCTAAAAAAATATTTTTCTTTTAACCTATACGTACGTCACTTGATCAACCTCAGACGCAAACCAAATTAATCTGCTTTACCAAATTTTGATAACTTCAATTCCAAAACACTTTTGAAGTGTAATTCGCGACTCAAAATCTCTTGAAAGCAGTTACTTATTTTTGTTTAAATCGTTGTTTCTAGCCCGCATAACGTTCAGCTAAAGAAACTCGACAACAAAATTCTATCTTTCCACGTTGCGCCATCTATCGCGCACTCGAGTCTCAACATAACTACGTCAAGCGAAGTTTTCTAAAATTTTTCGGGGTCTCAATGAACGAGAAAAAATCGAATGAAAAACATGTGAGGTCCACGATGGCTCTAGTATTGTGACCGTTCGCAGCCCACCCCACTCACGAAATCGAGTGAGATAAAAGCGAACGAGTCCGCCAGAGGCGTTTCACATGCACCAGAAGAAAACCATACTTAACCTTCCCTCATTCCCTTTATGGTTTTGGCAGGCTGATCTGGATCTAGGGTAGTCCAACCGCTATGTGTAGCATCCCAAAATTGTATTGTAGGTCAGAGCAAGAGGATGCCAGGCGAGCGTGAAAGAATCAACACACACACGCAACTCGACAAACGGTTTTACTTTCAGAAAGACGGAACAATAAGTACAGCTTAGCTGTTTAGAATTCAAAACAAAACAGAACCGCATGGATCAAAAATAAAATTACAAAAATATCTGTTTCATTTCTTTCCTTACAACATGACATTATTTTTGAGACAAACAGAACCAAAATAAAGTTGCACAAATTTCGAAACTTCGTCAGATTGGATTTTTACCAATGATATCCCTCTTCCCCTCTTTGTATCGAGTTTGCGTTCGGGCAGAGAGCAACGCGAGGACATGCAAAGAAAAACAGGAGATATCTAGAACAAACTAGATGTTGGTGTACCCAGAAAGGAAAAGACACTGAAACACACGGCTCTTTCTCTTGGCGTCTACACGAAGGTTAGCAAAGGATATTTTTTTTAGACACACAGTAGAAGAAGAAATCATGCACAATGTATAAAATATGTGTGACTACACAAAACATCAAATCAACAACCAATAACATGAACCATGTTAATCATAACATAACTCAATCATTAATGTTGGGAAGAGAACCCCAAAAATACACCCCTAACGGACACTTTATGGGAATGCTTTTGCAAAGCCAACAAAAGTGGAAAACATGAGCAATGCCCACCACTTGCCATAAAAGAGGAAAACGAATGCAATAACATCCAGCACTAACGCCAGTTGGAGTAGTATATCTAGGACCTTCACTTTCTCCTAAGACGGCTTAACCGGGGCGGCCAGCTTAGCATGCCCCGTGGCTACTGTCCGGAAGTAATGCAATTCAACTCTAGACAGTCACAAGCATACTACTGCCGCCAGAAAGAGCCCATTTACACTCAATAAATGAATGAATAAACTCATACACTCCCTGGAGTACATATACGTAAAATAAAACCAACAACGGGTAAAACTCATTTTATTCCACGCGAATTTCACACACAATGGGTAGACTAGAGCATAAAGTGTATCTTGTAAAGACGTGGCCACTCCTGGCTAACCCTGTCGTGTATTTTCACTTCATACCAAATTCATCAGTCTCAATCGAGCCCCCCTTCTCTTCGTTTAGTGGTAACAAACCCCTTTGTGATCATTGTTCATGTTGTTCGAGCCCGGCCTCTTTCAGCTAGCCATCAGCTACCCACCGTGTGTGAGAATTCAGAAGAACAGAGCCATTCACACCACTTAGAAATATTTTTACCATTCTTCTACAAACCATTGTCCAGAAATATCCCGCTACGGCAACGATGGCAATCGGCAATCTGCGCAAAGGTAAAGGGTGCCTAGAACGAGGCCTAGAAGGTGCGGAAAGACCTGTTAAACTCCCGTACTTTTTCGTTATATTTGCCCTAATGCAAACTTACATCTCTCACGCAAACATTGGAAGCATTTGTCATCATCTTTGTGCCAGTCTCATGTTGAAAAAAAATTCATTCATTCATTCAAAATTCATTTTGTCATTTCTTTGTGCGGTTAAGTAAATCACATTTAATTGTTTTTCCATGCAAGAAAATCATTGGGCAACATGAATTGTGGTTGTTTTCCAATAACTTGCATTTACTGAACCCATTTATGGCGTTAAAATTTCAATAACAGCATTCTTGACGATGTTGCCCTAGAAAAATCGATTTCTTTTCGATCTGTTCTGTTTCACCGCTGTGCCTACTTGACATAGACCGGACTGACTAAACGAGGTTGGAAAAGTGTACTCTCTCCAGCTTCAAGACACGACCATTAATAATCAAATAATATATAATCCCTTCATAAGACCGGCCGGTAGCTCAGAAGCTTAACGCAACACAACACCAACCTAGAGGTCCTAGGATCAAATCCGGCCGGCGGCAACACATTTTCTGAGCAAAAATTTACTGTGACATCGAAATGTATACCTTTGTACTGATTGATAAACCGAACTAATAAAATGTTACAAACTCCTATAACCAGAAGAAGGTTGAGAAGGAGGAAAACAATTATTATTAATTATTATTAATCCCTTCATAAATCAATGTACAAAGTTTCAATAATAATGGTCGTGAATTAAAGCTGGAAAGAGTACATTTCCAAGCTCGTGTAATCAGTCTGGTCTATGTCAAGTTGGCACGGCCGCACGCGGGTGAAATAGAGCGGCTCGAAAAGAAATAAGTTTTTCTAGAGTTTCAAGTGCGTACCTCGGTAAGGACAGATATAATATCGTTAGAAAACAGTTTAAGCTTGTCATTTCTCACGATATTTTCGCAAACGGTGTTTGATAAAATTGAAAAAACTGCTGCTGAACAGGCAATAAAAAATATTCACTTCTTAGCGGGCAACATCTTCTATGTAATTCATCTGGCCCGCACAAAGAATTCTTTTTCAACAGTAAGACTGACACAGAGATGATGACAACTGCTTCCAATGTTTGCGTAAGAGATGTAAGTTTGGCAAAAATAATGAAAAAGTACGGAGGTTCAACAGCTCTTTTTGCACTTTCAAAACATCCGCCACAGCCGCCACATTCACAAGCCGCCACAGCGGCTTTGTGGCGGATGTCCTTGACGCGGGTCTGTCTGACCACTTTGGTCTAGACGTTGGGATGTTGTCTTTTGGACCTAAACGGAGCGGTGTTCTCGGACTGTGCAGGCCGCTAGCGCTAACTGAGAAAGGTTTTGCCACTTTTCACAGTTTACTGGGTAGTTCGCGATGGGACTTCGTGTTGGGTGGTGATGTTGATGAGAGTGTTGATGAGTGTTTCCGATTATTTTTAAATTTTGTGGTCGAGGCCTTCAACGGTTCGTTTCCGAAGAGGGAAATCATGGGAAAGACTCGCGATGGTGGAATAAGTTGGTTTTCCCAGGATCTCAGAGACATGCGTGACCACTTACTGTACCTTAATGATCTGTTGAGGGTCTGCAACACCCAGGAGCTGCGTCTCAGTCGTAATGAATCCACAAATAGATACCGACGGTGCATCAAGGAGTCAAGAGTCCGTGCTAATGACAGGTATATCAGTGAATCTTCCAACAAAACAAGAGACATGTGGCGTCTTATAATTGTTAAGAGAGGAGGCAATGTTGTTGACGCGGTGACCAACATATCACCAGAAGTTCTTGATGATTACTTTGTCACGATTCCTCAACAAACTGTTGAGGATATCACAAACACTGGGGAAGATCCTTTGGATATCATGAACAATGTGATCCCTCGCGATGTGTCTTTTTCACTGCGACCGGTGACTCCAATTGAAGTGAGGGACATTATAAAGGGACTTAAAAACAGTAAAGCAGTAGATGTCTATGGATTAAACACATGTAATTAAAAGAAACGTTGAACATTTTGTCAACCCTCTCACGAACCTGGTCAATGAATGTTTCTCTTCAGGGGTGTACCCCAGTTGTCTTGAAATTGCGTCCGTGATTCCTGTGCCTAAAAAAGGGAATAGGGAGAATGTTGAAAACTACCGTCCCATATCCCTGCTTCCGGTATTTTCCAAGGCTATCGAGAAAGCCATAAGCCTGAGAGTTGCTGAATATTTTGAGTCTAAAGAACTGTTCAACCGTGTCAATTTGGTTTCAGGAAACACCGCAGTACGACTGATGCTATCGTTGACTTTGTTAATTTTGCGGTTGAGTGTTTTGAGAAGGGCAGCTATCAGATGTCAATGTTTCTTGATCTCAGTGAGGCTTTTGACTGTGTGGATAGAGATATTCTGATAAAAAAGCTTAAAAGGTACAACTTTGATAAAAAAAGTCTGAGACTGATTAAGTCATATCTGACGGATAGATATCAGGTTGTCAAAGTGAACGGTAAAGTATCCTCAAAAAAATTAATACCACTCGGAGTGCCGCAGGGGTCTATCTTGGGACCCTTACTTTTTTTAATATTTGTCAACGATTTCTCAGCGTACTTGCCCACATTCAAGTCAATCATTTATGCCGATGACACCACGGTCTCAGTTGTTGATAAGACCCTAGAATCGTCTTGCTCGCATAAAATAAGCCAAGTGTATATCTCGTTGCCTACAGTAACCTTCTTCTCGAGTATTTCAGCGATTTTTGGCGACGCCTCAAGGCGATTTTTATCGACAGCAAAGTTAATTAAATGGAAAAATTTTTGAACGGCTTCAGTATTTAAGTTCATTTTTTCCCGAAGCTCATGGAACATTCCAGTTAGCCTGCTTTCAGTAGTTCTTGAAATAAATGAACCTTAAAAATGATAGTAAGTTCCAAGATGGCCAAAATGTCACAATTCTGGATGGCGGAAGCCAGTAGAAGCAGATCTTGTTTTGCACTTGATTTTCTCAATCAAAATTTTGCAATCACAGAACAGATGACATATTTTGGAAGGGTAGCCTTTTCTTAGCATTTCAAGGATGGAGTTAAATTGGTAAAATAGGGCGTTGCGGAATCAATTGCTGTGGGTTTATTCCTAGACAAAAATTTACCATTTAGATCTCTTTCAAAAGCTTCAAAGCTTTACATTGGTTTGAGCCTATTGGCATTCTCAAAATACAAAAATAATGTTCTCAAAATTTGATTTTTTCCAATTTTGAAAATACCAATTAGTCCGGGAGACCGACGCATGTTTAGTACCCCGATCGAGTTATGTTTTGAGACTATCATCTATGTATCGAGAAAATATGTGCAACCATGGAATGGCAATCTTGCCTAAGTAAATCCTGCCGGAAATGCAATTAATGGAATGATTTAAAAATTGTAGAATAGAACCTTCAACATTTTTGTCAACAAATGTCAGTCACATTGTTGATGGCACACAACAGTCACTTCTTTGACGTGCCACTGTCAGAACTTACATGGTGCTGCTAAGCAACTATCGTTACGCATACGCAAAACTAGATGAGTTTCTTGCAGTGGCCTGTGAAAGGGGTGATTGTTGTGTGCCATCAACAATGTGACTGACATTTGTTAGCAAGAATTTTTAAGTTTGTATTCTACAATTTTCAAATTATTTAATTATTTGCATTCCCGGCAGGATTTACTTAGGCAGGATTGCCATTCCATGGTTACACATATTTTCTCGATACATAGATGATAGTCTCTACACATAACTCGATAGGGGTACTAGAACCGCGTCCGTCTCTCTTACTAAATAGGATCAAATCAAAGAACATCCTTGTAGCTTTCGAAAGATTACTGAATGGTGAGTTTTTGTCAAGGAATAAGCTCACATCGATTGATTCCGCAACCCCTCATTTCACCAATGTAACTCCATCCTTAAGACAGTTCAATCTATTAATCGGTTGTGGAGATGAAGCGAAAAAAGGTTAGAAATAGCCATTTACCCTTCTTCAAATTCAGGGAAGATACCTTGTAACATTTGGTTGTTTTGTCAGCTAGCTGATAGGTCAGGCTGCAAGGACCAGCATCAAAATGGACGAGATGTCAAACTCAAGATGTCAGCTGCAAAATGCAAAGTAGGTCAGGTGAGAACCTTTGACTTGTTGCTGTTTCACTTGTCTCATGAATCTACCTTGAACATTCAGTAACCACTCCAGGTAGCGGCAAGAAGTCCAGATTCCACCCTTATACCATACCATCACTACTATCTTCTAAATAACAGTAATTGCATTTTTTTAGACAGTTTTGGTATTTAAATGATATCACGAACAAATTGATGCGAATGTAGTGCGGCATTTCATTCTTACTCTACATTATTGCCATGAAGTGAGAACTAAGACTTCGCACTTCTGACACCATTCCATAGAGATGTACGCGATTTAATAGGCTTGACAGCAGTGTAGCCTCAAGTGTGCTTTTATTATTAGCGCCATGCCTTTTGCATAATAACAAATCGATCCCATGTCGGCTTGATTCATCAAGAATCACGTTGCATTGGTGAGTTTGATCTAGAGACATGGAAATAAGCGACCTCGCAAGTGTTTGGTAATTAGAACTGAATCGATCGCGGTTGCTCGGCAAAATTACGGCCTCGCCGCCAGCAATTGATGCACCGATAAATTGCTGCGTTGTCGTTGTTTTGTTTTGTGCCGAGAATGTCCGAAAACGAGCACCCGGAAAAATGCTGATGCGATCAAATCATTTCCATCGATTCAATTTGCTTCAAAATGCACCCTCCGATGCTGCCCTTCGGTTTTATATAGAACGAACGTTTTAAGCGATTCTTAAAGGATGTTGATGGCTCCGGGAGAAAAAAGATGATACGCGCGAGCCCTGTGAATCTTTCAAACGGCAATTTAAAATTTATGAAATTCGAGTTGCTTATTTTAAAGTTTTATTTTACTTGAGCCGTTTTTACTTAACATTGCTGAATAACTTATGAGACGTTAACGCGCGCGAAATCGCGAACGAACGGAAAGCAGCATCGGGGGGTAGGGGCATGTTGGATTTTTAATGTTTGTCTTTGGGCGAGAGCAAGGGCGAAAGGTTGAGTTCTGCGAAACGGTTTTCACGCAGCGACTTCCGAGAAGAGAACTCAAGAATTTAATATTATAAGCCCTTGTCTGTGAGTTCACAAACAGAAACTTACGAGGCTTGTAGGGGCGTTTGTATGCGATCGTGTCGCTCGGCATCATTGTTTAATGGAAGATGAGCTGTTTTCCGAGATATTTTAAAAAAATTCTTTGTTCCGTCGGAAGGTGTGTAAAGCGAACGAATTATTGGAAAATGAATGATAACAAAGACCTATAGCTGATGAAGTAACCAATGTATAAAATGTGCAACATGTCATTGTCATTCAGATGCTGATCTGGCTCAGGTGCTGCCAAATCCATAATGAAAAGGTCAAGTTCAAACTTGCGGAGGGGGTATTCAGTAATGATGCAGTGAGGTAGGTTGACTCTATAAGTGCTGATGTATTTTATCCCGCCTTGATATGCTTATCAAGCAGCCGATCGATTATTATTATCACAGAGTTTTACACTGGGTAGAAAGTGCGCACCAAGCTGATGTGATAGTAAGCACAAACCAGTAGCAGGGCTTCTTTTCGAACTTAGCTGGCGGCGACGGAAGCATAAAGTAAGCACACTTTTACTTTCAGTGAAAAAGGCTTGGATTCGGCGCCTGTAAAAAAATCAACTTGGCAATTTGGGAGAGTCGTTGAACAAATTGAGCAGCCATTATTGAAAGTTTATAAACGCTGTAAATTTATTTTGTTTTTTTTTTCAACTTTCATCAACTCACCACTGAGGCGTGATAGAAATGGAAATTACGGTTGAAAAAAACTTGTTTTTACCGGCAAAAGCCCGAATATGGGTTCATCCACCGAGATGAGAGAGTACGCGAAGTTGGGCCGAGTTTGTGCTGGGAGAGTTTGTGTTCTGGCATGCACATAAAATTAATAACAATGCCTGCCCGACACATAATGGTAAAGGTATAGGGGCAAACTAGAGATGCTGATTAAATTTCGCGTGGCTAGGTACACCGGTGGGCTCTTAATTTTACGTTCAATTATGTAAATGTGAAGTGTACTTTATTCGCATGAGTAGAAATGTTCATATGAACAGCTTATTCATCCATCAGTTGCAAATTCGGAACAAGTCGTGTGTTGTTTCAGAGAAAAAGTAAAAAAAAAATGGAACGTGAGAGATGTAAACGAGCACGGAGTGCAATAATAATTGTCGGCAAGCCTGCGGCTTCTCCTCAAACATACCGATATTGTACAAAATATTCCAAAGTTGAGAAGGCAACTAAATCTAGGGTGTCCGGACAGTGAAATATAAGTCAAGAACCACAGTTTTACAAAAACAATTCGTTGGCGGAAGAACAACGTACCAATTCTTTTATCGCATAGTTCAGATGAGATCTTCTTCAACTAAACTTAGTTTCTATTGAAAAAAATATATATGTGAAAAATCAAAAGTTATCTCGACAGACGAAGTTAAACTTCAAGGCCGCCATATTAACTTCTTCTCTTACGCTAAACATGAATCCTCCACAGCATGCCAGTCAGAAACATTGCGCCTTGCGGTACGGCTGCGTTACGTATTTCATTGAGTGGCCATGATGAATCTGGAAATGCGAAAAACTAATGCTTGAAAATTTTCAATAAGGTGTTTTTTCGCTTGATTGCGTATACTTAACTCTAGGTTGTATACTTTCGACTACATTATAGTAATAACCATTGGACACGTCAACTAAATATAAGAGCAAAACTTGAACTGTTTTGCGCGGGTACCCTATACAGGGTGTCTCATAATTAGACGTCAATACCTTGCCAGCCAAAAATTAGAGAAAAAGTTCTCATGAACATAGGCTGGAAAATGCTTTATGAGGGGGCTACGCCCCCTGAATGTGTTCCCCTTAAGATGGTTTTTATCAATTACCTCCCAAACTAATAAACTATAGTTGGAGCAAATTGACCTTAAGTGCATTAACTAAAATTTTTATGCTGGATAAGGTGGGGTAAAAATCGATGAAAATTATTACCCGGTAGTGGGGTAACTTGAGAAGAAGCGAGGTAAAAACTACCCCAACTTTTTTGTGTGGACTTTTCCCAGGATTTTGTGCAAAATTATGAAATTTCAGTGTTTTTCGAATAAAAACTGCTCCTGTTAATTTTTGATAGCTTGCCCCGCTTTCGAGTAAAATTATTCTGGAATTTCTTTGCAGGCTGAAGAATCGAATTTGTGGACGAACGACTTTTTTCTGGTTCCAAAATCAGCCCTAAGTATCCCATAGGCGTATCCTACGAACAAAAATTATAAAAAAAAATCATCAACATAGGCCCAAAAATGATTTATAAGGGGCCCACAGCAGCGGGGTAAAAATAACCCAACTTTTTTTGTGTGTACTTTTTCCATGATTTTTTTCAAAATTATAAAATTTCAGTGTGTTTCACGAAAAAAAGCTGCTTGTTGGATTTCGATAGCTGACCCCGTTTCCGAGTAAAATCGTTGTAAAATTTGTTTGCAGGCTTATCCACAAATTCAAATCTTCAGCCTGCAAAGACAATTCAAAACGATTTCACTCGCAAAGAGCCAAGCTATCAAGGTCCAACAAAAGTAGCTTTTTCCGTAAAACGCTGAAATTGATCAATTTTTCACAAAAATATGAAAAAGTACACACAAAAAAAGTTGGGGTGATTTTTACCCCGCTTCTTCTCAAGTTACTCCACCCCCGGGTAATTTTTCCATTTATTTTCACCCCGTCTTATTGAGCGTGAAAATTTTAATGTATCTACTGAATTCCGTCATTGTGCCTTAATTCTTGGAGGCCTCAACTAGGTTCGGAGGTAATAAATAGAAACAATCTACTGAGGCACACATTCAGGGGGCTGTAGCCCTTTTATCAAAAATTTTCTGGTCTACGTTCATGAAAACTTTTTCCTTACTGTTGGTCGTAGAATACGCTTATGGAAAACTCGGGGCGGATTGTAGGATCAGAAAAAACTCGGTCGTCCACAAATTCGATTCTTTAGCTTGCAAAGAAATTTCAAAACCATTTTACTTGAAAACTGGGTAAGCTACCAAAGTTCAACAAGAGCAGCTTTTATTTGTAAAACACACTGAAATTTCATAATTTTGCACAAAATCCTGGAAAAAGCAAACACAAAAAAGTTAGGGTAATTTTTACCCCGCTTCTTCTCACGTTACCCCACCCCCGGTAATTTTTTTCATCGATTTTCCCCTATCTTATTGTGCATAAAAATTTTAGTTGATGTACTAAATTTGCCTCAACTACCTTCAGAGGTAATTAATAAAAACCATCTTCAAGGGAACACATTCAGGGGAGTGTAGCCCCTTTATAAAACATTTTTCGGCCTGTGTTTATGGGAACTTTTTTCCAATTTTTTATTGTAGAAATGGCTGGCGAAGTATTGACGCCTAATTATGAGACACCCTATATAATTTTCATTGCAGGTCTTTGATAAATAGTGAAAGTGAAGATCTTGACTCAAATTCACGTAAGTTTCACGTTTCATGACAATCGTTCCACTAATGGAAAATTTCGATATGGCGGCCAAAATGGCGGCCAAATCATAAAATTCAGCTTGAAAATAAGAATGTCCCTACGAGACAAGAGTAAAGTTCCAAGTTCCATGACAATTCGTCCATTAATTACAGATTCCAATATGGCGACCAAGATGGCGGCGAAATCATGAAATTTACCTTGAAAATGAGAACGTTCAAACAAGACAAGAGTGAGTTCCAAGTTTCATGACAATCCCTCCACTGATAACAGATTCCACTATGGCGACCAAGATGGCGGCGGAATCATAAAATTCACCTTGAAAATAAGATTGTTCATACGTAACAAGGGTAAGTTTCAAGTTCCATGAAAATCGTTCCACTAACAAGAAATTTCAATATGGCGGCCAAGATGGCGCCGAAATCATGAAATTTATCTTGAAAATAAGAACGTTCACACAAGGCAAGGGTAACTTCCAAGTTCCATGAAAATCGTTCCACTAACAAGAAATTTCAATATGGCGGCCAAGATGGCGGCGAAATCATAAAATTTATCTTGAAAATAAAAACGTTCACACAAGACAAGGGTAACTTCCAAGTTTGATGGAAATCGTTCCACTAATAAGAAATTTCAATATGGCGGCCAAGATGGCGGCGCAACCATGAAATCCAATCTGCCCACTGGCCACCCACAAGGATCTAAAGCTATCCATCGAAGAAAGTTTCAGGGCTCTAGATTAATTACCCGAGAAGGAGTTCAACTTCTTTAAACTGCACAGGAAATCTTTGTTTTGTGATAATAATAATAATAACTATGTATGTATAAAAAAAAATGCCCATTGGCCACCCTTGGGGACATCGGCTATCCATCGGAAGAAGTTTCAAGATTCTAGCTTGATTCCCTGAGGAGGAGTTCAACTTCTTATAAGTCTACAATAAATATCTGTTTTTTGATAATAGTAATGATAACTATGTATGGGTAAACAAAATATTGCCCATTGGTCACCCTTGAGAACATCAGCTATCTATCAAAAAAAAGTTCTAAGGCTCTAGCTTTATTCCTCGAGGAGGAGTACAACTTCTTAATTTCTACACGGACAGACAGACAGACAGACGGACAGACGGACGGAGAGACAGACAAACCGGCCATATAAGCGTCATTTTCTTACGAAAATGCGCTAAAAATTCTCAATCGATAGTGCGTCGAAAACCAGGTATTACGACTTTCCCCAGGAAATATGTTCTTTATCAGAAACGCATAATAATGAAGACACAGGATCAGAGTTGGGTTTCAACAAGAGTAAGTTTCATGTTTCATAACAATCGTTCCACTAATGGGAAATTTCAATATGGCGGCCAAGATGGCGGCCAAATCATGGAACTCAGCTAGAAAATAAGAATGTTTATACAAGACAAGAGTAAGTTCCAAGTTCCATGATAGTGGGGTCGGTACAGTATTATACGCTGCATTTTTGAGTAATGCAATGTCTTTTGGCACACATGTTCTTAGCACCTGTTTAAACAATTTTGTCCATCGCCGCAAGCGAAATTTCAGTTCAGATCCTGTATACAGGGTGAAGAAGAAAAACAATTTGAAAAAATTGCATCTTTTGAAAGGACAAAGGTAGAGTATTGCAGGGCATGTCATATGATGCGCAATTGGATGTTTGTTGAGGTACACCAAACCATTTTGATACATTATTAACCGTTTTCGAGATAATCTAAAAAAACTGAGATCTGTCAAAAAAAACATTATCTTCATTATATCGCTTATTTTTGAAGATATCAGAATAAAATTTTGTATTTGTTCTATAAAAGACGTCATAAATGAATAACAGCTGCAGTTATTTTCTAGGCCTACTATTTTCCTACATAAGACAGTCAACTTTTTTGGAGGGGAGCCGCCATCTTGCTGTGTGAATATCAAGCTGATGACCGAAAAAATGACTGATAGTCATTAGGCTAGTATCATGCCATCATTCTATCATGTGAAAGATCACATTGGATGGACCATCATACGATTTTTGCTGGAAGAAACATGACGCACTGATTTTATCGGGTTCCTCAGAGCTAGAGGACCTACTTCCAGCCATCGAGCCATTGCAAGTAATTGAACACCGCAATTATGACCCTCTGATCATTTCTAAGGTAGCTCACCAAGATTC
Source organism: Anaspis maculata (assembly GCA_949128115.1). Lineage (NCBI taxonomy): Eukaryota > Metazoa > Arthropoda > Insecta > Coleoptera > Scraptiidae > Anaspis > Anaspis maculata. The sequence continues at coordinate 27,940,359 of OX421961.1, forward strand.
ATAGCTATAAGTGCAGCGGTTTGGCTTTAGCAGCTGTTTGAATCAAGACGCGTTGCCTTTTCGTGAAAAAAGTAGAAAATTACGAGGTCTCTGGGTCAATTCTTAGGTCATTGGAAATAAATCCTCCACGGAATGTTGATAAATTTATGCTAAATCATTAGAAAAAAGGGCATTCTACAGCATAGGTTTGAAAAAACGGCTGAAAATTGTTCGAACCGGTTTTTTTTGTCTTGTTAAGCGTCAAATTATGGATCTTTTAGGGCGATTTTCATGCCTCCAGCCTATTTAGATGATGGGATGAAATTCTTCAATTTCTTATCACCCTGTGATGTCATCTGCATAGATCGCCATCATGCCATCATTTCTTAAAGCTGAAGGAGGAATCTGAATAGAATATATTCCAAAATACATTGCGGCATCAAAAATTATGAGGTTCTCTCCATTATTAGTGTTGCCCTACCGGATAATTTGTTCGCTTCCTACCAACTGCAAAATAGTCTTTCATGTTCGTCCTACATCACATGAGTACATCCTGTGCCAATTTTTTAAAACCTATACTGAAGAATGCACTTTTTTCTAATAATTCAGCATGAATTTATCAAAATTCCATGAAGGATCTTTTTCCAATGACTTAAGAAATGACCCAGAAACCTCGTGATTTTCTGTTTTTTTCATGAAAAATCGACACTATTTTATTTGAATAGCTGCTAAAACCGAACCGCTGAACTTATGGCTATGAATCTTGGGAGACAACCTAAAGAATGATCAAGGGTCATAATCGCGGTGTTCAATTACTTGCAATGGCTCGATGGCCAGCAGTAGATCCTCTAGTTCTGAGGAATCCGATAAAATCCGTGCATCATCTTTCTTTCAGCAAAAATGGTATGATGGTCCATCCAAGGTGATCTCTCACATGATAGAGTAACGGCATGATACTAGCCTAATGACTATCAGTCATTTTTTCGGTCATCAGCTTGATATTCACAAAATAAGATGGCGGCTCCCCTCTATAAAAGTTGACTGTCTTATTTAGGAAAATAGTAGGCATAGAAAATAACTGCAGCTGTTATTCATTTATGACGTCTTTTATAAGGCAAATACCAAATTTCATTCCGATATCTCCAAAAATAAGCGATATAATGAAGATAATGTTTTTTTTGACAGATCTCAGTTTTTTTAGATTATCTCGAAAACGGTTAATAATGTATCAAAATGGTTTGGTGTACCTCAACAAACATCCAATTGCGCATCATATGACATGCCCTGCAATACTCTACCTTTGTCCTTTCAAAAGATGCAATTTTTTCAAATTGTTTTTCTTCTTCACCCTGTATACAGGATCTGAACTAAAATTTTGCTTGCGGCGATGGACAGAATTGTTCAGACAGGTTCTAAAAACACGTGTGCCAAAGGGCATCGCATTACTCAAAAATGCAGTGAACAGGACTTTTCTCGAACGTGCCGACTCCACTATGACAATCCTTCCACTGATAACAGATTTCAATATGGCGGCCAAGATGGCGGCGGAATCATGAAATTCAGCTTGAAAATAAGAATGATCATACGTGACAAGGGTAAGTTTCAAGTTCCATGAAAATCGTTCCAATAGCAAAAAATTTCAATATGGCGGCCAAGATGGCGGCGAATCATGAAATTCAGCTTAAAAATAAGAATGATCATACGAGACAAGGGTAACTTCCAAGTTCCATGGAAATCGTTCCACTAATAAGATATTTCAATATGGCGGCCAAGATGGCGGCGGAATCATGAAAATTAGCTTGAAAATAAGACAGTTTATACGTGACAATAGTAAGTTTCAAGTTCCATGAAAATCGTTCCACTAGTAAGAAATTTCAATATGGCGGTCAAGATGACGGCGAAATCATAGAATTCGGCTTGAAAATAAGAATGATCATACAAGACAAGGGTTACTTCCAAGTTTCAAAAAAATCCTTCCACTAATAAGATATTTCATTATGGCGGCCAAGATGGCGGCGGAATCATGAAATTTAGCATGAAAGTATGAATGTTCATACGTGACAAGGGTAAGTTCAAATTCCATGAAAATCGTTCCACTAGCAAGAAATTTCAATATGGCGGCCAAGATGGCGGCAAAATCATGAAGTTTAGCTCAAAAATAAGAATGATCATACAAGACAAAGATAACTTCCAAGTTTCATGAAAATTGTTTCACTAATAAGAAATTTCAAAATGGCGGCCAAGATGGCGGCGCAACCATGAAATCCAATCTGCCCACTGGTCACCCACGAGAATCTAAGCTATCCATTGGAGAAAGTTCCAGGGCTCTAGACTCATTCCCCGTGGGGGAGTTCATTTTCTTAGAAGTGCACAGTAAATATCTGTTTTTTGATAATAGTAATGATAACTACGCATGGATAACAAAAATAATGCCCATTGGCCACCCTTGGGGACATCAGCTATCTATCAAAAAAGTTCTGAGGCTCTAGCTTTATTCCTCGAGGAGGAGTCCAACTTCCTCATTTCTACACGGACAGACAGACGGACAAACAGACGGATAGATGGACGAACAGACAGACGGACGGACAGACAGACAATCCGGCCATATAAGCGTCATTTTCTCACGAAAATGCGCTAAAAATCAATAGTTTACCTTCCCGTCTGGTACGACTTGAGTAAGTACGACCCAAAAACAGACTAATAATGGTATTGTTACGTATTTTGCGTACGGGTTAGTTTATAATTGGGACGATCGTTTTATAACACACACTATTTATTACTGCGTACTACAATAAATACACGCTAACAATTATTCACGCTTGAAAATATCGCAAGTACTACTTCGCTTCTATCGCACTCGTTCGCTTTCAATTCAATAACTGCCCGTGAGCCGACGATTGATGCCTCATGCAGGGTGTCCCACGAAGTAACCGACATAGTTCAAGTATAGCTGTACTTCCTCAAGGCAAATCAGAATCTGCCTTCAAAATTTTCCTGACGTCCCCCGTTTCCGATATACAGGGTGATTCATGTGTTCAACCGAAAAGTTTGATTGGCCATATCTCAGGAATACAACAATAGAATCTATTGAAATTTTGCAGGTATATTCTAGAACCTAGAGCCTTTGTAGCGCCTTATTCACTCATAAAATTAATACAGAACCGTACCCAAAGTTTTGTTTTCCAAGCTTCTGTTGAAAAAGTCATCCTGTATAGATTTTTTCAAAATTTGATGTCATATTCGGAAACTACTTAAAAAATGCTACAAAATGCGTTTCCTAAATTGTTTGACATCAATTTAGCTGATTCGAAAAAAAAAACTATCAACAGAGATTTTTCATGAATATTTTTGAAAATTTGATTCAAATCACTCAAACGCTATTCCAGGTGGTCAAACAAAGTCACAATTTCAATTTTGATGTTCTACCAAACTGAGGATAATTTCAGGAGATTGTCTGGAAACATGAATTTGGGTAGGAATCTGAGGTACCAAATTCGTGTTTCAAGAAATTTTCCTGAAATTATTTCTGGTTGGTTAGAGCACCACATTCAAAATAGTGACTTTGTTTGGAATAGCGTTTCACTGATTTGAATTGAAATTTTGAAAAATATTCCTGAAAAAGTTCTGGTATTAATTTTTTTTGGATCAGAGTGCCAAACAATTCAGGAATCGCATTTTGTAGCATTTTTATGTAGTTTCCGAATATGACATCAGGTTTTGAAAAAAAAAATTCAGGGACGTCAGAAAAATTTCGAAGGCAGATTATGATTTGCCTCGAGAAAGACATCTACCCTTTAACTATGTCGGTTACTTCGTGGGACATTCCACAGTGACCCGGAATACGATTTCGCGACGACTCCAGAAACATCCTACACATTTCGCGGGCCATCACCAACGTGCGGTGAATACGGCTCTTCCGCCAAAACGGACAGATGTGTCTCAACTCACCGCTAGAGTCTCCATGTATTTCAATGCCAAGCCATCACGTATACTCCAGAAATGTCCAGAGCTCCGCATTTGTACACTGCAACCTAATGGGAGACTCAAGATAGATCGCGTGTTTACCAGAATGCACGGGAATCGCCGCTCATAACAGTATGCTCAACAGCTGGTAGAAAGTATCATTTACTTTAATGTAACAAAGTACAGCAGCTACGACCGAGAGAGCTCTTTGCGGTGTATTTCCCATTAAAAAATATTCAATGCCATATTCATATTATAATGTAATGTATAATGTATAATGTATATATACATATATAATGTTCATATTTTCCTTACAAATTATCGAAGTTTGCTTGGTAGCAGAGGCCGGAAAAATAGCCTCTTGGAAGCTACTCCAAGACAAAAAAAGTATGGAGGTAAGGAACAAGAAGGTATTTGGCCGGCTTGTAACGAATACCGTCATTACCAACGTCAATTGACGATTCTTGCGAGCTTTTCGAACAACGAAAATCCATCGCTTCTCTTTCAAACTGTTTCATTGTTCCCTTTCATAAACCAGCGTAGGATACGAGAATCCCGCTGAATTAAATTTTCACGATGAATTAGAAAGCACCGGCGGAAGCGCAGAGGGCATAAAAGAAAAGAACTAAACGTTTCCCCCGGAGCAGCGGAACGGACGGCGCGGGGGTCGCGGGGAATCGTTTGAAGCCACTTACATTCAAACGAAACCCGTGTTTAAACGTTTCCAATTGTTCCCTTTGATTACGTCACTTTCGTCTCGCCGACTTGTAGAAAATAAACTTTCCAATTTCAAGGGTAGGTTTGCATCATGCTATATACCGGGGGATGGAAAGGAGATATCCGTTCATGCCGGCCGGAATTTCCATGGGGCTGGGGAATCCCGGGAATTTTAAGGCGCACAGTTTGTTATTTGGTCGGCCTCGGAGACGACACGGCAGTGTATTTTATTTGGAGAGGAGGAATTTGCAGACGGCCTGCGTATACGTAGATGATGACGGAAGTCATTCGCTGGAATTTTGCTGCGTCTCAATGTGGGTTTCTCTAGGGAACAGTTGCAGGAATTCTGTTGTTACTTTTCAGACTCTAAATAACCAGTTTCATGGAAAACTCGATTGCAAATAGAACGTATCGACTGCAAGCCTGTCAAGCATTGTGATGAAATGGTGTCAGAAGTGCGGGATCGTTATTTTTTGTCATTTCCTCTTCATTACTTACAGCAGAAATATTTAAAAGTATAATAAAATATGTGGCGTTGTGAAATATGAATGATTGTCTAGAATTTTAAAAATGCACAAACGTAATATTTCAAGTTATTCACGCCGCCATCAAAAGTGTAACAGGCTCGTGTAATGGCCGGCAACTTTTCACCAGCAGCAGCATAGCAGCAACGAAATAATATAAACAGGCTACAGTGTGTGTGTGTGTGTGTGGCTTGTCGGTGTAAAGTTTGTGTTCTGGAGGCAGAATGCCAAAGACAGAGCACACACAAAATTCCCATTATAAAGGGGCTACGTACTCCCGTAGATTATTCCCGGTGAAAAGATGGATGAAGTAATCTTTTGGACCACATCAGTGTTACAAGCGATATTGCTCCCAGGACGCGCGCGGGCTTTCTTTATGAACTCCTTTGCGTTCGTTCAGGAACAAGTAAATATGGTGGCGGGCGGGGTCCGCCGGGGGCCTGGATGACGTGCAGCAATGGTGCCATTTTTTCCCTTCCCTCGTGATATCCTCGCGACGTTAATAAAGCGGTGTGTGGTGTACAGGCCGGGGCTCGGAAGAACACCGCGATAATGCTATTCGCGAACGCATCAAGCCTTAATTTTTATTAATATTGTCGTTTTATTAATTAGTTTTTCCAACGCCGCCGCCCGTCTGCGGTGGCAGGAGGTTTTCGGTTCAGGAGGTTGATTGCGTGCGAAAGGTCAGCGCTTCTCAACATTTTTATTGTTCTAGTCCCGCACCAGCTTCACTGAAGCCCGGGCCTGAGTGAAACCGTCGCGGTTTCTCCACGTTCCGTGTGATTTTGAAATGGTCATGAAACTGCAAGCGACTGATGGTGGACAGGTGGCAAGGGAATTGAACAGATTCTTCGTCGTTTTTTGGGAAATTCCTTGATTCCTTTGCAAATCTTGTTGAGAAACGAAAGGAGAAATATGTTCACTGCACGACAAAAAGACACGTCACGCCAGAACGAAACGACAGTAAAATGTGAAAGTAACGGCTGAGAATAATGTTTTTCATGACTTACTATACACGGCAAAAGTGGTATATTCACGACAAATTTGAAAGACAGAAAAGTCTCCCTGAAAATCACCCTTGACGTTTTTTAATCTTAACCTCGATCTTAACCTAGTCTTGTCACTTGGGAGCGCCAGTGCTTCCATGAAGTCTCTCAAAAGTTTACTGGCAATCTGAATGCAAAACAGTTTGAAGGTCCTTGTGTCTCCTTGCATTTTTGAACCTTGAAGCGTCAATTCTGATTTGATTTCTTGCAACTCCAGAGGCTCTTTGATCTTATTACTTCAGAGACCCATTACCCCTCCCTGGAACTCCTATGAAACATCAAATCGTGTACCTGGAAAACTAGTGCCTCCAGTCAATCTCCTACAGTTTAATTGGCAATCTGATATAGCCGATTAGCCGGTTTAAAAGAGGCCCTAGTGCTTTCTGCACTCTTCATACATCAATTCCAACTAGTTAATTTGTCTGCAACTGCAGAAGCCCCCTTGAAGTCTACCCGAGTCACTTATCTTGCTACTTAGGAACCCTAGTCCCCCCGTCTTTTGTAGATTCCAACAGTTAAACATTGGCTTTGTTGTCTGCAACTACAGAGGCCCCTTTCGAAGTTCTCTTACGTCAATTCTATCTTTTTACCTTGAAGCTCTAACGCACCTTTGGCCTTTGGAGGGTGCTGGGGCAATGCGTTTATTACGGGTTGAAATCGTAATTTAAAGTGATTGATTCCGAAGTGGAGATAGTTGGGATTGGAAGAATTAAAAATACAGAATAAACTACAAAAAATCAGGTTTATGATCGGGAAGAAAAGGTTCAAGAAAATTTACAGTTTAACTTGACATGGCGTGTTAACAAAAGTAAAGGGGCGTTGCGCAGAGGACGCCAATAGAAAGGGTGAGCAATACCGCGTGAGTTGGCTTACAAACTATAACGTAGGTACCTACCTTTTCGATGACGCTGCGAGAACTTGAAGGGCCCATCGAAGCTCCAGCGACGACACTGAACCAGAGTACCTACACGAAAAACAACATACTGCCGTCCTACCCCAAGGGAAATTGGTGTAGTAAACCGGTATAGCTACCCCCTAATAACGTCTCTCACTTCTCGCAAAGACAATAATAATACATATAACAACAACACGCTAAATGTCAAATAGGTAACTTATTCTAAAACAGTAAAATAAAAGATAAGAGGCAACACTTGGTTTGCCCATCAACGAGTCTTGAACGCATGAGCTTCGGGACAACCGCAACGATTAGCAGGATCTTGATAATCTGGACCAACTAACAACGTTGGTGAAGACGCCGATTGGACGGTAAGGTAGTGAACTGATTTGGTACCTTTGAACATTCCAGAAGCTCACCATACGCTCTGGCATCTGGACAGACGAGAGAAATAGGACCGAGATGGTCACTTCAACGAAGTTGGCGATTACTGACAGTTGCTGTCAACCAAAGACGGCGCGACGTTCTAGGAGTGGCGTTCAGCGCCGCTTTCGTTGATTTTGATATGGTTATTGGATCTTTCTTCGCAGAATCAGCTGGAGCCTCCGAAAATAACAACCAACTCTATTTTTTTTTTGGTTCCCCTGGTTTCATTATTTTGTATCGCCAAGTCGATTTTTTTTTAAACCGTAACACGTTCCACAGACAATTCGTCGCAAGCGAGGTCGCAAGAGGAACTGCAAGAAAAAAAAACAAAAACCCCTAAGGCTTCAGAACGTAAGGGGGGTTAAATACATGGAGAGACAAGAAAGGGGGCTCAATGAAGAGCTTTTAAAACCATTAGCAAATACAAGGGGGTGCGATACAACTCCAAAAGTCACGCAAAAATGCAAGGTGGCTTAGCAGAGTTTCAAACAATATTGAAGATACAAAGGGGGCCCAATGAACTCTATACATATAAGAAATGAAGGCAAAATGGGGGCTTACTGCTACTCTGAAAGCCAATAAAGACATAAGTGGGTTAACTAGGGTTCTATACTACAGATGAGAATACAAGGGAGCCCTAGAGGCCTCCTGATATTACATGAAGGCATAAGGTGCTTACTATGCTCCGAAAGCTACGGAAAGATGTAAGGAAGTTCAGCAGGGTTCCAGGGCTTCAAAAGACGTTGAAGAAATAAGGGGGCCCGATGAGGCTCTGAATAACACAAAAAAGCAACAGGAGGCTTACAGGGATTTTGGTAGACATGAAAAACATGAAGGGGCTAACTAGGGCTCCAAGCTACATTTGCGGACACAAGGAAGTCCGATAGGGCTCCGTATATCACATGAAGGCTCAAGGAACTTACACTAGAGCTGATAGCAATGCAAGAAGACACAAGATGGCTTCTTGGAATTATGAAAGCTACAAAAAAACTCCAGGGAACTCATTAGGGCTCCAACTACAATTGAGGCCCCAAGGGGGCCCGAAAGGACTCCGAATGACATGACGGCACAAGGGTGATTACCATGCTTTGAAAGTAATGGAAGATGCAAAGGGTCTCAGCAGAGCTTCAAATCACATTGAAGACACAATAAGGGGGCCCAATGGGGACCTGGATAACACAAGATGGCAAAAAGAGGACTTGGTGGAATTCTGAAAGCCATGAAGCACATAAGAAGGCTCATTAGCTATACTATTCTTCAAGCTATACTTGAAGACACTAGGGGATCCGATTTGAAGCCGAATATCGAATGGAGGCACAGGGGCTTACTAGTGCTCCGAGAGCCTCGGAAAAGTGCAAGGGGACTCAACAGAAATTCAAACAGTACTGAAGACATGGAGAATCAAACCAAATAGTACCAAATCCACCCATGTGACATTCACTCTCAGAAAAGAAACCTGCCCTGAGGTTTTCTTGAATAACCACCCGATTCCTCAAAAAGACGACGTAAAATATCTTGGCATCCATCTGGATCGACGCCTGACGTAGGGAAAACATATCTGGAGCAAACGACTACAACTGGGCCTCACCTACAGGAAGATGTTCTGGTTACTGAATAGAAACTCGCACCTTAGCATTGAAAATAAGGTCCTGCTATATAAATCCATCATAAAACCTATTTGGTTATATGGCATTCAACTGTGGGGCTCGGCTAGTGAGTCAAACGTCTTGAAACTGCAAAGATTTCAATCGAAGACTTTACGTGCTATTTGTAATGCGCCGTGGTTCGTCCCAAATCACGTTCTACATCATGACCTGAATATCTCCACAGTTAAGGAAGAGATCTCCATCCAAAGCAAGAAAGACCGACTCTCCGACCATCCTAACCAACTAGCTGTAAACCTTCTCGTCGACATTCCTAGTAGAAGACTGAAAAGATTCGACCCCCTGGACCTACCTCAACGAAGCGATATCAGCATAGATGCAGGGAGCCCAAAAACATAGCAAAATTGTAAGGATTGTTATGTAAAGAGAAAAGAGCTGGCTGCTGGGTCAGTGTCTATACTATGTCAGAATCAAATTTTATTTAATTTACTGAATGTTTATAAAAACAGATTGTAAATATACATGGGTGACAAAAAAAAGTACTGAAGACACGAGGGGGCCAAATGGAGCTCTGTATAATAACGCAAAATGGGGCTGACTGGTACCTTCTCCGAATGCCATGAAAAAACAAAAGGGTGCTCAACAGGGTTTCAACTACACTTGAAGACACAATGGGGGCTCAATAGAGCTCCGAACATGACATGACGGCACAACGCTGCTTGTTGCTTCGGAAGTCACGGAAAATGCAAGGGGGCTCAGCAGGGCTTCAAATGAGATTGGAGACAGAATTAGGGGGCCCAATAGAGCTCTTGATAACACAGGACTGCAAAAGGGGCCTTGCTGGAAGTCTGAAAGCTATGAAAAGTGATCCTGCTGGCGATAGTTTCCGGCAAAGCAGAAGTGGTGCACCCTCTCGCCGTGTAAAGGCGATTTTAGAGACGACTTGCTCCACCATCTGTCAGAAGAAACATTATGCTTCCGCTTCTTCAAGCGAAGAGAACTTTTCCTCATTTAAAACTTTTTCCCTTTCTCTTCTTTTCTTCACAGGCGGAGATTCATCCGCGCTGCTACTTTCAACGTAGTCTTCCGAAACTAGCATGACTGGAACGTGACTGCGACGTTTTGATTTCGACGTAGGTAGTACAAAAATCTATGACAGGAACTACCCCCGATCTATGATGATCTTTCAAATTTGTAGTGCAAACTCTCATTTCGTCGTGATTTTCCCTTTTTTTGCCGTGATAAGCACCTTTGCCGTTATTCGAACATTTTCTGTCGCTTCATGTCTGGCGTTCAAAATACTTATTTGTCGCGTGAACAACTATTTTGCCGTGATTTTCACTTTTCTTGTCATTTTTACGCCCTTTTTTGTCGGGCCGAAAAATATCATCCGAAACGAAATGCATGTCGGTGGGTAATTACTGGTCAGTTGAAGTTCTACAAAGACATAATAAACGATAGATATAAGTTGCATTAATTCAAAAAAATGTTGGTGTGATTCGGTCGGTTATGATGCACATTGTCATGTATAATGACCGTTATGCTCTTAACGCCCGTGGTGCTTCAACGTTTTACAACATCCTTCCGCCAGTTCATCCAGCTTCAAAATCAGCTTGCATCTGAGATCTGAACTATGGTTACGTGGCTAGCGGGCGTTGCAGCGGAGGTTATAGCGGGCATTTTGGTAAAAAACAGCCCGTTATTATAAGAACAATCGTTGCAAGATGGGAGGGCGTTATTTGTTGCAAAACGATTCCTTGTACCAGAGTTGTTATTGTTAAACAGACACTGTTTTATTTCTGTATTGAGCTGAGAAAACGCGTTCTAATCCAAGTTGAACAGTTTCTGACCCTAGACCATGCCATATAGCAGCTGTGAATGAAATCAATATCATAGTACGACTCAAACGTGAGCCGGCAAGGGCCGATTCGCTTGAATAAACTCACGACTATAACTCTCAAAAACTGGACATGAACCGGAGTAGAACGAACTTTGTCTAGACTCACCTGTTGAAATCCTGAGCTGCTGTCGATAGTGTGGTATTCATAATTTCAATGATAATCGACTAGCGCTGCACATTGGTGGACTTTATTACCGAAACGGAGCATACGTGCGGAACGGTGCCACATAATTTCTTCTCTTCTCGAAATAAGAGCAGAAAATGTTGAGCTCCGCTGCGTCGGATGTTTACCGGTTTCCTTTTTGTGTGAGCTTTCGGCCTGATGATGGTAGTGTTGGTGGTGGTGGTTGTGTCGGTGGTAGTACATTATTTTTATTAATGGCAACGAATCTCTAATTAATCAACAGACATGAGCATTAATTACGCGCACTAAATACACCTCGTGCCCGCGCCTGCCGTCAGTCCGACCCTCTTCGAGACAATGGCAGCCGGGAGTCTCGACAATGCAGTATCCCATTAATCAAATTTTCGCATTGCGCCCTCTGATTACAAGCACAGGTTAATTGCCTGTTTAATTATATCGAATCTGCAAAAGGTACAGTCGGATATATACCCACCTACTATACTGATGCCAGCGAAGGAGAAGAAGTGATTTTAATCAAGGGTAGTGCCCGAAGGACCTCTCCGTTGCTGCCGCACGAGGCCGAAAGGAACGGATGAATTGGAAGGTTCGTGGAACTTTGGAGAGGTCGCGTTTCAACTGAGCAGCAAATTTTAATTAATTATCTGCTGAAACGGGAATGGCTACGCACAGTTGTTTCTGTTACTTCATCGCGTCTGCTTTGATGCGACATTACACGCGTCAAATACTCACGATAAAGGCTACGTTTTCTGTAAATATCGAGTGAATTACGCCGTTGAAATTAAAACTTTCCTACCCTCTCATCGGGCTATTTTCGTGATTCGAGCAAAGTTACTACAATGAAGACCACTCAAAATGAACGTTGTTATTGTTCAGTTCTCCAGTCGACAACTTGACCGGATAAATACTGTTACGAGCGGCTATTCCGTGCATACTGGTAAACACGGGATCTTTCTGGATTGTTCCATCCGTTAGATCGCAGTGTAGAAGTGCGGAGCGATCTGGTGCATTCCAGAAGTTAACGCGATTGGGAGACTCCAACGATCAATCGAGACACATCTGTTCATTTTGGCGGAGGCGCCGGTTCTAGAACACGACAGAATTATACGGGTAATGTGTGTGATTATTCAGGAATGGTCTAGAAACCGCATATGCCGGGCCACTATGGAAATTGCTGAAAGATGATAGAAAGCTTGGGAACGCTAATCGGAGGCATATAAAAGCACCGTCCAACAGTGCGACAGGCAGTATTGGATTGGTAGAGACAGCGAGCGGATAAGCGAGCGATAATTCAAGCAGATAATTGTTTGCGTGTATTTATTACGTAGTACGCAGAAATAAACAGTGTGTATTTTAAAACGATCGTCCCAATTATATTTGAACCCGTACGCGAAATACGTATCAATACGGTAAGTGGTAGCGATTTGTGGGTTCTAGTTTTTGTGAAGATGGTAGCGCTTTGAGTAAAGTGAAACATGAGTTGGAACTAAGTTCACACTAACAAAACTAGTACAGATCAGCTTTGAAAGTGGTGAAACCCGAAGAAAGAAACAACATGAAAAATCAAGAAGAGAGAGAAACAAAGAAGAAAAGGCAAAATATGTGAAGAAAGTGTCGCAGGCGCTGGTTTACGCACAGGTGATGGGCACTGAATTATGCACGGCTGAATTGAGCATCAACTTATGAAAGAAGTAGAAGCAAAAAATGCGATCCACTAAAAATGGAAAGACGCAAAAAAAATTGTATCAATAATTACCATTGGATGGAACACTCAATCAAAGACGATTGCGGATGATACGGAGTGGTGCAGATGTGCCTGATGCCATTGTCTGCACAGAATTCCCTCAAGGCTTCGCTGGTAAATTGGATTCCATTGTCTGAGGCCAGGGTTGTTGGAAGTCTAAACCGACTGAACAGTTATGTGAGCATCTTGACTGTGTCTCTTGATGTAATGGACTATATTCAAAACAGTTGAGATCATTTTGATCAAGCGTATATGATGGCGAAGAAGGATATGCCGTTATCAGTACCTATGAAGCCCATCTGTGAGCATTGCCATGGGCTTTGAGGTACAGGCCATGGTTCTAGTGGAACCTTCATATCCCTGCTTGTATACGGTCATTGCGGCTCAATGTACTTATTGACTGCTTGCAAAACTGGGTCGTTGGAAGCGTTATTGGCGACAATGCTGCATGTTTCAGGCACCTATGTTTATGGTGCTGTACAAGTTAAGGTCGTCGTCAAACACCGATTCTGCTTCAGGCTCTTTCACAACGTAGAACCTGATATCAAAGTCGTATGACCTCAGTAAGAGCGTCTACCTCTGCAGGTGGTTGGAAGTATAGGCTGGAATATCCTTTTCTAGTCTAAACATGCTCAGCAACGGCTTGTGGTCAGTCTGCATTATGAAGCAGCGTCCATATATCTCGTGAAACTTTGTGACGGCGAAGATAAGTGCTATCCTCCGTTCTCAATATGGATGTAATCGCCTTTGGTCCGTTTCAAGACTGACAGAGTTTCAGATCAGTTCCACATGACGCTTTTCTTACGGAGGCCGCTAAGCGGCTTCTGCAACTTGTGGAAATCGCTGACGATTTTGCCCAAAGAATATGTCATTTTCGACAAACAAAATGCGAGAACCAATTCACCAAAGAGGCGCGAAGTGCAGCCCTAAGATGATGTTTCACCATCTGCCATGTGGAGTCAATAGTTGCGGGTTCTGGTGGAAGAAGAGAAGGCCGGTTCCATAGACTTGAGTTTCTTTTTCCGATTTTTTTGAAACATGGCGTTCTTCCAACTTGTTACGCGAGTGGTAATGCGGAACACCAAATACTCTGTTGAAAATCACAATAGTCTCCAGCCGACTACAGCTGCGCGTTCGCAAGGCGTCATTCCCAGTGGAGTAACATGGAGTAGGTACATGGGGTAGGACTTTTGGACCAAAAACAAAGTGACAAGCTAAGGGGGTTACCCTCCCGTGAACAGGTAAAAGTTGCAAGTGCATTTGGGCAAATTGTGCAGGAGAGCAAAAAGAAGTTCACTGTCTTGGCATGATGATTGATATGGCAAAATAGTGCAAATCTTGGCGGAAATGGGGGTTTTTAGGTTGATTTCTTCATATTCCATAATATCTCCGGGATTTGGTTTGTATTTTAAAAAATAATATACTTACTATGTTTCTCCATCAGAAACACCAGCATTTTACTCAAGAAAAATCTAGCACAATCAGACTTGAGTCGAATCCAAAGGCCCACAGATAACTTTTGAATGTTTTGTAGCATCCACCCTTGTTGTTCCTTATACCCGCATTATCAACTACTGTTGTATAGAAAGCTGGTGCAGGTTCTGAACTTTTCTTTGGTAAACCCATCATTGGTCGAGTGAGATCAACCTGCGGATTGGCTTTTGAACATCTGACGCACGCGCGCACGGTATATTTTGCCAGTATATTCAAGAAATAGGCCAATATTTGTCTCGAACAGATGAAAGTAGCAATCTGGATGCCGCGTGTGACCACTTCGGATAATGATTTGATCTCCAATGATTTCCAAACCTTGGAAACGGCCCTCCGCTCGAATGATATCGTCATCATCGACGAATGGAGTCAATTTCAAAATTTTGCAAGTGGCCTTGAGTTCTCTTAGTAGAGCCGCTACGCGACAAAACAAAGTGATATACTGCACTTCATGTTAGAGCTATAAAATTTGGTAGACTTATTCAGGGAACTATTTGCAACAATTCTATCCGAGGTGCCCTCAAAAATTCTTGCTGCATATAAAATGGCGGCCGTTTTCCAAAATGGCGACTTGAATATGTGAAAATGTCATATTGGCCCCATTGTATACCGCAGGATGTCGATTTCCACACTAGCTATTCTTATACTGTCGGTAACCACAGTAATTGTGACAGATGCTTAATTTTCTTCATACAGGTGTTCACGCGAGGTGAAACCCTACCCTTCACTTCACTTCTCCGTGGAGATATTTTGAAAAAACAAAAGCTGATCCTCCATATTTTTTTCCGTAGTTGTCCGTATGTTCATTATAAATTTCTATATCTCATAATATACAGGGTGTTCAAATATTCTTTTTGAATTTTGGCGACACCCTGTAGTTTTATATTGTAGTTTATGTAGCTTTCTATGCTCATTACAAAAATGAGTGACACATACGGGTTTCTTCCCAAATAATTTCTCAAACATGAATAAATCTAAATTGCGAAAACCGTATTTTAGTCAGCCAGGGGATACACTACACTTCATGTTGGAAGTATGAAACTTGCTACACTCTTTTTGAGAAACTGTTTGAAACAATTCTGCCCGAGGTGCCTATCAAAATTATGGCTGGGTCCAAAATGGCGGTCGTTTTCCAATATGGCGGCCTACATATATATATATGTTAGAATCTCGTATTTATCCGATTAAATCCCGCAGGATGTCGATTCCCATAGATTCAGCTATTCTGAAACTGACTGCAACCAGGACAATCGTAACAGATGTTTATTCTTCCATGTACAGGGTGCTTACGCGAGATGCCACAGAAAAGTAACGCCGTCTCAAGAGCTTGATAGTTAGGCCCTTCTTTTCATTTGAAATGACTGTACACGGAAAATTAGGCATCTGTTAAGATTGTTGCGTTGATCATTAGTCTCAGAATAGTTTAAAATATGACAATCAACATCCTGCGAGTTATAATCGCACGAATACGAGATTTCCCTATATGTAAGCTGCCATATTGGAAAACGACCGCCATTTTGGACGCAGCCATGATTTTGATTTGCACCTCGGGCAGAACTGTTTCAAATGGTTCCCCAAAAGAAGTATACCAAGTTTCATACCTCTAACATGAAGTATAGTCGAGTGTAGTGTATCTCCTGGCTGCCTAGAATACAATCTTCGCAAGTGAGGTTAACTGATTTAGAGGTTTTTTGAAGAGAAACCCATAACGTCATACAATTCTGTAATCAGCATACAAAGCTCCATAGATTACAATCATTAGTT
Source organism: Anaspis maculata (assembly GCA_949128115.1). NCBI lineage: Eukaryota > Metazoa > Arthropoda > Insecta > Coleoptera > Scraptiidae > Anaspis > Anaspis maculata. The sequence goes on from OX421961.1 coordinate 27,956,554, forward strand.
ACAGGGTGTCGCAAAAATTGTAATTTTTTTCTTGAACACCCTGTAAATTATGAGTTAAATAAATATATAATGAGCAAATTCGAGAGCTACGGGACAAATTATAAAGGACTAGTTTTTTTTTTCAAAATACCTCCAGGGGGAACTGTTTGGTGAAGGGGAGTGTTTTACCTCGCGCGTACACCCTGTATACACAAAATTGAACATCTTTCACGATTATTACGGTTACCGTCAACTTAAGATATGGTAGTGTGGAAATCGACATCCTGCGGTGTACAATGGGGCGAATATGACATTTTCACGTATTCAAGTCGCCATTTTGGAAAACGGCCGCCTTTTGGATGCAGGAATAATTTTCCTGGGCACCTCAGACAGAATTGTTCCCAATAGTTTCCTAAAGAAGTGTACCAAATTTCATAGCTCTAACATGAAGTGCAGTAACTTTTCACGTAGCGGCCCTACTACTGAGTTGATCTTGATAACTCTACGAAAAATCTTCCTGATGAGCAATCTTGACCAACCGTATCATTGCATGAATTTGAATTCCAAAACTGAAAGAAAACCCGAAATCTTATTTTTCCTTCGCAGTTACGCTTGAACCTTAGAATATATCCAACTACCTCATTGAGCTTGCGCAAACTTGAAAATCTCAGGCACAAGAAAGGCTCGTCCTGTCCCACTTAACAGATTTTTTGTTGCCTCGATTTTCGCATTTCAGGAATGGTTCTAACTTTTTTGTGGTCAAGCAAAGACAATGACAACTTATCACCGCCAAACCATCGAGGACCCTTCCACCAGAGTACCTAACGAACTTTCTAATTCGCCCGACTTTACTCCGCGACGCAACAATTCAGCCGAGTTGTCCTTTGTACTCGCATGCTGGAATTCGTCATCACCTCCGGTCAAACTGATAAGAGTGATGAGTTTCTCCACCCGATTTCCAACAAAGGGTCTCACTGCACTCGGGGCAGCCTTCACCCATGACATGAAAATCATAGAGTCTGTCCAATAAATGCATCTGTCAAATTTTAGCTCCCACGATTCCCTGATCTTGCTCACAAGTTTTATGGCCACAACAGCTCTACATAATTCTAGCTTCGGTATAGTCAGTTGTTTGAACGGTGAATCTCTTGCCTTTGAACAGAGTAAGTGAAATATCACGTTGCCACAAGTATCCAACGACCGTATATATGATTGCACACACACCATAAGCACCTTGCGATGCTTCCGAAAAGCAATGGGTTCAAGCTCAAACCGGATTATTGCAAACAACAGTCTTGGTATCTCTACAGAATTCACTTCAACCAACTCGCGCCGAAACCTTAACCACTTCTTATGCAAATCAGCCGGCAAAGGCTCGTCCCAAGTAACCGTCTTCAGTCAATGTTGTTGAAGAAAAATCTCACCCGAAATATTGCACGGTGAAAAAAGACCTAGCAGGCCAAATATCTTCGCGATGTCTGAAAGAACCGACTGCTTTGTCACCTTGGAATCAGTCGTCGTAGTTGAATGAAAACGCAAAGTGCCTTCATCATTTGACCAGATCAACCTTGAAGTTTCCTTGGATTCATGAAACCTAAAACCAACCAAATAGTCGCTCGGATCATCAACAGGTTCATTCACAAGATCAACCCGATTGGATGCCCACTCCCTTGAATTAAACTGACCGCCCTTTAGCACATCCGAAGCTCCCATACAAATCTCAACCGCTTCTTCCGCTGAATCCGAACCGGTTATCAAGTCATCAACGTACATATCGCGTCTCATCATTGCAGCATTATCCGCTTACTCAGCTTTGCATTCTTTAGCCAATTGGACTAGACATCTCACGGCTAAGAACGAAGTAGTTGCCGCTCCGTAGGTAACGGTCGAGAGTTCATATGTTTTTACAAATCTGGACGAATTTTCAGACCGCCAGCCTGTCGTGATGCACCTTGCACAATACTGTGTTATTGTAGGGCAAGCTCACAACATAATATATGATTGTAGGCGACTTTTGATATGGTATAGTCGAGCCCCTTCGGGGTAAGTTTTGCACATTTTTATGTGGTCACATAACTTTGTTTACACTTAAATACATCTTATATACCTGGGCTAATAGAAAAACTGTCAGATGTCAGTAGGCATTCAGCAACGCCTCTCAGCTTGCAGCGTTCTTGTCTCAGCTGAGAACGGATTAAATAGCGATGATCGGTTCATCAAACAAGGCCGGCTCTGCTATTTAAATAAAGCAAGAAACAAGAAACGCTTGACCGCCTTGTTCGAAATGCGACTACTTTTTTTGCAAAAACACCTCGTCGCCACCGCACCACCGTCCTTGGTAACGCCGTCGTCGTCGCCGCCGTCGTCGCCGCCGCCGCCGCCGCGCCGCCGTCAACAATTTCGTCAGGGGGTTTACATTGCGAATGCTCAATTCCAAGTACACATGGCGACGCAGCTATTTGCATAACAATACTGGGCTTACGTAAACTCCGGTGAATTTACTTTGATAATAATATCGTTCAGTTTACGAGGCTTCATTTGCAATGTGCCATCGCCGAGATAAAAGCACATTACGCTATTTACACGGGCTAAATACGAGAGAACAACCCCGCAAGTTTTCCTTTCCCCAGCAACGCGCGCCATAGTCCTGCGGCAGTCGGCCGACCTCTTGCTCGGTTTCGCCCTTTCCGACTCTGTGATGCTTGATCATGTTCGCTCTGTACTTATATCGTAACGTTACCTGGATGTGTACACGCCTCTTTAATCGTCGGAATTTGCTGAGGAAATTTGTTTTGATGGGAAAAGTATGAATGCTGTCCGACGTCTCGGGACTGTGATGAGCTGGCGGAAACGCGAACGCGCCCCTCTCGCGCAATTCTAAACCGGCATGCAACAGCCGTCACGAGATCGCGGGCGGCTTCCGGTGACCACCATTCGTTCATAACCAGTACTTTTAGCGATCATTTCGAACTTCTTGGGTGTAACTGAATATGTACTTTGTCTAATTACAAAATAATGATTTGGAGAAAAATCGTTAGTGGTCCTCGTTTCAGTCTTCGTATCGTCTAAGAATCAAAAATCGGTTAGTTTCAAGGACGCTTGCTTCAGTTCCATGGAAAGAATAAATTCATTTTTCACGACAGGTCTGATGCACACTATCCCAGACAAGGTTTTCCACAAGCATGGCCATTGACGTTTTGAAATATTACACTGTTGCAATGTGCATTCTGTTGGTGGGTGGGTAGCGGTAGTGATGACGATAGAGGGACAGAACACCATCAATTTTCTTTGGCATCCAGCAAAAAGAAACTGCGATGATTTACGTTTCATCCCGCGTGATTTACATTCCATTACCCTCCTTTTGGCGGTGCATACTCACCTCCAGTATATATTCCAAATGCACGACGACACTGCGAGAGCCGAATGCATGTAATGACCGAAGAATTTAAACGGAATACGTGCGAGGACCTTCTGTGTGTGATAGCAGTTTCCAATCCGTGTGATATATCGCGCTTAAAAGTTTCAATCGCTCGCGCTTGCTTATCTATTCCGAAACAATGTTACGGAAACAATTTATTTCAGCGTCGTCGGTCGTAGCCTCTGGTGTAAGCCTGAGAGTGCAAACCGTAGCCTTACATGTAGTATTGCATGCCGTAGAGAAAATAAGTTACTATGTGTGCTCGAGGCCGTCTCTCAGTCATTTCCGACGGGCCCGAAAGCCGAACGGGGAATCAAGGGGGGGCCTCGGGGGATTTTGCATGATGTAAAGTGTGCACCACCACCATACCACCACCACCGGGGCACACCGCAGCAGCCGAGTGCATTTGACGGCATCAGCTCTGCGAGTGTGTCGTGTGATGATGGTAATGCAAAGTGCCGCTCGCCAAGCCAAAATGCTTCCACACCACACAGTAGCTCGATCCGCTCTATTGCAGATGTCTCTGCAGGTGTCGTGGGTGCGGCACCGCGACGTCCATCTCTTGACGGTGGGCAGGTACACTTACACGAGCGACCAGCGCTTCCGGGCCATCCACCAGCCCCACTCGGAGGACTGGACGCTGCAGATCAAGTATCCACAGCACCGCGACTCGGGCGTCTACGAGTGCCAGGTGTCTTCCACGCCGCACCTCAGCCACTTCATACACCTCACCGTCATAGGTAAGTCGACGCTTTCCATGTTTCATTGTTTACAGCGGTGATCAAAATTCACTTCAACTATCCCTAGGTAACCCAATTCACTTCATTGTTTTTCTCTGTTGAACAGCAGTACTCAGTTCATTTAAAATTGACTCCCAGTAAATCAAACTCAGCCTCTATAGAAACAACTATAGAACTATAATATAGAACTCGTCTATAGAACAAAATTTTAATTGACTGTAAGAGAAAAGGAGGCATTTTGTCTGTTTAAAATCCTAGATTTCACGTTGAAAGATAACGAAATTGAAATCTATCGCGGGCAGTTGCTGTCCACTCTACTAATACCGACATTGTAGAGCACACTTAATCAGCTTGTTGTCACCTCAAGATGCATTGAGGGCTTCACATAGTAAACGTTGAGTTTATAAAGAGTTACTTGAGTTTAGTAAAAGAGGAATACCGCTGAAAATGTATTCGGACAACGGAACAAATTTCATCGGTGCTCAAAAGAACTTTTAGCAGTTGGGTGGACTTATTGTGAGCAATGAAAAGAAAATAACCGATCGTTGGCCAAGAAAGGTATCGATTAAAACTTTATTCCTGCACAATATCCGCATATGGGTGCATTTGGGTGCCTTTGGGAGGCGGGCGTTAAGTCAGCTTGAGCTTTACTTTGAAAGAGTTGCGGGAGACGCACAGGAGCTTGAGTCCAACTCTGTTTTCACTTTTTATTAGTGATATCGACTATCGAGACATATCATAGGAAAAACGGTTGCCATGGCATTAATATCGACGGTAAGAACGAACTGTTAGTGCTGATGTACGCTGATGACCTGGTCATACTATCTGACTCCCCCATAGATTTGCAAAAGAAATTTAACGCTCTGAATCAATTTTGCGTGGACAACCTTCTCACAGCTGATATCTCTAAAATAAAAGTCCCGATATTTTCTGAAGGAACAAATCTCAGAAGCTCGTTGAGTTTTACATATGACGGGGGGACTCTGGAAGTTCTCAAAAAATACATTTTGTTTTTGTGTTGTGGAGAGGACGACTGCTCACGAATCCTGTTAGAATTGTATATACAAGGATTTTCTGACTGGAAACGATGCAGAACACTACTTGAACCTTGATATTCACCTTAACAAGATTTGAACCATCTGCCAAATTAGATTGCACAGCAAAAAGCTTTCAAGACTATATCTAAATCGAACAAAATACCTCGTCAATCTGACCGAAAAATGCACGCTATGTAACCTGAACGCAACAGAAGATATCCATCACATAATGTGTAAATAACCGGCTCTCTTTTCTTATCGAATACCTTGGCTATTTCCCTATCCATTGCATGAGTTATAACCCCATAACTTTCATTTAGCTCTTCTTCAGTCCATTACAAAGGAGTTTATAAACTCAACGTTTACCTTGTAAGGCCCTCAGTGGATCTTGAGGTGACAACAAGCTGGTTAGGTGTGCTCTACAATGTCTGTATCAGTAGAGTAGACAGCAACTCAGCAACTGCCCGCGATAGATTTCAATTTCGTTATCTTTCAACGTGGAATCTATAGAATTTTAAACAGACAATAGCCCAGTCAAAATAGGTTTTAACCGGAAATAAATTCGGAAGTTGACGAAATTTGATGGATCGAAGCAGAATTTAACGTAGAATAACATACCGAAATTCCCGAAAATTCCAAGGCTTGGCTTTTTTCTAGGACCTATAAAAGAGCGCCATCCTTGGAAATTTTCGATTTTTTCTGAATAACTTGTAAACTATTACCTTTAGGACACAAAATTCATAGCAGCAAATGTAGCCCGTTAAATTCCCAAGAGATCAGTACTAAACTCATTACTGTGTGGTCAATGGTCTCTGAGATACAGCGTCTGCAAAAACGCAGTAAAAATTACTCAATTTTTTCTCCCGGAATTCACGTAACAATTTGTATAGTGTCAGTTCAGTGGCTGTAACGTGAAAAGAAAATGTGCGGATTTCGATGTGTTTTACATGTTTGGGAAGCCAATTCAACATTCGGTATCACACTTTTGTCTAGAAGTCGCCAACTTTGAAATGGTACTTTTCCTCGACCTTTGAAATCGATACTTGATGTCCCGATAAATCCCCAAAAATCGAGTTTTTTTATACCATGCCATTTGCTCAATTTTTCACTTAGGGCAAAACCATCCAGGGAATATATGAAGAATTGAATACCAAAAAATAACATGTTTTGGAATCTCTTTCCTAATGATGGTTCCTGAGTTATATGGGTTGAAAGACTAAAAGGACCTATTTGGAAAAAAGATGGGTGGTCCGGACACCAACTGCTGAATACTGTACGGACCTTGCATCTGATGATACAAAATGCCACTCAGCAGACGTATTAAATATACTTATGTATTTTTCACGTCTGCCAAGTAGCATCTTACACTTCAAATGCAAGGTCCTCGCAGTAATCAGCAGTTGGTGTCTGGACTACCTATTTTTTTTCTAAATAGGTCGTTTTAGTCTTTCAACCCATATAACTTAGGAACCATCACTAGGAACAAGATTTCGAAACATGTTGTTTTTTTGGCATTCAGTTCTCCACATATTCCCTGGATGGTTTTGATCTACTTGCAAAATGAAGCAAATGGCATGGTTGAAAAAAAAATTGATTTTTGGGGATTCTTTGGGACATCAAACATCGATTTCAAAGGTCGAGGAAAAGTACCATTTCAAGTTAGCAACTTCTAGACAAAAATGTGATGCCGAATGTTGAATTGGCTTTCCAGACTTGTAAAACACAATGAAATCCGCCCATTGCTGTCCACGTTACAGCCCCTGAACTGACACTATGCAAATTGTTACGTAAAATCCGGAAATAAATTTTGAGTAATTTTCACTGCGTTTTTGCAGCCGCTGTATCTCAGAGACTATTGACCACAAAGTAATGAATTTAGTACTGATTTCTTGGGAATTCAACAGACTACATTTGCCTTGCTGGTAGTTGTGTTCTAAAGGTGATAGTTTACAAGTTACTCGGAAAAAATCGAAAATTTTCAAGGATGGCGCTCTTTTATTGGTTCTAAAAAAGAATCCAAGCCTTTGAATTTCCGGGAATTTCAGTATGTTATTCTACGTTCAATTCTGCATCGATCCACCAAATTTCGTCAACTTCCGAATTTATTTCCGGTTTGACTCGATTTTTGCTTAATTTGGCTGGACTACAAAACGCCTTTTTTTTCTCTTACAGTGCAATCAGAATTTTGTCCAATAAGAAATTTAGACAAGAAACAAGGGATCAACCGCCGGAGACCGCTTTTCTATAAGCTAGAAGACCTAAAGGGGAACTCTTCTAATGGAACTCTGGGAAGCTCCAAGGAATTGTGGAGGAGCTCAGAGTCACTTTGGAGGAATTTGTGAGAACTCTAAGAGAATTCTTAGAAACTCAGACGAAGTCATTTGCAAAAGGGACCTCCTTTGAACAAATTTTCCAGCGTTTACTTTCGGACAAGAAAGCAGAGCTCTCAGTTCTCCATCAAAGTTGATTCGGAATTTCAATCTGTCGAATACGTTATCTCCGACCTTGATCAATTATCCCTTTTTCATCTCCGGCACCACGGCGACCAACTTTTCGTATACACGAGTGCAAGAATCAATCCCAATGGCCTACCTAGATCCCATCAACATTGTAAATCCAATAGAAGGAACAGCAGAAAGAAAAATCTTCGCTCTTAAAAAGGCTGGTTTATATTGGATGTAACCGGTAACTTATTCCCTTACCGTAAAGTTCAAAGGTAGCATTTGAATACAAACGTTTATATTGACAGGGAATAATCCCGTGATTTATTCCCTTACCGTAGAAGTTCGCCAAGTTTCAAGTTTTACGGCATAGGGAATGCGGACAGCCAATCACATATAACCAGTTACACAATCATATCGTCGAATGTCACTGTCGATCTGATGTTGGTTTGTTGGTTATTTTTGTTCTCACTACTTGTGCGAAAATGGAAGAAAAAATGGATCTCGACACCAAGTTGATCCAACTCGGTTGCTTCGTTTCACCAGTTCTGTCCAACATCGCCCCTCCTGAGATCCGTAGAAAACTTATCACAAAAAAAGAATGGTTCAAATGCCACCACAATCATCAATTGCCAGTCCACCCGGACTGCACAAGACGAACGAGACTAAAAGAAAGCCAACGTGGAGTCTGACAAACGAGCTCTTGAAACAAAACTTCCGACACAGAAACGGCCTGGATGAACGAATGGTCAAAAACAAATCCAGACAGACAGAATCTGATTGAAGACCCGAATAAATGCAACCTGCAGGATTCGAACTAGATAGGCATTTGTGGTGTAAACTGAACTGAATCAGAACCGGCCATGGGAGGTGGGGGTTTTCAAGCATAAATGGGGACTTTCGGAAGAACCAGGATGTGACTGCAGACACCCAATCCAAACTATGGACCTTATCGTGTTAGATTGCCTCATTAGACGTTTTACGGAAACAAAATGGAAACACACCAAGCCTGTGGGGACGCAACTGACTGGATATTGAAATTTGATATACTTTTTTCTTTTATTTGCTGTAGTTATACCATTCTTGCTTTTGAACTCTACGAAATATACAGGGTGATTTTTTGAAAAGTTTCCACCCCTTGTTTCTCGCCGCCAAAATGTTTTACAGGAAAACGCCGAAACAGGTCAATTTTTGTTTCGAGGGGGTCATCTAGAGCACATATCACCAAATTTTTATCTTGAACCCCTTTGCCCCCGCCCCACCCTGCTTTAAAATTTTAAATAGCATGACCTACTTTGTGATACATCAAATTGAAGGCAATAAAATTCTCTTTCCGTTAAACATATTTCAAATTTTTTTAAACCACCCCTCAACCCTTCTAAAATCCTCTTTTCGTTAATGGAAGGACAATGTTCCCCCTATAAACTCTTGATTCCTGAGAAATAGACTTCCCAGCAAAAACAGGTCGATTCTTATTTCAATGGGGTCATCTTAGACACGAGTGGCCAAATTTTTATCTTCAACCCCTTCGCCCTCACCCTACCTTACTTTGAAATTTCGAATAGCATTATCTATCTTGTGATACATGAAATTGAAGGCAATAAAACTCTTTTCGTCAAACATATTTCTATTTTTTTTAAACCACCCCTTTAAAGTAGGGTAGGGTGGGGGCGAAGGGGTTGAAGATAAAAATTTGGCCACTCGTGTCTAAGATGACCCCATTGAAATAAGAATCGACCTGTTTTTGCTGGGAAGTCTATTTCTCAGGAATCAAGAGTTTATAGGGGGAACATTGTCCTTCCATTAACGAAAAGAGGATTTTCAGAAGGGTTGAGGGGTGGTTTAAAAAAATTTGAAATATGTTTAACGGAAAGAGAATTTTATTGCCTTCAATTTGATGTATCACAAAGTAGGTCATGCTATTTGAAATTTTGAAGCAGGGTGGGGCGGGGGCGAAGGGGTTCAAGATAAAAATTTGGTGATATGTGCTCTAGATGACCCCCTCGAAACAAAAATTGACCTGTTTCGGCGTTTTCCTGTAAAACATTTTGGCGGCGAGAAACAAGAGGTGGAAACTTTTCAAAAATCACCCTGTATATACCAGTTTATGGCACACCATGCATGGTTTGAAATAAATTACGGAATGCCTTTTTTCATTTTGTTCTGTGAATATTGGCCGGACGCTCCAGCGCCTCTTCCTTTGTGGTCTCTTCTTGTTTTGTTCTTCAGCTGCTGCACTGGGCAACTATAATGAGTAGAGACCGGATTCTAGGCAAAATGCCTTTTTGTTTCTGTTTCAGGCATGGGCATGAGACCTGGAAATAAAGATTAGTGTTGGAAAAACATTGCTTTTGACACCCCTTTGTTTTTGCCTAAATGCCTAAAACTGGCAAAATCGGATTTACTGTCCTAAAAAGACCTTTTTAACGGCCTAAAACAGACTTTTTCGATTTTTTTATGGAAATGGTCCACAATGTTGAGCAAAATATCCATTTTCTAATTTGTTCCATCCAAACTGTGTGAGTAAATTGATTTCAACACTAATATTAATTTATTTACCTCATTGAGGCTGTTTCGGTTGCGTAAATTACAGTTTCTATTTACCTGAGCAATGTGAAAATAACGTGTCAATGTTCACTTTTCAACGGCTCGAGATCTAGTCTTGACACAGGGACAGGATTCACGATTCTGGGCAAAATGACTTCCGGTTTTTGTTTTGGTCCTTCGCACGAAACTTTGAAATATATAGATGTGTTAAAAGATATAGCGTTCCACATCTCTTTGTTTCAAGTCTGATTTGCCTGAATGTATCAAAACAAGGATTTTCTGTCCTATAAAACTGCCATGCCTTTTTAACGACCTACAATATATGTCACGGTTGAAATGATTTATAATATGGTGGAAAACATCTGTTGCTTAATTTTTTTCCTTACAAATATGTCACTTTTATTCATTTTGACACCGAATGGTAACTTCTGTAACAAGTACGCAAAATAAATCCTTAGCGGACAAATTCGCCCGTTTAGGGACGAGGCGGTAGCCGAGGAATCCTAAATGCGGATGAGCCGCTGAAGAATTTGCGTACCCACTTGTTGCATACAATGTTTTTTAGCATGAGCTCTCCAAACACCAATTTTGTCCTCTATATCGGCCATAGTGACGTTGCCTATGCAATACCGTGACAAAATCTTCCAGATACAGTTCGCAAAATTTGTGTTTTGCGGACTCAAAACATTCGGCAAAATAACTATTTCAGGGAGGCAATCCTAAAAAATCAATGATTTGTTGAAACAATACTAAAAAATTAATGATTTGTTTCAATTCATATGAAAAATGTTTTCGGCCTATTTTGCCTATTCTAGGTCGTTACGGCCTAAAGCGTCCTAAAATAGAGGTTTTATTTGCCTAAACATGTGTCCTAATTTCCACTTTTTAACGGCCTAAAATCCGGTCCCTAATAATGAGTAACATGGCGGAATTGCAAATGGCAAAATCTTCGGTATGGTCACTGCATGTTCGTATCCATTTTTAATATTGTACTGTAACTCTACTGCAGACTTGGAAGGAAATAGTTAACAAAACAAACAAGTTATTCAGATTAATCTGACAGTTTGATATGTGTAACTCTCACTGTCACATGTAGAACACGTGTCTTCCCTGTCAAGGCACTGTCAGCTGAAATGCTCTTACGGTGAATATAAACCACAGCGTTAAAGTTTAAAGAATAAAGAATACGGTTAAGGATAACGGCATAAGTTAACATCCAATATAAACCAGCCTTTATCAGATCCGTCATTCCAATAAATCAAAGGCAAGAGAGCATGACAAGTTATGAAAGCTTCGAATGACAGCTCTAACGTTTGGTTGAATTGAGAAAGAAGTACACGAAAGACGAGAAGAAATGTGAGGAAGATAGACAAGGTGACAACCAACGTGGTTAGGCGGAGAATCGTAACGTAGTGAAAGGATTGCATTTTCTGTTGATTCCAGGAGAAGTTCCAGCAATTTTTGTGCAACAACATCTTTTGTTGAACTTTCATGGGAATAGGTTGCGGCCAACGCATCCCTCCACTTCAGAGCGCACGTTTAATTCAAAAAGTAGCATTACTGAATTTACAATGTAAATGGGATAAAAGCGTATTGCATAATTCCACACAAAAGCACTTCCAAGAAACCAGTCATGGACAAAACTGATCCTTGGAAGAACAACAAAAACAACTCTGCATTTCATGAAATCAACATTCCATGTTCCGGGAACCAGACTTGCAAAAAAACTACGAGCTGATAGCCATTGGCTTTACGTGCCCGTGGCTACAGGTCAAATATCGCATGAATTCAGCGTTATACGTCCCGTTACATCGCAAATTGACTAATATCTCGCGCTGCTCTTTGCTGAGGTGAGAATCATCCCTAACGTCCTTCGTGATCGAAACTGTCGGGTGGGACGCAGATACCGTTGGCTTCTAGATCTTCTAGCTAGCTAGATAGATCCAGATAGATCAAGCACCACCAGTAATCTATTCTCAGGGTGGAAGTCACTGAAGCGGAACGGTTTCATAAAGTTCGATCGATTTCACAAAGTATGGTTCCAAAGCAGTGTACATCGAGACACCTACTTCAATCTCAGTGCGATCCATTGTAGTGTAACGTAGTCACGGCATCACTCTGTAGTGTAACCCTCTTTTTCGATGTTATTGCTGTAGTGTATTCTGGTCACGAGGCATCTATTCTGTAGTGTATCCTCGTTGCGATGTTCGGCTGTGATCGTCGTTGTTTTTCCCTTCCCCACGTCGTTTACATTTTACCTACGTTGTGTTGAGTTCTTACTCGAGATGAGACTGTGTCGTGGGGGATGAGGTTTGATTTTTGAATGAAACGCGAATGAAATGCAAGCAAAATGAATGTTTTATTGGAAATCAATGGACCTATTTCTTTTTCACGCCCATTTTGCCTCCTATCTCCGCTCATTGGCGGAATTTGCCTCACATTCTCCCATAGCAACTCTGTCAGTGTCAGTGACTTTCTATTTCTCATTACCCCTGACAACGATATGTTACAATTTGTCATCAGTTGTCAGTAGCGCAAAACCAAAACTGTGACCAAGATGTGGAGCAAAAGTCTTGCCACACTGCAAAGCTTCAGACTCGAGAACGTTTTACTTTTTTATAAGCATCAAATGACGGGGAACCAGCGTGACAAAGGAATGAAGTATAGTGCGGAAGGATATTTTGAGGACGTTTTTGTGAACAACTTGGAGGTGAAAGCGAAGTGCTACAGGAGCCAGAAAAAGAAGCAAGCTCCCCACCAGCTGGTGCAACGTTTCGAAATTGTTGATCAGGATCTGGTTTTGGTGGAATGTCGCTGCACATGTGAGGCTGGCCAGTCTCAATCATGTAATCATTTGGTTGGTTTGAGCTACCTGCTGCATGAGTACATTTCCAAAGGCTTGACAGAGGTACCGGAGGTAGTGTCCTGCACATCGCTTCCTTCTAAATGGAATGTACCTCGAGGACCAAGAATCGACAGCGAATGTCTAGAAGGCATCACATTCTACAAGCCGACAAAGAGTGACAGAAAAAAGGAGCCTGTCCATGCAACTTTTTTCAATCCTGCTCGATGTGCCAGAGTGGAGACAGTCACCAATGATGATATCTCTTCTTTGAAAGAAAACATGCAGCTAATCGCTCCAGAGATACCCATGGCATGTTTTCTGTCCGTAATAAATGAAGGTGATTTAGTGCGCTCGAAAAAAGGTAAACCTCACATACACGACATTCATAGCACTTATTTTAATCAAATTTTTTATGCATTTTTTTAGGTTTTATGGTTCCAAAAGGCTCTGTTTTATCGCATCACGTTGCCGAACTAGTCGCCGAACAAGAAAACACCACCGAACAAGCTACAATTCCTTGCCTGGAGGGTTTTACTGATAATTCTTCTTCAGCTATTCTCACCAGCAAACCCAAGCCATCTTCATGTCGTTTCGACACTTTTACAAAGGAACAAGCTGTTGCATTAGAACAAGGAACTAGAAAGCAGGCAAATTCAGAACTGTGGCATGAAGCAAGAAAGCATCGTTTGACTGCCTCTCTTTTTGGCCAAATATGCAAAAGAATGAAGCGTAACGACAAATTTGAAGACATTTTGAAAAGCAGGAGAAATATATCTCATCTAACCCACGTGGCAACTGGTATTCGAGAAGAAGAACACATAAAAGATTTATATCTCTCTGCTCGTGTAGGTAGTAAATATTTTCCTTGTGGAATATTAGTCAATTCTCTTGCACCCTGGCTGGGAGCAAGTCCCGACGGAATACTTCACGATGAACAGGAGGGATGGGGAGTACTAGAGATCAAGTGTAAAAGTGGAGAAAAGTACTCCACATTAAAAGAAGCTTGTCGAGTCAAAAGTTTTTGCCTGGGCATCAACAGTATTGATGAATTTTATCTGAAAGTAGAGGATAACTATCACTACCAAGTTCAGGGGCAGATGCTCATATCTGGCCTCAACTGGTGCGATTTTGTCGTTTACTGTGTACTGTGACAGAACGGCTTAGAATTATAAAATAAAGGGGAATGAAATAATTGGGAATAGAATTAGCATTACGGGCGATAAAGGAAAGGAAAGAAATTTGGTTGAGGAATGCGAAATATATCGATTTTTGCCGGCCAGCATCGGAGTGACACCGGATGCAGGAAAGCATGCAGGCATCGACGTTGGTAGGCCAGAGGGTTGTGACGGGAGACGGGGGTGTGGTAACAGGAAGGGTCCATGAATAGAGACGGGAGTGACGCTGGGGATTCGGGTGGTAAGAGTCGAGCACGACGGGTGTATTTTGCGGGAAGAAAACTAATATTTTTGTAGAAGAATAAATTAAGAAAAGTGCTAAAACACTGTGATAGATTTGTAGTAAATCAGTGACGTGGAAGGAAAACCTTAAGGCAAGTCTGATTTCTATTGTAATCGAATGCGAATGGTTTAAATAAGGTTGAAGTAATTGTTTTGGTTTAAAAAAATGATAGTAGGTTTTGTTTGATCTTTTGAACAGCCATGATAAGCGTCAAGCCGATTTGAATTCTTTGTAATTGCTCTGAGCTTTTAAAATGCGGCCCCTTGTTCTCAGATGACTACCTTCCAGATGCAAGAAAAAGGGTGAAACCTCAGCAACCCTTTTAAAAGATTTGGCTTCCGACAGAGCATGATTTTGTAGACTCTATTAGCTGAGACAAGCACTAGCAGTATTTATGCAAATCAAATCTGGGCAAAATCTCGATTACGCGTTATCTTCCCCCATAGAATAAGATATTTAACCCTTTCGCGCGACAAAGAATTTAAAGGCATGAGGCCGAGTTTCCAAAGAGAAACCCCTTGAGTAATGCTAAGAAAATTCAGTGTCGTTTCGAAACACTTCAAGATAAGAAATGAACGAGACATAAAATCAAATTTGCAGGCTAATTAATTAGAGGCTCATTGCGATGACTTGTACTCCGTATTGTAAATTTGTGTAATGGTATTGAACCTGTATGAAACCGAGCTGCTGGATAAGTCTTCAAATTATAAACTATAGCACCAGCTGGATATAAAATCTATGGAATGTCAACACTCAAATTTTATGTAAATTATTTGATAAATAATTGAAAAAAATGGCTATAAATTCGAAAGATCAAGACAAGACTCAGTGAACAACAATCTCTCTCTAAGTACAATTAAACAGTAAAGATTTCTTCTCGTGCCAGGGTGAATGGGCGAAAGGGAAGAAAGGGTTGAAACGAAAACTGGAAAAAGGATAAATGAATTAGGCAGGGAATTAAACTCAAGTGTACTAGGAAATGGATTCACCCATAATTCTGAAAATTAGGAAGAATGAGAACGGAATTAATTTGCAAGGGTTGAACAAATTCGTCGTAGGATTGCACACGGTATTAGGATGTACTTTTCTTTCAGAAACCGAATGTAAATCTCGATGTAAACTAATCCAATTCCTAACGCTAGCTGAATGCCAGCACGTCAGGAAATTATGAAATGAATAATTAAGGGTAATTTAATTAAGTTGTCGATGATTGATTAATTTGTAATAAAATTGAGGTGTGGTTAAATGACTTTGTTTATTCTTTCAATATTTATTCAATTCATTCCCTTTAAGAAGAACGTGAGGTTACTACTAGAGTAGGCTTGAGGTATTAGCACGACGTGAAGCTGAGGTAGATGTAATCGGGTTAAATAACTTAGGTAAAGGTAAAATAAAATCTACGGCACAACGAAATACGACTTAGGGTAATTAGACGCATCACAGCTTAATTAATTTAATGTAGGGAAGGAGGGGATATCACAAAATTGGGGCCGGTGACGAGGTTTATCACAAAATGTTATCGTGAGGTTAGAATATTACAAAATAGTTGTCGTGATGACCTGGGATGTTACAAATGGTGCCGTGACCAGGATTAGAGGTAATTAGAAGCAATGATTGGATAAATAATTGGGAAATGAACAAAGGCAAATAGGCTAGAAAAATCAAAACACGCGCATATATAGAAAAGGACCGAGAGTAGGTGGAATTTCGCCAAGGGTGTTTTAATGGTTCTGGGCGTGGGCGAACAGATGTGGAAAGGGTCGTTCCGGGAGCAGGTAGCAAGATGTGGGTCGAAAAATACACAACGGAGTGACGAAAGCTCACTTCAAACTACGACTATAATTTGCATAGGGTGAATTTTCAAACTAAATAAGCCATTTAAATATGATGGACCACGGTGCTGAAATTTTACAAATCAGGGAATAAATAGGGGTAGGAAAAATTGAAGCGTAGCAGATGTATTCGTAAAATAAAAAATACAGAGTAGCTGATCAAATTATGAGAGCGGAAGAAAATTAAAGGGATAAACCGAGTGAAAGGAAATAATCGAAGAAATAAGGTTTGAGGAAACACCCCAAGAAATTGATAAAAAAATATTAGAACATCTATCGTTTAAACCGAGGCCTAAACACACAATCGTAATCTATGAGGTGTACCGCCAGAAATTGACAAGAAAAATCAGGAAGTTTATGGCTAATAGTGTAAATGCGAAATAATTTCGGGACACAAATTAAAGATAATCCAAAAGCGTGAAGGGCGGTAGGTAGCAGGCCTGTTGCCTGTTGAGGGGTGACCTAATGGGAAACGTAAACTAGAGCGGACGGCACATTCCATTCGCCACACACATGTGACTTTTGAAAGCTGAGGATTTAAACTAAAACGCAGCGAAACAAACTTGGCGAGCGAAAAGCGACCTAAAAATTTAAAATGCGAAGTCGGATTAAAAGGGTTAAATGATTTTTTTAATCTGGGGGGCAGCGATAAATTGATTCCACAATAAACTAGAGAGATGATGCGGGAAAGCATATTGTACTTAAAGAGAAATGTTGACTTGAGAGATTTTAAATTAATGAGTTATTAATTAAACAAAGTGTAATTGTAGCTGCAACAAAACAGTAATTAGTTCAACAACAAAAAAAAAACTAATCACTATTTGTTTTCTTTCGAAACGAAATTAATTCGGCGAGCCGAAATCGAACAAAGGATGTCCCAGAAACTACCTATGGAGGATGCACCACTTGAGCCGGGCCTGCAGCATAACAATGCAGATCCGACGACCGGAGAGAAAGGGGTTGACGACAGGGACGGAGTCAGTACAACGGCGGCGGATTCGAGTGAAATTGCTGCGATTCTTTTGGAACTGTTACGACGGGCAGCGCATACAAATCAACCACCAAAATTTCCCAAATTTCACGCGGACGACCGTCAAATTCCACTGGTTTTTCTCTCAAAACTGGAGCGATATTTTGAAAACCAAGGTATCAAAGAAGACGATAGAAAACTGAAAATCTCTCTCGAAGCGATGCAGGGAGCACCGATACGATGGGCGAACATATTTTTCCACGAGTGGAAATCGTACAGCGACTTCCGTAGCCAGTTTATCTCTCGCTATTGGCCGGAAAGCAGGCAACGAGGAATTCGAAAGCAGATTCGAGATGGCGTATATGATTCCAAAAATGGCAATAGTCTTTTCGACTATTTTGCAAAAATGGTTGAACTAGCAAGTTTTCTGACGACGTCAATTCCGGAAAAGTCGCTCGTGCAGGAATTGAGATATCACTTCCCAGTAAACATCCAACAGCTATGGATTGTAAGTGGATGCGAATCCATATCGAAAACTGGAGCCTTACTACAGAAGTTAAAAGATGCTGTGCAAAATTCAAGAGATGTCATAACATCGGAAGTTGAACCACGGAGGGAGCCAACGAACTTCGATAGTTCGGAGGACTCTATTTCTTCAGAACCACCTAGGAAGCGACGTCGACGACGTGGACGGACTCTCGCGAGGATCTAACTGAAAGTGGCTTAAGGATCGAGGACACCAGATCCAATTCACGTAAAGTTATGTTAATTAAATTTTATTAGACAATGGAACTTAGCGTCGTTGAATTTCAGATGAATCCTGGGGACTAGTGGGACTCGGGACAACTCAGATCAACGTGGACAACTGAGAAGAATTTCGCCTAGAGGATCGAAGACCCTGCGGAAATGAAGAATCAAGGAAAATTCGCGTAGTTTTAAATTTTTTGCCTAGAGGTTTTATGTCTTATACGGCTTTCCTCTCTGCAGGGGTTTCCCATTCAAGTAACTGAGGTTTTACTCTGCAGGCCAAAGCAAAAGGCTGTTCTTGTTTATAACTATAATCTGAAAATTTGTATTTTAAGCTGTTCAATTTAATTTAACGAAGTAGCCTAGAATAAGGGACGCGAGTGAACTTTTAGTTAGATAGCTCTAGACTAAAAGTTCAGGGGGGCCTCTGTGACAGAACGGCTTAGAATTATAAAATAAAGGGGAATGAAATAATTGGGAATAGAATTAGCATTACGGGCGATAAAGGAAAGGAAAGAAATTTGGTTGAGGAATGCGAAATATATCGATTTTTGCCGGCCAGCATCGGAGTGACACCGGATGCAGGAAAGCATGCAGGCATCGACGTTGGTAGGCCAGAGGGTTGTGACGGGAGACGGGGGTGTGGTAACAGGAAGGGTCCATGAATAGAGACGGGAGTGACGCTGGGGATTCGGGTGGTAAGAGTCGAGCACGACGGGTGTATTTTGCGGGAAGAAAACTAATATTTTTGTAGAAGAATAAATTAAGAAAAGTGCTAAAACACTGTGATAGATTTGTAGTAAATCAGTGACGTGGAAGGAAAACCTTAAGGCAAGTCTGATTTCTATTGTAATCGAATGCGAATGGTTTAAATAAGGTTGAAGTAATTGTTTTGGTTTAAAAAAATGATAGTAGGTTTTGTTTGATCTTTTGAACAGCCATGATAAGCGTCAAGCCGATTTGAATTCTTTGTAATTGCTCTGAGCTTTTAAAATGCGGCCCCTTGTTCTCAGATGACTACCTTCCAGATGCAAGAAAAAGGGTGAAACCTCAGCAACCCTTTTAAAAGATTTGGCTTCCGACAGAGCATGATTTTGTAGACTCTATTAGCTGAGACAAGCACTAGCAGTATTTATGCAAATCAAATCTGGGCAAAATCTCGATTACGCGTTATCTTCCCCCATAGAATAAGATATTTAACCCTTTCGCGCGACAAAGAATTTAAAGGCATGAGGCCGAGTTTCCAAAGAGAAACCCCTTGAGTAATGCTAAGAAAATTCAGTGTCGTTTCGAAACACTTCAAGATAAGAAATGAACGAGACATAAAATCAAATTTGCAGGCTAATTAATTAGAGGCTCATTGCGATGACTTGTACTCCGTATTGTAAATTTGTGTAATGGTATTGAACCTGTATGAAACCGAGCTGCTGGATAAGTCTTCAAATTATAAACTATAGCACCAGCTGGATATAAAATCTATGGAATGTCAACACTCAAATTTTATGTAAATTATTTGATAAATAATTGAAAAAAATGGCTATAAATTCGAAAGATCAAGACAAGACTCAGTGAACAACAATCTCTCTCTAAGTACAATTAAACAGTAAAGATTTCTTCTCGTGCCAGGGTGAATGGGCGAAAGGGAAGAAAGGGTTGAAACGAAAACTGGAAAAAGGATAAATGAATTAGGCAGGGAATTAAACTCAAGTGTACTAGGAAATGGATTCACCCATAATTCTGAAAATTAGGAAGAATGAGAACGGAATTAATTTGCAAGGGTTGAACAAATTCGTCGTAGGATTGCACACGGTATTAGGATGTACTTTTCTTTCAGAAACCGAATGTAAATCTCGATGTAAACTAATCCAATTCCTAACGCTAGCTGAATGCCAGCACGTCAGGAAATTATGAAATGAATAATTAAGGGTAATTTAATTAAGTTGTCGATGATTGATTAATTTGTAATAAAATTGAGGTGTGGTTAAATGACTTTGTTTATTCTTTCAATATTTATTCAATTCATTCCCTTTAAGAAGAACGTGAGGTTACTACTAGAGTAGGCTTGAGGTATTAGCACGACGTGAAGCTGAGGTAGATGTAATCGGGTTAAATAACTTAGGTAAAGGTAAAATAAAATCTACGGCACAACGAAATACGACTTAGGGTAATTAGACGCATCACAGCTTAATTAATTTAATGTAGGGAAGGAGGGGATATCACAAAATTGGGGCCGGTGACGAGGTTTATCACAAAATGTTATCGTGAGGTTAGAATATTACAAAATAGTTGTCGTGATGACCTGGGATGTTACAGTACAGAGCAAGGAACTATTTATACAGCGAATTTATTTTGATGAACAATTTAGCAAGAAAATGTTCGATAATTTATTTTATACATATAATATGTACTTCACAGAGTGAAGACTCATCTAGATTATATATCTTAACCGTAACAGCAACGCTAAAGTTAGTATAGAAGTTTGGACATGCATATTTCATGCGTCAGGCTGAAAATAACAAAAGCTGGTTTCCGGTTTTGGTGCCGACAACCTGCTTCGCTACGTTTTCTTCGCCTCACGCATGGAATGTGCATGTCCAAACTTTTTATCAACTTTAGCGCTGCTATTACTGTTAAGAGTTACTGTATGTAAATGGCATTTGGAGGCTTATTTTATAGTTACAGTTACTGTCTTAGGGCCAAATTTCAAGTCCGAGTTGCAACCCGCGCAGCGTGGCGCAAGTAGTCACGTGATCCAATAATGGCATGCTCATTGGCACAGAAGGATCACGTGACTACTTGCGCCACGCTGCGCGGGTTGCAACTTGGACTTGAAATTTAGCCCTATGTGGGTCGCATTTAAAAGCTCATTTACATAGACTTCAACTATAACCGTAACAGCAACGCTGACGTTAGTGTTTAGAAATTGTGATCTATATATTTCATCCATGTGGCCGAGAACACAACGAAAGCAGGTTTCTGGTTGTGCCGCCGACACTCTGCTTCATTGATGTGTTCTCGGCCACATGGATGAAATATATAGATCACAATTTCTGTAATCCCGTTAGCGTTGCTGTAATGTTACAGTTACTGTCGGTGTGAATGCACATGATGATACATACTTAGATTATTGTAAAGGGCATCAAGGGACCACCAATCACCATCAAAACTTTTTCAAGTCAATTGTCCTCTAAATATGGTGCGGATTGAGGAATTCTTCTTCTGCATTATGGAGATTCTTCAATAATCAACCTCGAAAGAATCATGCAATTCGCTTGATGTTTGGAGGAATAATTGAATTCTAGAAGTTTTGATAGTGGTCTCTCAATTTCGCCTTGAAGGTATTATAAAGTGATGCATTTTATTCTTATTTGAGCTGTTCAAGTTGACGTAGGTATCTTTTCTTTTATGTTCAATATTTATTACTTTCTTGTAAAATATTTTTACTCTTGTTCTTTTGAGTTTTAATTGAGTAATTTGATAACGCCCTTGTATTTTCTGTGATAATTAATGGGCAATCCACTCAAAGAGCAAACTGGAACAAATTCTTTAAATCTTCGACGTTTCGTTGGCTGCTATTTATTTCGGGAATTCCAACATCTTCAGGACAAAAAGGAGTGATTTAAATTATGTCCAAGAGTATGGACCGGCAAGCTTGTTGAGCCTAGCACTTCTCCTTTACCTTCCAACAAGCTTGCCGGTTCATGCTCATCAGACATAATTTAAATCCCTTCTTTACGTCCTGAAGATGTTGGATTTCCCGAATTAAATAGTAGCCAACGAAACATCGACGATTTAAAATATTGTTTCAATTTGCCCTTTGAGTGGACCCATTATTTATTTTAAATATTGTTCATATAATATGTAGGTATATAGTATGGTTATATGTTAAATAGTAAATAATACTTGATACAAACATCAACAATCTGTATTTATTTGGCGGAGAGGATTCCTGAAATTACATAATAGGCAACACACTATAAAAATTTGTTCCATATTTCCCAAGGCTGAAATTGGTATTTCGTTGGCTAATATGTCAAAATTTTTCAGACGCCCTATGTATCTTTCCACATGTATCCTTTCATGGGCCACATATCGGATATTTTCTACTTCAGATGATGTGAATTGGATTCCAGTGATTCTGAAGGTTGGGATGTTCAGCTGAAGGTTCAATTCATCAAAAAGTTGGGTCACGTTGAAGCCCTTGTCGGCCAAAATGATGTCCCCTTCTTGGACATCACCATTTTCAATTTTTTCTCGCAGAACTTTCAAAAACCCGCTTCTGATCAGGATCTGTTTATCCGATATAGAGCCAGTGAATAGTTGGGACATAAAGAGTATAGCACCATTGGGAGCTGTCATGATCAATGCCTTCAGTGTGGTGGATCCTTTATAGTTGGAATAGCACTGGCTCTGTCGCAGGAGAGATGAGGGTGTTTGGATATAAAACTCAGTGCAGTCGATGCTGCCAAGTACGTTAGAGTATTTAACAGCATATTCAGGTGGTATTTGTTGGAGTATTAGAGTTCTGTGAGGCCAAATGTCCATCTGCCCGAGTCTCATATACATCAAATTTATCCATGCTTGGAAAATCTTATTGGCAGACGATGCCGAAACGCCAAACAAATCCCCCAGCATTTCGAATTGTATGCCTTTTCTAAGGCGTATCAGACACAAAAATAACATATTTTTCGCACTCATTTTATAGCAATGTAGTGCCTTTTTGGCGCTGTTACGATTGTATATTCTAAGATCATCCAGGTTATACGTTGGCAATAAAAAGTCAAATAAGATGTTAAATATTCTGAAAGACATTATCCCCGTGTAGTACAGAAGCTTACTGTCGCTGGTCTCGAATCGCTCAATGGTAAAATTGGTGTGACCATACTGCGCTAATCGACGCTTTGCTTCTTCCCATTCCAACATAATATCGTGATTCTTCGTTATGAGGGCTTCATGTTTTTTTTTCAGTGCCGCATGGTCACTTTTCAGTTTTTCATATTTTTCCAATATTTCGTTCGTGATGGCAGAAGAATGAGTCATCGATTGGACGATGGGTGTTTTATCAAAAGGTGAATATGTTTCTGGAGGAGAATCCTTAGGAGATTTCAGGAAAATGTTCGGAACAGCATTTGATTTCAGCGTTTTCTTTGTACCAGTCATTAATGAATAGAAATCTTCCGCTCTGAAGTGCCGTGAGCACACCTAAAATTGGAGCAAAATATTTAGGTTTTGTTGTGAAGTTATAGTGTAATCGCCAAATAGGAGGGTGAGATAGCGTTCCAGCACTTTGAACGGTAATTTGGACGCCCCCGCTTTTGGCTTTCTACAACTTGTAAAATAGCTGGAGCTGTTTCGTTCACCTTTAAATTCTTCCTGATGCCGGCATCGTGTCTTCCAGTGGCGGCCATCCATTTATTTCGCCTATTTTTGTCGCCAGGAAAACCGTGAAACGAAACATTTGGGGGAAATGTTCTCTTGGCCTTGTGCGGACAAGTTTTTACACAACATACACGCATTTTTGGAATTTTTCGATCACTGTAGGTACACGACACAGATTGCAGTCATATAGTGACAGTGACAATTCAAATTTATTGTGACAGTATCGCCTTCCTCGAATTTCGCGCCTAATAATTAGAAGCGTTTAATTGGCCAGGGGTGTGGCTTAAAATTATTTATCCTTGTCTCGACGTCTCTGTTCCACATAAGAAATAGGTCTATTGCAAAGTTTCGAATGGATTTGTTTCTTTTCTCAAAACACCTCACCACAGGAAATTGACAGTGATAAAATGACACAACATGAATAAAGAACAACAAAACACATAACAAGAAAAATCATTACAAATTATTTGACAATGCAGGAATTTACAACAATGAAATGAACACAAAATCAGATTAACAAAACAAAACAAGAAATCATGAAACATGGCAAACTGTCAATTTGATCGCTAAGGAAAAGTGACGTATTCGCTGACAGGCACACCTGGGAAGAACACGTCAAAGAAACCCATGCGTATAGCCTGGTTGATTGCTGAAAAATCCCTTCCCAAATGATCTGAATAAAAGTCGAGTGTGAATGAGTCTTGATGAAGTGACAGAGAAGTCACTCCAGTTATGCATTGATCAAGTCAGCGTGAAGCGGTGCTTGAACCTCTTTGAAAGGTTTGCCTCGTTCACAAGTTATTCACGTAACAACAAAATGAACTTTACGCTCAGCAATGGACCTATTTCTTTTTCACGCCCCTTTTGCCTCCTATCGCCGCTCATTGGCTAGATTTGCCTCACAATCTCCCGTAGCAACTCTGTCAGTGCCACTGACTTTCTCCTTGTCATTACCCCCGACAACGATATGTTACAATTTGTCATCAGTTGTCAGTAGAACAGAACCAAAATGTGGAGCAAAAGTCTTGCCACGCTGCAACCTGCAACCTACAGACTCGACAACGCTTTACTTTTTTACAAGAGTGTAGTGTAAGCATCAAATGAAGGGGAACCAGCGTGATAAGGGGTTGAAGTATAGTGTGAAAGGATATTTTGAAGACGTACTTGTGAATAACCTGGAGGTGAAAGCGGAGTGCTACAGGAGCCAGAAAAAGAAACAAGCTTCTCAAGAAAATGTCCGGAACAGCATTTGTTTTCAGCGTCATCTTTGTACCTAGCACTGGATGAATAGAAATCTTCCACTCTGAAGTGCCGTGAGCACACCAAAACTGAAGCAAAATATTGAGGTTTTGTTGTGAAGTTGTAGTGGGTAATCGCCAAATAGGAAGGTGAGATAGCATTCCCAGCACTTTGAACGGTAATTTGGGTGACCCCGATTTTGGCTTTGTGCAACTTGTAAAACAGCTGAAATTGTTTCGTTCGCCTTTAAATTCTTCCTGGTGCCGGTGTCTTGCAGTGGCGGCCATCCATTTATTTCGCTTATTTTCGTCGGCAGGAAAACCGTGGAACGAAACATTTGGGGGAAATATTCCCTTGGACTTGTGCGGACAACTTTTCACACAATATACGAGCATTTTCCGAATTATTCGATCAGTGTAGCGACACGACACAGGTTGCAGTCATTAGTGACAGTGACAATCCTAATTTATTGTGACAGTATCGCCTTCCTCAAATTTCGCGCCTAATAATTGAAGGCCTTTGATTGGCCAGGGGTGTGGCTTAAAATTGTTCATCCTTGTCTGAACGTCTCTGTTCCCCATAAGAAATAGGTCTATTAATTTTACACTTTACAAACAAATGAAGTCAAATTGATGGATAAATAAACAATAAAAAACGATCGGTTTACAAGTACATGAATAAACAAGACACAAATGATCAGCAAACGAGTGGATAAATCAGCAAGAAACAAATGATAAATAATGGTGTAGGTAAATGAACAAGACAGAAATGATAAGTAATGGTGTAGGGAAATAAACAAGAAACTAATAAGAGATAAACAGATAAATAAAAAAGAAACAAGTGAGAGATAAATAGGTAGATAAATCAACAAGAAACCAATGCAAGATAAATAGGTGGATAAATAAACAAGAAACAGGTGAGAGGTGAATAAGTAGAGAACTTAAAGTTGGTCATACTTTTTGTAAGCAATTGGAAGAAAGAAGTATCTATAACGCATTCGCCCGAAATTCCCCAGAAGTCACCCATCACAAACCCCACAGATACATACAGACATTCAAAACAGAACAATGGTTAGTAAACAGTAATCACATACAAGAAATAACAGTAAATACAAGAAAATCGACTCGAGCCAACCTGTGGCCCTCTCTTCGTCGTTATACATAATTTCCCCCCAAATAAGGAAAGGTCAGTAGACTCAACAAGGCAGATTCATACGAGTAGGTGAACCCCCCCCCCCAGGATACGGAGAAGCGTGCAAGTCTTCTTTCCTTCGTTTACTTTCAAGTATAACCCGACAATGAACAATGAAATGAAAATGAATCATCAAGAGTACTCTTCTCTACTTCAAAAAAACTGGTTCGGTGGCGAGCAAGCTTCCAGCCACCTCGAAGGGCTTGTTCATAAGAAAACTCGTGAGAAAACTCTGCAGCCACATGATGACCACCCACAATATTTCGAATGACCGCAATTGAACACTGACTTTGGTAATACGTTCCAACTACTGAAGCGTCAAAAACAAAATCAGCAAAAATGGCGGGCAATTCAAATCCACTTGCTCTCGTTCGGATACCTTGTACAGTGCCTTCTCCATGGCACCTGAAAAGATGCCCACCCCACCACAGTCGCGGCAGAAAGAGGACCCTACTAAGAAGGTGCCACACGACCGGCCTGTTTCGAAATTTAGATGATGAGGGACCATATTTGATAGGAACCATGTAGAGCCTCTGAATAGAATGTCTGAGAGATATCTGCCCAAGATCCGAAGGAGAGAGCTTTCAAAATCTGCAGAAGGGGCAAGGTTCCCGAACCGGTGGTCCAAGTAATTTACTACTTACGCTAAATTGCGAGCTAAATTGTTTGGATCGATCGAAGAATCAGCCTCTAGTACACTTAGGGGAGAAGCCTCCAACAATAAGTATTGTATGTATGTATTCATTCATTTCATTGTTTACATCTACTTAGAAAAGTAATTTAGCTTGAATGACTTAGTTCTGTATTCATGTTTTGTCATAATCGGTCCTGCACTTCTTCCGTTCCCTGTCAATCCTCGCTATCCATCGCAACCCCTTCCCGTCTTCTCCCAACAATTGCCTCAGACTTCTGTCCTCCATCGACGACTGATGGAAGACTGATCTCTTCATATCTACGACATCAAGAAGTCTACCGCTTAGAATTATGAAAGTAAAGCTAAAACAATTCTTGATTAATAAAGCGTACTACTCGGTTGAGGAATTCCTGAGCGATGATGCAAATTTTTAATGTGTGTATGTATGTCTTAATTTACTTGATTTGTTATTTATTTATTTGTTATTTATTCTTCACTACGTATGTTGTTGTTTTATCATATTTATAAATTGTATTTGTACATATGTTTTTATCTATTTATTTATTTTTTTGTTGCTGGACGGGTTCAACACCACATTATGTATGGTAATAATACGAACGAATAATAAACTATCTATCTATCTATCTATCAGATCCGCCCCAGTATCCACTATAGGCTCAGAAAACATTCCAGTTGAAAGCTGTGTGGTTTCTCTTATGCTCGAAACGTTATTGAAGGTTGCTTGTAATCGAAAGTATTGGAGCTTTTAAACGTGATTCTCGGTTGTACTTCTAGTTATAATCTCACAATAAACTATTGCTGATTTGAGCTGTAACCAAGGTACCAAGGAAGATGCTTGTTCCTCACCTCTTTCCCAATAATCTTCGATTCTCAGCCAGAGCTGTTAAATACTCAAGCTCTCCGAATGTAGAATCAACGTACATATTAGCTAACTGTAGAGATCTTTTGGCGGATAATCCATGAAGCTGAGTGCCTCATCATCCTCTCCCGAGGATTGTTTCTGTTCCGGAGACAGCAAAAAATTGGAAATCCTGGTTCCAGCTTGAAACTTTGTCACCGTAACGATACATACATATTATTATGTTATGAACAAGCCTCGGACCGATTCGACTGTATTTCTGACTAAATTACGTACCCACCGGAATGCATTTACAATGACCGCTGTTTAAAGCGGTAATCGATGCACGCACGCCCACGCCCTGCAAATGCATTTCGAAATTCGGATAATTATTTTGCACGTGATTGCTACGTAATAACAGTTATGGTGAACTGAATCATATAATAATTATCATAAAATGAGTCTTTATCAGCCAGAAAATCATGTAACCAACAATACATTTACGCTGTGTATTATAGTAAACTTCATCATAATGCGCTCTCGGGCAGATAATAGTGGTCAAGTTGTTGACGGCAAAGTTGAACGAAGAGCTGAATGTGAACACAGGCCACTCAAGGGCTTGATCCTTAACTTTGTCTAGCATGGTCACCAGTGGCGTAGCTGTAAGTGTGGGGGTTTTGATTTGCACCCCTGGTCTAAAAGGCAACGATTCGTATGGGATCGCCCTCCAAAATAAACCTGTGTTTTCCAGAATTAGAGCATCTATCTTGCTGAATCGATGGCAATGAAAAGTTCAAACGAATCGAACTTTGTCGGCGAGTGTGACCTTTAGAGCTTTAGGTCACGTGACCTGTGTCCCAGCAGAGTCCGCCATCTATTGATGGATACCTCATAGCTGTCCACTCAAAACAAATGAAAAATTCTTTTTGATGTGTTCAATTCCATTCAATTGATGATGCTGGGTGACCATAAACGCATAAAAGCCTCCAAAAGCGCGTTCATTAAAACCGTAAAACCGTAATTTTGCTTGTCTGACCGGGGATCAAAAGCTCTTCCTGCTGGTTGATATTCGATGTGCGATGTATAAGCGGGATTATGTAGCCGATCAAAGCGGGTCGCTTAAAACGTCAATGGAATTGATAAAATGCAAATTAGTTTTTAGTTTTGGCGATTATGAATTTACGACTTATGAATTATGATGACTGGGGGGCACACAGCGCTACCGTGGCTAATATACATACAAACCGCGCGTCAGTAACTTCAATTTTGTTCTGCATAATAATAAATGTACAATATGTATACACTATACAGGTAGGTATTATACGAATGATAATTGAATTATATCAGGAGCGTAGCGGCGGTATTAATTTCTAATCAAGTTGTGTAACTCAGTTATTTAAATGAGCAAGATATTGTGTCTGTAAATGGCAAAAATCATGGCTGCTGACTGGCAGTGACACTGTGGGTTCGTACACCAAGTTGGACGCTTGGAGGGAGTCAGGGATAAAGCGTGACGCCTGAAAACCAGGTCATTTAAACTGGCAATCATCTTTTTGTTCTTATACAATATCGGATGTATAAATCCAGCATGATAATAGGCAAATCAACTACGCCGCAGCCAGTAATGCAATTTTCACGGCTTCGGAGTCTTGTGAACTTGGAGACCTTCACTTTACCCCCCTCCCCAGGACGATTCGCGTTTGGTGCAGGACTCCAACTCAGCGTCCGAGTCAGCTGCTGCTGCCTTCCTGCTGAAGGATCGACTTTTTTTTTAAATTCCAACTGGAATATAGATTTCTTTGGGCAGCTTCGGTTTTTCGACGATGATTTTTTTTTTAATAAAAAATTGCAGATTTCGTGAATTCAAAAAAAAAGTGCAAATTCCGACCTGCGGTTAGCCCCACGGAATATTCATCAGATACCAAGAAACAACCAACACCGTTAGAATCGGAAACAGCACATCTGGGAACTTCTGGACTGTCAAGGCACTGATTGTAGTTGGAAAAACGAAAATTTGGACCTTGGCATTTGCAGGAGACATTGTGCTACTAGCGACAAACGAGAAAGCGATGAAGATGATGATGAAGCGATTGGAGGGCTATCTGGCAAGGAGAGATTTGACAATGAACGTGGAAGAATGAATGAATGAAATCGAAGGTAATGATCTTCAAGAAGGAAAAAGGAATGAATCGGGAAAAGGAATGGAAATGGGAAGGCAGCAGGATAAAAAAGGTGAAAGAAATTAGATATCTGGGGTATGTGCTGCAGAAATACAATAGAACTGAGACTCATATTAGAGAAAGAACGAAGAAAGCGCCTGTGGCTATGGCACAGGTGGGGAGCATAGGGTAAAGGAATTTAAACATGACTAAAAAATCAGAAGTATGATCTTTGATTACTCAGTCAAAAATATGCTGGCATATGAAGTGGAAACCTGGGGCTGGAAGGAAAAAACAGAATAGAAAGGATACAGCTCAAGTATATCAGATGGACTCTGGGCCTAAACATGAATACGTCGTCATAGTTTTAGAAAAGACGAAAAGATATTTACCAAGAGTAGCAGCGGGGAAGAGACCCATGAAATTTGAAGAGAACATCATAATGAGAAGCGAAAGTAACATTCTCAAAGAAACGCAGAAGGAGGTTTGTTTGCAAACTCAGGGGAGCTTCAAGGTGGACAAGCGAAATTAAGCGTTACTCAGAAAGAATCGGAGCGAGCGAAATGTGGGTGGAAATGAAAAGACAGAAAGGACAAAGCGTTGCAGAAAAGGTGGAAAAGAGAGACAGAGACGAACAAAAGCAGCTGCAAAGAAACAGAATAGAAGACTCCAGGTACAATAAACTGTACGAAAAATTAGTCTGGAAGAATGCCAAGGAGCGAGTATGTTGGGTGTATGAAGAAGATGAGGAGACGTTGGAGCACTTGAAAAGATCATGTCAGCAGTCGTCGATGGAGGACAGAAGTCTGAGGCAATTGTTGGGAGAAGACGGGAAGGGGTTGCGATGGATAGCGAGGATTGACAGGGAACGGAAGAAGTGCAGGACCGATTATGACAAAACATGAATACAGAACTAAGTCATTCAAGCTAAATTACTTTTCTAAGTAGATGTAAACAATGAAATGAATGAATACATACATACAATACTTATTGTTGGAGGCTTCTCCCCTAAGTGTACTAGAGGCTGATTCTTCGATCGACCCAAACAATTTAGCTCGCAATTTAGCGTAAGTAGTAAATTACTTGGACCACCGGTTCGGGAACCTTGCCTCTTCTGCAGATTTTGAAAGCTCTCTCCTTCGGATCTTGGGCAGATATCTTTCAGACATTCTATTCAGAGGCTCTACATGGTTCCTATCAAATATGGTCCCTCATCATCTAAATTTCGAAACAGGCCGGTCGTGTGGCACCTTCTTAGTAGGGTCCTGTTTCTGCCGCGACTGTGGTGGGGTGGGTATCTTTCCAGGTGCCATGGAGAAGGCACTGTACAAGGTATCCGTACGAGAGCAGGTAGATTTGAATTGCCCGCCATTTTTGCTGATTTTGTTTTTGACGCTTCAGTAGTTGGAACGTATTACCAAAGTCAGTGTTCAATTGCGGTCATTCGAAATATTGTGGGTGGTCATCATGTGGCTGCAGAGTTTTCTCACGAGTTTTCTTATGAACAAGCCCTTCGAGGTGGCTGGAAGCTTACTCGCCACCGAACCAGTTTTTTTTAATACTGTCCATAAAGGCTGAACTGTGCTTACTGCACAGGCACATGATGATGCCCCAAAATTTCACGTTATTTTCGAATACCGTGAACACTGACATTGGTGATACATTTCAACTATTGAAAGGCGTTGTTCATTCGTGTACCTTTGCAGTATGAATTTGCCAGGTCTTTTCTTGACATCTGTCAAAATTGAAGCGTCAAAATCAAAATAAAAAAAAATGGCGGGTAATTCAAATCTACCTGCTCTCGTTCGGCGTTCGGGCACCCTGTATCTTCTTGTCCGTGATTTGCCTGTCGAACTCTGGCTCGGCGACCGCAAGGGATAAAATTCCAGGACTTAATACCAGTTAACCGTCTACAGTACAATGATCGAGAAAAAGGACCATCACGAAATCTTTACTGGTTGACAGAAGTTGCATACCTATAGAAGCAGGAGACTCAAGCAGAAGTTGATGAAAGGCACTGCGAGGATAAACGCAAACATCTTATTAAACTTGAGCGAGAAGCTAGGATCCAATCCCGTGGTTAAAACTCAGGAGTCCGCCGAGGAACACCTAGATGAAGTTAAAACCCGAGCTCTGTCGGAATTCCATTATTACTTCAGGACACAGCTTCTAATACGGGCCGAGACCACAGTAGTCAGAAGCGGACGAGCACCAGGAGAAGTGAAAAAGATGATGGAAAAGTTCAGACGGTAGTTTGGCAAGGACTTGAAATTTTGAACGTTCATCGGAGAACAACTGCAGCAGACGTTTTTCGGATTTTTCGTCATTCTACGAGCCTCAGTTGCTTCCCAAGCAGCATCTTTCATTAGGATCAAAATAAAGTAATATTGACCCTCGAGGTCTCCCAGTACTCGTAGGGTAAGGAAAGAGTTAGAAACGGGTTTAATAATCAATAGTAAAATAGTTGCTGTCAGAACCGGATCATCTCACATGGAAGGCTGTAGGGGGACACTCTGCAATTATGAGGCTCCTGGCTCAATTACTGGTTTTCCGATTCACAGCCATAACTTTGATTTTCTGCATATCCTCATTCCTCACTGGTGCAACTTGGAACCTGCACTTCGGACTCTCCCTGTCCGGCTTTTCGCCTATTCACTGTAATCCATAATTTCATAGGAAGATAAAAACCTCGAGAAAAGCCCTCGATCTTGATGTTTTTATCTTCCACAATCTCACTGTTCTAGACTACAGCTTCAGTGTTTCATAATATCTCTCTCCAGTTTCTTTTCATATCGAAGTCTGCAGCATAAAGCTCTAACATAATCCAATAAAACAATATTCACACAGTCATCAAAACTTGACCCAAGAAAAGTTTTTCGGGAACGGCCAGATTTCAAACTGGGTACCTCTTGGTTGGTGGTCTGCGTCGTATCTCTTGAGCCATTGGCTGCTCAAATAATGTTATGCAGATTGGACGTCTAGATTTCAACCTCAAACTGCTGATGTCGGGAAAAAATCCATGTCTTGGCTAATGGGAATATCGTTGGATCTTGTAGGAACTTCACATACTCCTTTCTGGACAGCGTCTTTCTTCGGAGGACAAGTGGGGCGATGTTAGCCAAAACAGGCCGCCAAAAAGTCTGGGTAGATTTCACAGCTCCAAATATGATCCGCATTGATGTTTGTGTGCCTACTGTTTCTCCAAACGTTCTCCAGCGCAGTTTTTCGCTGTCAAGTAAACCAAGGCAATGGTGGAAATTCAGCTCGAGGTTCAGCTAGACGGACAGCGTTCCGTGAAGGCTAAGGTCGAGGTGCTTGGGAGTAGGATTGTGCTGCAGACGGAGGACGGAGTTCAGCAAGTAAAGCTGACATTCAGGTGACGATCCCGCTTCCCTCTTATTTGGAGACTTGGAAGTTCTTTTAGCGACAGTGAGGAAGATTGAATTGGTACAAAACGAATGGATAGTAATACCTAAGTATAAGCAAATTGATATTAAACAAGAGATAAACCCCAAAGCGCATCTTACCTTTTTGTCGTTCAGCGGCGAGGCCCTTTCTCATTCTCCACTTTTGATCTTCACGTCCGAACTGACCGCAGCCCGCAGCGCCGTAGCTTCGCCATCCCCTGCCGCTGAGAATGGCATCGTTGGTGGCCTACGTGCTCGCAGTTTTTGTATCAGTACCATTTAATTAGAAAGGCAATGGCCGTGTTGTTGGTTCGGCCTGAATGAAATGCGCCTCAGTTGTTCTAAACTTTGAACCATTACTTTTCCAAATTGAAAAAATAAGATTTACAACTGATTTTTTTGTCCGCGGGGAGCGCTTCAGGTGCTGGCGAAGCATTCGACCGGCGGCACGTTCAAGTGGGGAGCTAGAGGTGGCGCGTTGGCGATTTTCCTGCATTTTCATTTCTCTCTCCCATTCCGTTAATAGATCACCGGCGCGCTGCGTTCCGCCGCCCTGCCCTCTTCTCGTTAATTAAGCCGCGCCGTCAAGATCAAGAATTTTACGACAAATTTTTATCAACGGCAACTCGATTTATCACTGCCGCTCGGCGGCGAGACGGCTCCAGCTTTCCAGTCACCTGCTTTACATTCCAATCACACTAATTGCTAGTAGGGCAACCTTTGCAACAAAGAGAAAGAAAGAATATTGGCGGCGTGCCATCCCTGCAGGATCCTACTGAAGGCGAACCCCGAATATCGATGATTTAGGTACTTTCCCTTCCCCGACTCTCAACGCGCACGGCAAAAAATTGTAGTATAGCGGATGTGTTTTTTATCCGTGCTTTTTTCAAATTGCTCTCTATTCGTTCTGCTACAGGGTGATCAAATGAAAGTCGCGCCGTAACCGGTACCGAGCATTTTTTCCGATTGCCAAAGAGTAAAGACACAGACAACTTAGTGGTTTCCTTTAATCCCAGCCTTGATCCCACAAGATTCAACATCCATCTTTACTAGTCATGTGTAAGACACCTATTTTTTATAACAATGGGGTACTTGCCAATGGAATAGATTCAGCTGGAAATACTTTTGATTGCTAGTATAAGTGATAAGGGGACTCTACTGAGAATTTCACAAAAATCCCGTCGTTTTCTACAGAAAAAAACGAATTTGAAAAATCCTCCTAAAAGCTTCGCGCCAGGACAGGGATTTTGAGTGGGGTTGGTCTGACTGTGTGACAATGGAATAATCAAGAATGTCAGGGATGTCACTGTGACACTGTCATTTTGAACATGCTATCGCAAAACCGATTTCCTATCGAATTCTCTTACCATGAGCATTTAGACAATAAAGTCGAACAAGGTTTCGAAGAAACTGACTCCAGAAACCTCTTATAACACTGTCTCAGTCGAGATAATTTATTTCCAGGGGAAAATCTGGAGGATCACCAATAGCACAGAAATAAGAGGCTGAAAATGAACAGTGAGCTTTTATAGGTTCATCATTAGCATACAATTCCGGATAGGTAATACTTTAGAGCTACAAGAGATCCATGTGGGGAGGACGCGATGGATCTCCAAATAAAATGTGGGGAGCAGGAACACTGATGTCCGAAATGAAGCCGAGGGTCAGCCAGGTCAGAGCACGGGTGACAAACATGCGAAAGGCTTTTAGGTGGACAGGACTGAAGACTAAAGAAAGAGACTAGTTAGGTTGAACAAGGAATGAACAACACGAGTAGGTACTTACCGTGTAGATCAAAGTCTCGATCAAAGCAGTCAAAGGCAAAAAAAGGGCACAGGAAGAAATTACGGTCGGCGGTTTGACGTTGTCAGTCAGACTCAGATCTTGTTGTTTGAAAACGGCACCTTGGCGACGTTATATCATTGCCAACCCAACGACGAAAAAGAGTCCTTCTATGTTCTATATCTAATATATTTGTGACGTCACAAATATATTTTTACAACACGCATTGCGGCCGCAATTTTGGGAATTTGGGAAAAAGAAAAAATACGGGTACATTATTTTTAACCATACTATCGATTGAGCCAATAAAAAAAAATTAGGCAAGTACCCCATTGGCTACAACAGTTGGTTGTGTTTGTTTACCTTTGTGTGTAGAAATAATGCATAGTTACGGATGACAAGGTGCATTTCTCCCTGTGACAAATTTACGAAGCTGTCAACATCCAAATGGTGAGTCTTCTCACGGGCATATACCTACTTATTTACTGTAACTGACTATGCATATGTAACTAATCAAATATTATAACCTCAGCATTGCTTATACAAAGTAACGGTGAGGTTGTCTGCGCTAATATGCGGCAGGGGCCTCGCTGGTGGTCCCATTGCACGATCGGTATTAGAGAGGTTCTGTGTGGCTGGATCAGGAGCATTGTGTAGTCTCCACGGGCTCCATTGCACGAATCGGCACAGAACTGGATTATTTGTATCGGATGTGATCACCTGTTGTAGACAAACCTAGAATGATATATTCACGCTTGATACACGTGGTGTGATATTTGGAATAGGTGCCATTGCACTGTTGAAGGCACATTGCACTTTTCATTATCACGGAGTAGTGGTATTTGGAATAGGTACCATTGCACTGTTGGCGGTACATTGCACTTTTCATTATCACGGTGGTTACTGACTTTGGCTGGGCCAAGTCGCGTATTTGGTAAAGCTGAGTGTAAATGTTCCAGAGTCATAATGATTCAAGGCTGAGTGGAATTGTCTTGAAGTCATATTGATTCAAGACTGAGTTGAGTTGAATTCAACACTGAATTGACCTGAGATCAATTCATGAGAGTAGCGTAATGCTCACAACCGTTTTATCTTTTCAGAACCAGATGACCATGACCAAACTGCCGCCTTCCACTGCGTTCAAGATTGTTGGATTGTTCCATTAATTTGTAAAGTTGATTGTTAATGGAACTAGACGTTAATTTCAATCATTGTTTTACTTATCGTTTTGAGAAATGATATGCTCTTCCGGCATTTCCTGACTTACAGAAATTTATCGTCCTACAAATTATCAGAAGTGGGATTGGAATCGAAAAGATTTGAATCAAAAAGGCGTACCACGAGTTTGGGAATGGTTTGATGGTTTGGAGTGTATTTTTTTAACCATGGGTTACTTCATTTATTCATTCATTTTATTGTCTATCGGCTTCAGACATCCTGTTAAGAGACCGCGCGTTTGGGTTTCGTTTGCAGCTACGTTCACTTGCTTCGCATGCAATGGAATGGTTCTATTTCATGCTGCTGCTGCGTATTCTGATTTCTGAGGCAGCTATGCATGACGCTAATGATGTTGTTCTCAGTGAATCTGAATTGGCGCTCAAATTTTGTTGATCAGCTTCCTGATGATGGTCTTCTGCAGATTTTTCCTTTGGTATTGATGCAGTTGAAGATTAGCGTATGATCAAACGTGACACCGAGGTACTTGGGTGTCCGACAATGTTTCAGGTTGCTTTTACGCCACGTTATTTCAAACTGTCGTCAGGATTCTCTGTTGTTGAAGTGAAATGCACAAACCTGTGACTTTTGTTAGAATATCGCTTGAGGTAGTTTGCATCATCATGAAAACAACATGTTTTAAGTCTCCGTTATTTTCGACCTCTTCGAAGTTCAAGCCTTGAGCAGCAACGGCTATATCATCAGCAATAATGAACTGCTTTGTAGTGTCAGGCGTTGGTTATTCGTTCCTTCATGCAATGACGGTTGGACGACGTGCAAAGACGCTTCCTTGAGAAACCTGCCTGCTGGGAAATGGAGTTATCTTCTAGAGAGTCCGAGATTCGCTTGAGCGTTAGATGTTCCAAGGTTTCAAAAGTGTGAAATAGCAGCGATATGTTTCGAAAGTTGTTTGTGAATCATTCTCACCCTTTCGGGGTTTTAATAATGTGACTACTCGAGTTTTGTCTCCATGTCTTCAGAATCTGCATATTAGAAACGCAATGATTCACGAAGTTAAGTAACCATTGAAATGTTTTTTGTCGAATATCTTTAGTTGTTCCAGTTTCAGTTTGTCAATGCCTGCTGCTTTGTTCAACTTCATTTTGGATATGACTGCCTCCAGTTCAGACATGGCAAAAGGTTGCTAAAGAAAAAGTTTTCGCTTGTCGGCTCACGTAATATCCGTTCACGGTACTTCCGACAATGAGGTGCTTTCAGCATTTCACCTTTTAGTAACAACTGGGTTGCCACCTGATTTGCTGTCACATTGGTGAAGTTGTTTTTCGGTTTTGCACTATCACCACTGAGGTTCTTCAAAAAATTCCATGCCCGTCTACTGTTCACCTTTATGTCGAGGAGTCGAGGGTCTCCATCAAGTTAGTCCTTCTTGCTTCGCGACTTTCAGAAATTGCCAACATTAAATCTTCGATCACTAACCTGTATGGCATTGTTGCCAACGGAATCTTCCCCGCAAAGCCGTTGATAGTGTGACAGAATAGATTTGGTGTCATCGAACAAATCTGGTATATACCTACTGAGCTCTACATCCATGAGGAACTGTTCTTCTTGAGGTTTCATTCACAAACTGGATGAAGTTGTTATACATCTCAGACAGTGGAGGGATATCTGTTTTCCCTTTATCAAGGTCTTCACTGAACTTCTTCCAATTGGTTGTTCTTTCAAATAAAACTTAATTTTTGACGGTACTTGGTACTTGTTCTGACTTAGTAACAGCACCAGAGATGCGAATTATAGGTCTGTGCTGAGTTTGCATGATGTATCGGATCTTCAACTAACTTCTTACATTGCTGCAATTCTACATGAGACAAAGATGTTGTCTGGGTTGTGTCATCTTCTTCATCTGGCACTATTAAGAGATGATGGTAGTTTTGGATCGTGAATCAGTTCCAAGTCATTTGTCCCAACCCATGATTCAAGATCAGTTCCGTTGTTATCAGTTGCGTTATAGCCCCACGTAGTACTTTGGCAATTGAAACTTCCTATTATAAAGTTGATGTTTTGAAAGTTGAAATCTGCAGACGCCTTAAAATTGAAGTTCGTTTCAGGCGGCTTGTATATAGAAGTTACGACGAACTGCTGGGTCTCGATAGTGAGTATTTCAATACTGTCGCGAAGAGTTTTGATGGCTGAGAGCTCACCCTACACGACTGCCCAATAAAGGCATTGATTTAGATGCAAGCTAGGTGGGTGGTTTATTGGAACACGGTTAAGTTTTAACAGCTGTATTCAAAGACATAATCCACACGTTGACATCTGAGACCAGAGATAGCTCTACTACACTCGAAATATTTGCTTACATATCTCATACATTTACTCTTGATCATACTCACTTACACTTACTCACATGTTTCACACAAGAAATAAAGAAATGATTACAATAATCATAACCGAGATTTGCAAGTACAGATTTTGGTTGAGCTCCTGAAGTCTTGACTTCCTTGATTTCAAAGTGGGAATCGATGGAGTTCGATAGTCACGTGCTCTGTTACGATTTTTCTTCTGCGCTTCCGGAGTAAGTATTTGCTGACGCCA
Organism: Anaspis maculata; assembly: GCA_949128115.1. NCBI lineage: Eukaryota > Metazoa > Arthropoda > Insecta > Coleoptera > Scraptiidae > Anaspis > Anaspis maculata. The sequence continues at coordinate 27,994,986 of OX421961.1, forward strand.
CTACGTACTTTTACATAGCAGAAAAACTGAGTTTGCTTGGCGCTTTTGCTCTTCTTCTTTTGGAGCCGTTGTGTGCTGTTTGCGAGACGTTCTGTCTTTTGTTTCGCTGCCGATTGGTGGTGGCGTTTCTTTCTACTTTCGACGCTTTGGACCATCGCACTAGATTGTTGTGACAGTAGCGTAAAATGTATATTCATGTTCTCACTCTTCTTCCTGCTCCGATATTGGTTCGTTCGTTCGTGCCTGGTTGCCTCGTGGAACTGGATTGGTTGGTTTTTGCCACGTTTATTCAATTATAGCTCCTTGACGATTGTGTGCGGTTAACCTTTTGTATCCATGTTCTAATTGTAGTTTAACCCGTCCATGGCAATATAATTAGTTTCTGTTGATGATGTTGAGGTCACATCAACGCCAATTCTGATGGAAATCGCACTTCCGTATGGATTGTTTGGTCTGTCCAAGATCAGTTCCATACCTGTCACTTGAGTCGTAGTTGCCCAGTGTGTTTCCTGGATTAAAAGCACGTCACATGTATGTTTCCTGGATAAGTTAGATGATCAAGCATCCTTATCAGCAGACATCTCTTCGATGTTTATCGGAATTCTCGTCACGTAAGGACTGGACGTTGATTATGTAACGTTTTCAAGTGCGGATAGACCGTGGCTCTAGTTATATTCAGAAGTTTTGGAAAGGTCTTCCTGTGCACTAGATTTGAGGCTGATGTCTTCTTTTATCAAACGATAACGTTTGATATGCGTTTACGTCTTCGGACGAGAAATCAGTGTCACCTCGAGGCGAGGTGAATTTCAGGATGGCCGACTGTAAGACACCTATTTTTTATAACAATTGGCTACAACAGTTGGTTGTGTTTGTTTACCTTTGTGTGTAGAAATAATGCATAGTTACGGATGACAAGGTGCATTTCTCCCTGTGACAAATTTACGAAGCTGTCAACATCCAAATGGTGAGTCTTCTCACGGGCATATACCTACTTATTTACTGTAACTGACTATGCATATGTAACTAATCAAATATTATAACCTCAGCATTGCTTATACAAAGTAACGGTGAGGTTGTCTGCGCTAATATGCGGCAGGGGCCTCGCTGGTGGTCCCATTGCACGATCGGTATTAGAGAGGTTCTGTGTGGCTGGATCAGGAGCATTGTGCGTAGTCTCCACGGGCTCCATTGCACGAATCGGCACAGAACTGGATTATTTGTATCGGATGTGATCACCTGTTGTAGACAAACCTAGAATGATATATTCACGCTTGATACACGTGGTGTGATATTTGGAATAGGTGCCATTGCACTGTTGAAGGCACATTGCACTTTTCATTATCACGGAGTAGTGGTATTTGGAATAGGTACCATTGCACTGTTGGCGGTACATTGCACTTTTCATTATCACGGTGGTTACTGACTTTGGCTGGGCCAAGTCGCGTATTTGGTAAAGCTGAGTGTAAATGTTCCAGAGTCATAATGATTCAAGGCTGAGTGGAATTGTCTTGAAGTCATATTGATTCAAGACTGAGTTGAGTTGAATTCAACACTGAATTGACCTGAGATCAATTCATGAGAGTAGCGTAATGCTCACAACCGTTTTATCTTTTCAGAACCAGATGACCATGACCAAACTGCCGCCTTCCACTGCGTTCAAGATTGTTGGATTGTTCCATTAATTTGTAAAGTTGATTGTTAATGGAACTAGACGTTAATTTCAATCATTGTTTTACTTATCGTTTTGAGAAATGATATGCTCTTCCGGCATTTCCTGACTTACAGAAATTTATCGTCCTACACATGTCAGTTCAAGGGTCAATTTTTCTCCCATCTCATTCTAAGGTCTCAATAATTTTGACTGTTCGGTAAATGCAGCGCACTGTTCGCATACAGCTAGTACGCAGAGAGTTGAGTATATCAGAATAACAATAACAGAAAACCGATTGCAACCGAACGATGATTCCATTGACGGAAGTGGTTCATCAGATAACTGAAGTGTGAATTGTCTGAGAAGGTAACGAAACGCAATGAAGCGGTACCGCCAAATCCGTTTCCAAACCAAACCTATGAGTTCCACTACTGCTCCTTCTTGTCACCTTATTACCCTCTGCCCTTCCGGCCCTAGGGCCAAAAAGCAGTTCTCTCATTCCAGCTGGAAGGGGGCTATGCCGACGCTCAGGGAAACTCCGGCATGGCAGAAAGCCCTACAAAATCAAATCCATGCTGTCGTGTGCGTCTTCTTCAGGGCTGTACTGGGAATGCGGACGGTAGAGGAAACAAGACTTGTTTCGGCAGATCAGGATGTATTCAAGTTGCTTGGGATACTTACAATCTAATGCTAGGACTGCAACCTAGCTACAAATGGTGATGGCGGAAGGCCCTTACAAACGACGTGATTTGGAAATGAAACCTGAAAAGAAAGTGTACGTCACCGAGGTCCTTTTTGAGATAAAAAAATCTGCTCGATGTGGCTCCTGTGTTCCTCCAGGAACGCTGGTGGCCTGATCCCGCCCTTGCCAATAGCGAGTGGCATCCAGGTGGCCCCAAAATGATGTTCCAACTAGCTCACTTTTGCCGTCGAGGCGCCACCGCTGGAGAGGGCTGGTGTTGCACCTGGTGACTTAATGCTGTGCAGCGGACACTGTTTTGAAGAAGGCAGTAGAGGACCCCCAACCGACGTCCTGGAACAACACTACACACCGACAGATTTTTGGGTCTCGACAAAAATGTAAAATAGAGATAACAATGAATTTACTTCGAGGTCAACGACCTGGAATTGCTGGTACGGGGGCCGCGAGTAGCCGCGAATTTAGCTACGCATTGCTGGCTGCAAAATTTCACGATGACTGCCAGTTGGTGACGTATGTGAGAGCTGCCATCACCAACAAACCAAAGAACCTGTTTGGTGAACTCGGCGCAAGCATGGCCGGGCTGGCCTCGCTCAGATTTTGAGCCGTCACAACTTCTCCATACAAGCGACCTCCAACGTGGGTCAAGGTGCAAAAATGTAAGCAACGTAGGTAAAAGACGCACAAGGTAGAAATGGGGAGGGGTGACGACGATCACAGCCAAAGGTCAAAAATGGTGTAACAGCTCAGAGTGGTGCCGTGACCAGGATTACCAAATATGGGAATGTCGTGGGATGATTTCAGGATTACTCGAAGACGAGAATGTTGTAGGTCGAAAAATTTGTAACAACTCAGGAGCCTACCTATCCAAATTTTCACCTATAATACAAGCATGTATAAAAGGTAGTATCAAAACAGGCACACAAAGCTGAATCATAACAGTGCTAAGACTACGAACTTGAAATAAAGACGCCCACTTGTCCAAATCACCGCCGACCGCGATGCATGAGAGGAAGCTTGCCACTGGGCACTCTTTTGCATAACTTTCACAAACTCATACGAATTACCTATTATCTAAATAGATAGATTGTAATTATTTTGGGATCTCAAATTAAAAAAAAAATCAAAACTGATTACCTACGTTACGCAATTCTACAACAGGTACCTCTATCGGGCTTTCATATAAACAAGCGTTATAGGGTTGGTTAGCAAATTTGTCAACATCATTCGCCGTGACTGGATTATTCGGTCGCATAATTGAAAACAGCTTTATTTCATCCGACAAACATTCCTAATAATTATAGTGCCAACATCGCATTAGGCATCAGGTCCGATGATGCGCTCTGTCATGGGCAGCGCAGCAGGAGATTCGGATTAGCAAGTTAAATTCCAAGGGATGGATATTACACGAGTTCTACATTGAGTGCAAGTATAACTAGTAAACTTGACCAGCTGTTACGCTGCTTTGAGATCTCTGTAATAAGTTATCGTCAGACAGCTTGTGCTGGGCGTTCTGTGCGCTTTGCGAGATTTGAAGTAATTAAATTTCTCCTGAGAAAGTCCTCCGTGGCTTCTCCCGGCGTTCAGAGGTACAACCCGTCTCTCACAACTGTACACTGACGCAAACTTTCAAACTCTTTGTAATTATTATTGTATAGTGATGAAAAAACCGACAAATGAGTTCAATTATTGCGATTAATGAGACGATTTCGTTTTGGGGCCGCAGCGCAAAAATCGATTGACAACATTCATTCTTTTCACGAGACAATGGGTTTGCTTGAACTGTTCCTTTTACGTGGTCTGCTGCGCTCACAGCTTCATTACATTGTGGACTATCTACAAAAGTACGGAGATAGAAAACCTTTATTAAATAATATTATAAAAGTACGCCGGCTGGTTTCGGACGGGTTGCTTTAACGGCGTGTTTGATTATCGCTGTTTAAACTGAACACCAAGTTTGGTGTGGATTTATCGGAACCAATTAAAAATTCTTGTTGATCGATAGCATTTTGAACACCTGTAGTACTTTGCAATGTTACAAGTGTCTCATATCTCATACCTTGTATTTGTTACGTATAATAATGTAGTTCCTACATCATTTTAGAATCGCATAGAGTTCGTTTTCTATCGTCGCGTAGTGGTTTTCGGCTGGACTAGCGCATGGTTCAGCAGTGTTACCTGCCCTTAACTTTGGATAAGTTTCAAATGAATTCGTTTCTTTTCTCAAAGCACCCCATAACACTAGAATGACATTGTGAAAAAATGGCACAACATGAATAAAGAACAACAAAGCACAAACGCGAATGAAACAAGAAAAATTATTAAAAACTATATTTAGACAGGGCAAGAATTTACAACAATAAAACAAACACAAGATCAGGTCAACAAAACACAACAAGAATTCACATAAAACGTGTCAAACTGTCAGTTAGTCGCAAAGAGAAAGTGACGTACTCGCTGACGGGCACACATGGGAAGAACACGTCAAAGAAACCCTTGCATATTGCTTGATTGAGTGCTGAAATACCTTTCCAAATGATCTGAACAAAAGTTGAGTGTTGATGAGCCGTAATGAAATGACAGAGAAGTCAGTCCAGTAATGCATTTCTCAAGGCAGCGCAAATCGGTACTCAAACCTCTTCAAACGTCCGCTAAGTTTACAAGTTATTTAGATGGGATGGACAAGGAACTCTCAAGAAGCCTATATTCGGTAAGGCTCACATGTGGGCTCGACCCACTGAGGTGCCTGCCGATGAGAATGCTGACAGAACCGCTCACCGTACCGAACAGAGCGGGGCAAAAGCCAAGAGTTCAAATAAGAAAGAAGCCAAAAGAACAATAATAATGCAGATTGTTCTCCATTCAATTGAAATGCGACTTTGGTTCAACAATCACTCTCGCTAATAAGTTTCTGCACCCTGCCACTACAATTATTGGGATCAAATCAGTTATGTACTTGCCTTAATTTCAAGAAGAGCACCACACAAAATACAACAAAAACCACTTGAGCAACAAAATATAACAATAATAACAGGGACGCTAAACAGGGCGTCGTCTACACCCTCTCTTTTTGGCATTCCACCACTTACGACCCCCACGTGCTCCCCGACCTCTTCGCTAGAGTCCTACATTCTCTTTCTTAATTTGAACAGCTGAAGCCACGCTTTCATTTTCAACTATTTCACTTTTGAGATGGGCCAACCGCCACAGTATATTGGACCAATAAAATGCCATTGTTCATGTTGAATAAACCCAACTTGTTTTTAGAGTGGTATATCTATTTACTTATTTATACTCCTTGTTGTTTTAATGGCTGGAAATACGAAACTCTCGCGCCCACCAGAAATAGATCCCTATACGACAAGTTCGTTTTTCCTAAAGAAGTTACGAGCTTTCTCTCTCCGATGCCATGTTGTATGTCAGCAATAACGAGTCGGCAGAGTGAAAAACCTGTCGCGTAGTTCGTCACCTCCTCCCACACAACACACAAATTGATCAAAAATGTGCCTTGCAGGATACGAGAAGAAGACGCCCTCGAGCTGCGCGGCGGAGCAAATCAAATTGTATTTTAATTTCGAGGAGCGCGCGAGCGATATTTTCTCTATTACGCCGCTTCTTGAGGGCTCTGCCGTCAAATAACTGCAAATTGGGAAAACTTGATGTTGATATTTCGATTTCGACGATGAGCCTTTTTAATGCGCCGCGCCGTGCCCATAGAAAGAACTTGCGGAAGAGAAGACGCAGCTCAGACGTAACAATAAACGGAAGTGAGCAATTCCAGCCGAATCAAGACATGTGCCGGTGGAGCAGCCGGCTCGAGCGGGAGGAACGGCTCAATGGCAGTTCGCGCGTTTTTGGCATAGCGAAAGCTAATTTCGCTCATTTCATGGTCCGTTCATGAGCCAGAAACGCAATCTGTTTGGAGGCGCGCGTCCAGGACTTTGTTCCCGCGAAATTGGTCGGGGGGCACACGCCGGGGCGTCATAATTTGCGTGCATTGTCTGTGAGAAAATACGAAATTTAATTTTTGACTCCTCCGGCTCTCTCCCTCGTCGTCGAGAACCCGATTAGGGCCGGGCCGTGCCCGGCCGGAAGGAGTCTGTTTGCTGATTGCTGCTACTGCTACTGCTGCTGCTGCCCGTCGGGTCTTCTCTCTTTCTCTCCCAACTGCGCGGAGGCTAATTAATATTTCGTTTGTTGTGAGCGGGATGAGGGACAGAGGGACCCCTCCCTGGGAGTCGCAGGAGCCTCAGGATTCAATTCCCTGGTCCGCGCCGCCTGAAAAGAAGGAGCCCACACCGGCGGCGACCTTCAACTTTGTGCTTGCGACATGATGCCCTGGCTGTGTGTATTTTCGCATGGCGTTCCGCGGGGTTAATGAGGCCTCGAGGGGACCTCGAACTTTAACCCCCTCAAATTCCTTAGCCGGCGAGCATTAAGTTACTTAAAGACATCTTATGAGTTGTCTGCTCGGCGTGGGGCCCAGGGCGTGGTGTTCCCGAAATGGCGCAATTATTATGAATCCGAGGCGCCGTCCCCATGTGGCACCGCCAGGAGTCGCTGCTACTCCATTTCGCTACGCAAAGTTTCAAGGGCGACATCTTGATGTGAGACATTCCCAAAACCACTGGACTGTTAATTGAACGGTTCCCGGTGAATATCTAAATGAAACTGACTGTATCAATTCGAAAACATGAACATGAATGGGTATATCGAGAACATTTCGCAGACTTCCTAGGTATTCGTGTCTGATCTTGCAAAAGCTCAAAACAAATATCTGAAGACCTAACCTCTGCATCTGAGATGCACCTCTGTATCATCTCCATAGTTGGGAAGTAGGTAGTGTGATAAAACCCCCCTTCCCCAAGTAATTAGACGTGAACAATCATGGACCCTCACGTTGGGTAATTTTGTGCCATAGGTTTTACCTTATCCTTTCACCTGAACCATTTGAATACATTCCCAAATCCATTTTGATTCCCAAAGCTTATCACTCCCCCAGGTTCTGTTGTAAGAGGACAATCAAATAAATGTGTTGCGAATAAATAAATAAATAGTGGGGACGGTACGCGACGAAAATCCCTTGGATACTGCACTTTTGAGTAGTGTTATGAAACTTGGCACATAGTTTCTAGGGACCATAAGAAGAAATTTCGCTCGATGCTCCCAAAAAAATTTCGACGGAATCCGTTATATAGGCCCCTTTTTCCAAAATGGCGTCCAAATTTTGAAAATTGGCGATTGGTCCTACAGTGGCGCGCATAGTATAAATTCCTAACATTTTGACCATAACGAGTTGATTCAAGCCACCCGTGATTCGATCCGTCTGATATTTTGGCCATTTGGGTTCTTTTTCCGAAATGCCAACCGAACTTCGAAAGTTGAAATTTGGTCGTATAGTGGCCTGCAAGGTATCAATTCTGGACATTTCGACTATGACAAGTCGATTAAAGCCTACCCCGACTCTACCCAACCTAAATTTTGGCCTCAATACTCAATTATAGTGCTTATTTAGAATGGTATTTTTTTATATCTTGAGAAGAGTTGTGGAAAACCCGAGGGAAAACCACTTCTTGGACTTTCTGTGTGTCCAACATGTGAGTAATCCGGAGAGCAGAATCACTACATTTTGCCGAAGGAATAAAAGGCTCCCTCCAATATGCAAAACGTGTTTCACGCAGTATAAAACTGTGACAACCATAAAAAACGTCGAAAGTACATACCTACATACTGTAATTATCCTGGTCACCGGCCCCATTTTGTGATATCCCCCCTTCCTTACATCAAATCAATTAAGCTGTGATGCGTCTAGAGACCCTAAGTCATATTTTGTTGTGCCGTAGATTTTGTTATTACCTTTACCTAAGTTGTTTAAATCAATTACACCTACCTCAACTTCACGTCGTGCTAATCCCTCAAGCCTACTCCAGTAGTAACCTCACGTTCTTTGAGAGGGGATGAATTGAATAAATATTGAAAAATAAACAAAGCCATTTAACCACACCTCAACTTTATTACAAAAATAACCAATCATCGCCAACTTAATTAAGTTCACCTTAATTATCCATTTTATAATTTCCTGACGTGCTGACATTCAGCTAGCGTTAGAAATTTGATTCAGTTTACATCGAGATTCACATTCGGTTTCTGAAAGAAAAATATATCCTAATTAAGTGCGCAATCCTACGTCGAATTTGTTCAACCCTTACAAGTTAATTCCGTTCTCATTCTTCCTAATTTGCCGAACTATGAGTGAGCCCATTTCCTAGTACACTTGAGTTTAATTCCTTGCCTAATTTATTTATTCTTCGTCCAGTTTTTTAATTTTAACCCTTCTTCATTCTCGCCCATTTACACTGGTACGAAAAGAAATCTTTACCATTTAATTGTACTTAGAGAGAGATTGTTGTTCACTGAGTTTTGTCTTGAACTTTCGAATTTATAGCCATTATTATAATAATTATTGATCAAATAATTTACATAAAATTTGAGTGTTGACATTCCATAGATTTTATATCCGGCTGGTGCTACATTTTATAATTTTGGACTTATCCAGCAGCTCTATTTCACGCTAGGCTCAATACCTTTACGCAAATTTACAATCAGGGGTACAAGTCATCGCAATGAGCCTTCAATTGATTAGCCTGCAAAGTTTATTTTATGCTCCTGTCTATCTTGAAGTGTTTTTCGAAACGACACTGAACTTTCTTGGCATTACTCAAGGGGTTCTCTCTTTGGAAACTCGACCTCATGCCTTGAAATTCTTTGTCGCGCGAATGGGCTAGATATTTTATTCTATGGGGGAAACTAACGCGTAATCAAGATTTTGCCCAGATTTGATTTGCATAAATACTGCTAGTCCTTGTCTTAAGCTAATAGAGCCTACAAAATCATGCTCTGTCGGAAGCCAAATTTCTTAAAAGGGTTGCTGAGGTTTTCACCCTTTTTCTTGCGTCTGGAAGGTAGTTATCTGAAAACAAGGGGCCGCATTTAAAGGCTCAAAGCAACTACCAGGGAACTGAAATCGGCTTGACGCTTTTCATAGCTGCTGGAAAGATCAAACAAAACCAACTATCATTTTCTAAACCAAAACAATTTCTTCAACCTTATTTAAACAATTCGCATTCGATTACAAAATTGAAAACAGACTTTCCGTAATATCTCCTTCCCTCGGAACTGATACACGACAACTATTACCAGTGTTTAGAACTTTTATTAGTTTATTCTTGACGAGTGATAATTTTTTTCTTTACACACGTCTGCCGCTCTTGACTGCTACCACGCGAATCCCCTCAACACTCGTCGCTACTTTGGGACCGCTTCTTATTTCCCACCCTCCGTGTAAAGTGTATCAAACCTCACCCAAACCCATGCGCCGGCATGCGCTTCCTGACTCCACATCACCCCATGTGCAATTTCGTAACTTTCTAATTCCGCCCGTAATTTTAATCTATTCCTAAATATTTGATTCCTCTTTATTTTATAATTCTAGGTCGTTCTACCACAATACCAACGGCAAGTTGTTTCAGAAAATGTTCATCAGTGCAGAAGAAATTTGGCATGTTGATTAGGAATGAATTCTTGCAAGGTTTGATTTTCTGCATGAGAGAGCGTCCCACTGGTGTAGAGCATCTGAGTCGACTGTGCGCTGATATGGGGTGCAATTTATTTGGAAATTTTCACGTTTGCACGAAGTATCAGCTCGTAACATTTTGACTATGACGAGTTGATTCAAGCCACCTCTGACTCGATTCGGCCATCGATATTTGGGCCATTTAGACCTTCTTTCCAAAATGGCAGCCAAACCTCGAAAATCGGCAGGTGGTCGTATAGGGGCACACAAGGTATTCATTCCTCGACATTTGGACCATTGCGAGTCGATTAATACCCTTCCCGACTCGACTTGACTCAAATGTTGGCCTCAATTCCCATTTCTAGCCCTGTCCTCCTGTCAGTGAAGATTTCGTGGCATCAAAACCGCAAGAAATTTCGAAGTGCAAGTTGTATGAATATGTACGGAAAGGGATCGAGATAAGCCGTTTTTGCAGATTTATACGTCGATAAGAGTTGTACTTGAAGAGATTTGAGCAGAAGACAATCACAATGTACCTCTTATTGAATCATAGTACTGTTTATGAAAATTTCTGCAAGTTTCTAGTATGTCCAAGGCACAAAGATCTCTCCTATGGGTCTTAGTTTGTCCCATGTGACACATTTTTGGCAAAAAATGTAGGTACAGTGTTAGATTTTTTGCACTTATAGCCGTAAAGTCCCTCATTATTAAAACCTGTTCCTAAATCGCAATCGGATTTTTTAGTATCTATGGTAGGAAGAATATTATACCTTCGAGAAAAGCATTACAGCTTTAGCGCCTTATGTACATAATTCTTTCCCAACCTTGGTATATTATGTAAGTGACAAAACGAGTATAATGCAACATGTAAAAATTGGATCACCTACAGGAACTAAATTTGAAAAGGGATTCAGGATAGGTGAGAATTCTGTTCTTCGTTCTTCACCAATATAATAGATAAAGAAAACAGTAAAGAAGAATGCAGGTGAGTGTCTCGCACAATCGCACAAATGCAAACGTGCAAATTTTCATATAAGTTGCATCCCATATCGGAACACAGTCGACTCAGATGCTCTACATCAGTGGGACGCTCTCTCATGCAGAAAATCAAACCTTGCAAGAATTTATTCCTAATCAACATGCAACATTTCTTCTACACTGATGAAAAGTAACCGAAATCTGAGTTCTGAGAGGCACAGAGAAGTCGAACCTCCAAACGCAGCAAATACACGCGATAGTGCGCAGATTCCTCAATCACTGTTATTTCTGGTAACGTAATATGTAACCTGACTTATCTTTTAGCACAAATACAACTGAAACGACTTGCAGTTGATATGTATGTACTTTCGACATTTTTTATGATTTTGACAGTTTTATATATGCCTGAAATAGGTTTTGCCAGTGGGGTGGAGAGCCTTTTATTTCTTCGGAAAAATGTAGTGATTCTGCTCTCCGGATTACTTACATGTTGGACACACAGAAAGTCCAAGAAGTGGTTTTCCACAAACCTTCCAAAAATTGAAAAATTATTTTTGTATCAGCACTATATAATTGAGTATTCAGGCCAAAATTTAAGGTTGTATGAAGTCGGGGTAGGCTTTAATCGACTTGTCATGATCAAAATGTCAAGAATTGATACCTTGCAGGCCACTATACGACCAAATGCCAACTTCCAAAGTTTGGCTGCCATTTTGGAAAAAAGGCCCAAATGGCCAAAATATCAGACGGATCAAGTCAGGGGTGGCTTAAATCAGCTGGTCATGGTCAAAATGTTAGGAATTGATACTTTGCGCGTCACTGTACGACCAATCGCCAACTTTCAAAATTTGGTCGCCATTTTGGAAAAAGGGGCCTATATAACGGATTCCGTCAAAAAAATTTCAGGGAACATCGGATGAAATTTCTTCCTATGGCCCCAAGAAACTATGTGCCAAGTTTTATAACTCTACTCAAAAGTGCAGTATCCAAAAGCGTACCGACCCCACTAAAAGTCTCTAAAACCACAAATCCTTTATTTATCGATTAGTCAATGATCGCCAACTCAATTCATTCAACCTTAATTACTTCATTTGAAATAATTATCCATTCATACTTTCATATTTGTGCCGTCTCCAGCTCACAATAAGGAACCAGTTAATTCAATTTACATTAAGTTCCTGAAAAATTAAAGTGCATCCTAACTACCTGCCAAAACCCCGCGCCTAGTTGAATCCACGCTCTAAATTAATTCCCGTTTCCGTATTCCTACTTACTTGAAGGAGAGACCTAGATAAGTCAAGTTTCATAACACACTTGAGTTTTGACTCCTTGGCATAATAATTACCTAATCAATACCTCGTTAATTGAAATAAACCCCTTTCTTCTTTAGCATTCAATTTGTTTTTAGAGAACACAACCTGACTGCACTGGAAACCTGTTTGACACTGAGAAAGGGTTAAATCTCCCCTTTATGATTTTAAGCTGTCCATCACAGTACTTACCTACTACATTGTAGTCAGGAAGCTGTACCGGGCAGCCAGGAAGCTCAATCTCCGTCTTTTAGAGGACGCATCAACTTCCAGGCTGTTCACGCCTTTTTTTAATGGTTTAACCCGGCGTTTCACCCTTTTTCCCACTACGCGCTTTGGCATGACCGCTCGGCAGTACAAGCCAAGCTACTTGAGAGCAGGTGGTGAACAAATTCTCTCTCCCTCTCTCTATCTCCCTTTCTTTCTCTCTTCTCTCTGACTTCGTGGCCATCACCGAATTACCAACCTTGGCAGCTACAAAAGAATTTATTGTAGATACAAGAATAAATTCGAGGCCATAATAAAAGCTTCTGCGTCAACTTCGAGGTTGCGCCGTCAATTTGATTCATCCAAATAAAGAGTGTTTATTTCATATCCATTCTTTCGATAACGAAATTGCCTTGTGTGGCAACAGGCACTCGACCCTAATCGTCAAAAAAAAAATTCATGAATAGAGCTCGCTTTATTTGCGGGACCCGTACAACTTCTACGCCGAATTCAGGCGCGCCCACACTCCTCCATTTGAATTAAAAATCTCGTTCTCTGTTGAAAAAAAAAGAACAAGCAAAAAGTTGTCATCCCTAGGCTGGCTCCCCTGTGCCGAACCATCACCGCCACAAACATATTGGCCATAACTCCGTGACGTCACAAATTGGACTCTCCGTCCTACTCCACTTCGATGTTTACTCCCGCTGTCCAATTACAGCATGTCCATTTGTCCAATTCTTGGATTATATTTTGCAGAAAATCCTGGTGAAATTTTTGCCTTCGTAATTGGAAAGAAGTTGCGCTGACGAACCTTTTTACTTTGCTTTTATTCAGTTTGGAGCGATCGCGCGCTGCTAAAACCATATCTGAAGAGATCAATGCCCAGAGAGCTCAAAGTAACCGCGCAAAAGACTACCGCTGCAATTGAAACGGTTGCGAGTGTTTTCTTGCGATAAAATCCGGGCCGCTGGTGAAATAAAAATGAGCGATTGGTCGAAATTTACGGGCCCGAAGGGTGAGCAGCGAATTGTTCATCTCTGCTCCGCGCGAACCCCCCGGACCCGGCGACAGGACGAATTTATTTTCGTGGGAATTAAAATTACGCTCGGGCGTTCTCGCCGACTTTTCCCCCGTGTAATCCGATGTTGGGCCTCTGGCGGTGGAGTTGTAAAAAAGATGCGATAATAATAATTTCGAAATTAAGACGCACGCGAGAACTCGCAGAAACGGCATATTTCGTTCACGCGATGTTGCACGTCGTGATAGGGTTGCGGTGAGTTACTTTTTTCGAAAATGTAATACTGCGCTAATACGCTTTCGGTTATTTTCGTCTAAAAACATCTATCTGATTGAACCACGATATACATATATTTATTCACGAGACCATTTGACATTGGTTTTGGCTTTGGATGCTCTGACGAAAGTTGTCATTCATCTGTGAGATCTTCTAGTTGCTAAAAATGCCTGTGAGTGAGGTCGGGTTAGTTGAAATTGAAGCTGAAGTTGGACAGGACCAGCGCCGTTCGTCTGTCCTTGCCCTGGTCATTCCGCGAGGAGGGTTGATTTGGGGCAGCTTATGGTGATTTATCCATTTCGCACCAAACGCACGTTGCACGAACGTTTGCGCCGCACGAACAGTTGCGGCGACAAGCCGGTGGTGGAACAAGCGGTGCATTTAGGCAATAGAAGGCATTGGCGGCATTGCGTCTCGACGCGGGTCGCGGCGTCAAGCCAGTGGCGTTACAAACGGTGCACTCAGGTAGTTCTAGTCGGCAGTAAAGTTGGCGGCATTTAGCTGGAGCCTGGAGCGCCATGCAAAGCGACCTCTTGTGAGAAAACCAACGGTAATCTCAAGAATCACAGGGTAATCCATCAGTACGAACATGTGGCAATCGAATCTCCATAGTGTGCAAGACAACGGTTGAAGGTGAAAAGACCCCAGCTATCTTCTTGAACCCCTGAATGGGTAGCCAACCCATTATACTTCCATTTAATTCAACTTATTTGAATCGAATCACGTTTTCTGCTTTTGGAACCGCTTGGCCGGTGATCATCTAGCATCAGGACGACATCCCGTCGTGCATCTCTTCTTGTTGTTCGATGATAGAGCTCTCGAGATTGTTGAGACGGGTCTGACTATGACTACGAGTTTGAACACAATAAGACACCTCATAAATTTTCAACATAACATCAATCTATTGACCTCTATGTACAAGTCAAAAGGTTTAAATGATGGCTCGCTCCTATGCCTAGTCCTACCTTCACATCACAGGCTAACATATTTACAAGATCTAAGCTATTCCCGAAGAGATAAGTTTCCCCTAATTATTTCTGACATCTCAGCACCCCAACCCTCCGACGAATACCTGATTCTACACCTTGACCAACATTTATTTTTAACTGGTTTTCGTGGTTCAGAGTTCTTTTTGTGGTTCAATCAGATCCAACATTTATGTTATTGTTAGAGGTTATGTTAGAGTTAGGCCCGGCTTCTAGACACTAAAAAGGAAAGAGTGACTTCGACCACGAATACAATCTAAGATTTGTGGGCCGGTGTGTGCGGTGACCCCCTTTTTGTGGAGCCTCTTTTCAAAGGCTAACGTTTTTTTTGGGCTATGGCTCTCTTTTGCCCGTTTGGAAGGGATTGGATATGGCTGGCCTTTACGGAGGCTTTAAACCTGTTTTCGCCGTGAATTGCCCCCAACGCTCAGAAAGATTCCCGTGGTCGCGAGTGCCTATAACCGGAAATATAAAACCAAATTTCACCTTTCCAAAAACTTCCGAACCGATGGTGTACGCGAAACAATTACTCAAGTCAAAGTACAAATTTAATGTGGAGAACGTTTTGAGCACGCCTTGTTTACACACTAGTTCGTTGTTGTTTAGTAGTTTGTGAGAGAAGACCGCAGTCAGGAGAAACAAAACGCAGAGAATTGACTATACAGTGTGTTCGCCGGAAAGCCGATGCGGAGAGGCGTCGAAATAATCTTTGCCCTAACGCTAAATAATCGCCGTCTACACTAAACCTGATCGAGCCCTAATTACAATTCATTTTTACGAAGTCTTTATGTGAACGATGGCGTCGTTGGGTACCGAATTGAATTCATCAGTTTCGAATAAGAACCACTTTATTCCCAGGACAGGCTCTACATGGAAATATGTGGAACTGTCGTGGCGCTAAAACAAAATTATTAGCTGCAAGGAGGGGGGGGGGGGGTTCGAATCCGATCAACAATCCGACTCTACGGTAGGGTCCGAACCCCGATGCAAACGCGATTCTATTTTATTCCAATTACTTGATTTTTCACGTAGTTCTCAAAATTTACATTTTCCGAATAACTTGGAGCTTCAGTAACGCAGAGGAAGCTCACCCGCAAGTTTCCAGATCTACCCACTAGGTCCGGTGCTCCGAGTACCGCAGTCACAATGCCAAGTCCAGAGGGCCCAAGGGCTCGAATACCTTTCTGTGAAGGTATCCAACAAAGGACGAGGCTTAACAGTGGCTGTACCTGATGGCAGACAGTAGCGCAGATACCAGCACGTGCAGGCAGATTCAGAACGCATGCGTAAGCCCCATCATACATTCTTCGCGACAAAGCTCAACCTTAAGCACCAATCCCAACTCACCAAAACTAACCTTTCGCTCGCCGAGGTCATCACTTTGCTACACGAGATACCAAAACGAGGTAACTCATTTCTATTGGACCTAGATCATTTAGCGGTTTCGACTCGACATCCTTGAGGTGGGTTAAAACTTGTCGTCGAAGGGTCGCGACTCAGCATCCTGAAGGGGTCGAAACACACCATCAACGGATCCCAACTCTACGACTTGGAGATGGGTCGAAACTCAACACTGGAAGGGCCTCGGCACAACGACCTGGTGAAGGGTTGGAATTCGTCGTCGGAGGGTTTTGACTCGACTCCTGGAGGCGGGTCAAGACTCAACATCAGCCGAGGCTTCAACTTTACGGCCTCTAAGAGGGTCGCGACGCAACATCAACGGGTTCTAGCTCAGCTTCCTCGAAGGGGATCAAAACTCTTCACTAACAGACCAGGAGTACGCCGGCAGACTAACTGGTTTGATATGCGGGTACCTTACTTTATTCGCACATTCATTTCACCATTTCATCGGACGTCGAGCAGGCACAGTTGTTGAATATCGAGGTGTAGCAAGTAAATCAAGTTGTAGAGCTTCGCGGGGTTTACATGAATGGAATCAATAACTAATGACATCTTTTAATGATGCCTTGACTCTGAATTTTATTCACTATACCTTGATTTATTTTCCTCCGGATTATTTTCGGCTCGCCAAATGCGGGTGGCTTCAAAGCTGATCAAAGTCAACTTGAGTTAGGTCAGTTTGTCACATGTCATACGGTAGGTGAGATGGCGTTGAACAGTGGATTGGTAAAAACGGTTCTTTCTGGGTCCTCGCCGCCATCTTTTCAAAATGAAGGAGGGAGTGGTGGCTTGCCGAATTTTCGACTTTCTGTTTTTTTGTCCCCGGTACTTTTGTACTAATACACAGTTATTTGTTTTGTTGACTATATACGTACCTAAATAGTTGATGAATTAAGCAGAATAAAACTTTTGTACAATCAACAGTTTGCAGCACTTCGGCTGAACTAGTGCACTTGGCAGTTTATTACCTACACAAATGCAATAATCCATATTTCCAATCTAGCCCAGCCCGCGTTCACAAAACAGTTGCTGTTGAATTATGATTATGCATAATTTCTGAACCGATTTGACCGCATTTCTGACTCAATTACTTAATCAAGTACGTCAAAATATCCTTCGAATGTTCGAATGTTCCACGTAACTATAGGTAAATAGGTAGATATAGATGAGTCGTAGATGTATGACAATAACAAGTTTCCACCCACCTTTTATAGTGCAGGCATTTATAATTATAACTTGGAACGACGATAGCTGAGAAGTTCGATAAGCGGTTAAAAAAGCATCAGATGAAAAAGTGCAGAACGTACGGCGGATGCTTGTTGTAGAAGGTAGTTAGCTTGGAAAAATTATGAAAAGTAGGTGGTTAGTCTATAAATCAGTTAGTGTAGAAAATCAGGCGAAGCTATTCGCGATCGCAGCTCTAACGACTCGATAATTTCTTGTGCACCATCATAGGAAATGCGCTCTCCAGGTTCATATCCAAGTCTAGCTGTGGCCTTCCGCGGTCAAGTGGCACTCCATGTCATTTAGCCATGCCATTAGGTACTTCTCAATTTTTCTCCGAAAAAAAGGCAACACCACTAAAATTTTGGATTGAGCTTGAAATTCCCGTTCCCAAAATCATGAGAACATGTGTTCATGAATGCAGCAGTAAATGTTGAATGTTCGCAGTTTCCCGCGGTGAGGAAAGTGTGTCTAGAGAGACCTGGATCTGGTTACCCAGAGAGAGACGCAAGCCAAGTCATTGAGCGAGAGGGTATAGAGAGAGAGAAAGCTAGGGCACTAGGGTATTTGCACCTTAGTGTGTGGTGCTATTGCTTGTTACCAAACCACCCTGCGTCACAGTCAAAATGCATGACATGAGCTGTCAATATTTTTGTTGAGGTTAATTCGACCGTTTCATCCAAGGATGTCCATACATAAACTGGATAGGAAGCTTGGCCGCCTTCTTGCATCATAATCTGACGCCTTGCCCTGCAATAATGACATTTCACAAAACGACATCAAGCGTCATTTCTGCGTCATTGTCAGCAATCCAGCATCAGAGTCATCGAACGAAATCGATTCACAGCATCGATCTCGATCTCCTCCTGTTCTTTAGGCGTTTTCTCTCGACGTCATGCCTGCCACGTGTGTAGTATGTGTGTCAGTTCCTCTGGGGTCACCAGAACCTTGAAGCAAATGGGCGGATGGCGCTCCGACAAGCTTGCAGAGTCTTATGTAGAAAATTCTACGCTTAACAAGATACGGATTGGCGAGGCGATTTATAGGTCTACTGCGATGTGCGTCGGTGAGCCGACCAGTTGGATGGTGGTTCCATCAGCTTTTGAATCAGTTCCTGTGGGGTCACCAGAACCTTGAAGCAAATGGACGGATGCGCTCCGACAAGGTTGCAGAGTCTTGTGTAGATAATTCTACACTAAACAAGATACGGATTGGCGGGACGATTTCTAGGTCTGTGCGAGTTCAGGGGCTCTAAGAGCAAGTGTGTATACCTATCAAGGTGCGTGCCACGCACTGCATCTCGGTTTTAAATTGATGATTTCAACAATACTGATTACTGATGACATCTTTATTTATACTCCCTTGTACCAATACTTTAATTATTACATCTTTGGTAAATATTACTTATTATTTACTCAGGAATATCACTGAGACTACTTCGCTTCTATCCGCTTGCTATACCACTTCGCATTCAATACTACTGCCTAGGCCGATCCGTGCTGCTCATATATGCCTTCGACTAGTGTTCTCGAATCTTCCACGGGTCCTCAAGCAAATTCCACAGTGACCCGGAAATGGTTTCCAGACGACTCCCGAATAATCGTTATACCTTTTGCGTGCTTCCCGTGTGTTCTGGTATGTCGGCACCTCCGCCAATTCGGCTGATGTTTTCTGATCGACCGTTGAAATCTCCCTTCAGTTCCACGGGCCAATAAAGCCTACACGCATGTCCCGGATGCACCAGAGCTCCGCACTTGTACACTGCGACCTGATGGAAGAGTCGAAAAAGATCGCGTGTTCTCCAGAATTACCGCTCGTAACAATGCGTAAGTAATTACTAATTCTACAGCGACAAAGTGAACAAATTTAATGTAGGTACTCTTTCTCTATAAAAAAAGATCAGGATCACCGAGTTATTGACCGTAAAATTCCTTTTGGGCCAGATGAGCCTTTCAGCCTTTGGTAAAGAGCCGCTGACCTCGGGTGACCCATAAAATCACAAATTCCATAATTTGAGAAAATCGCACAATTTCTCTGTTACAAACTAACGCAGTTTGCGACTCGTAATGTATATGACGTGCCGTATTATTATCCAGTACGGTTGTTACGTACCTATCAATGTAAAAAACGCTCGTACTGAAGAAGGACCCGCCCAGTAAATTATAAGGTAGCCTTCCAGCCCTCCTAATACACAGCGCACCGCCTTAAAATTTTAACTGACTGCATTACGCAAATATGACAATGCAACAATGCATAATGATTCAAGCAATTCCATCGGGACTTCGCCTGGTTGTTAGAGTACCTAGTCTTTGTGCGATATTTAGAATGCAACTCCATCAAATCTGATGTATACAGGGTGATTCATGAGTGACCTTACATAGGCTAATGGGAGATAGAGGACTTCGAGGCGAGTCAGGATCCACTAAAGAAATTTTGTTTTCTCCATTGGTTACGAAGATACAGGGTGTTTTGTATGTTTTGTATGAAACTTTGATAAGCGATATTTCTGAAACGGCTGAAGATATTTTCTTGAAATTCACCAGTAATACTTCTGTATTGGAACTTACCCTGAAGCCATACTGGGTAAGTTAAAATCCAGGGCCGGGATTGAAAAAATGTGCCTTTTTTTTATTTGATCAAAAAGTACATTTTTTGACCGCTTTTCTGAAAAACTGCTATCGGATTCGAAAAGCTGAGGAAAAATACTTGAAGAATCACTTTTCAATTCAGATGGCACGCCTAAACCGTTTCGACATAAAAATTAAAAGCAAAATTTGTGGGTAAGTTTCCATTTTTAACCGGACATAATCGACTCATTGTCTGATTGAATTCATTCAAATTCATTTTTTACCTTGTCACTGTGGAATAGAAGGGCTTGGTAGGAAGAAAAATTCCATAGCCGAAGATTTTTTTTTGATGACCAAATCGAGTCTAATTTTGGTTTCACTCTCGATTTTGTCATAAAAAAAAATGGTCAGCTCTGGAATTTTTCTTTCAACCAAGCCCTTCTATTCCACAGTGACAAGGTAAAAAATGACTTTGAATGAATTCAATCAGACAATGAGTCGATTATGTCCGGTCGAAAATGTGAACTCACCCACAAATTTTACTTTCAATTTTATTGTCGAAACGGTTTAGGTGTGCCATCTAAATTGAAGAGTGATTCTTGTAGCTTTTTTCCTTAGCTTTTTGAATCCGATAGCTGTTTTTTAGAAAAGCGGTCAGAAAATGTACTTTTTGATGAAACAAAAAAGGGGCACCTTTTTTCTAGCCCGGCCCTGGATTTTGACTCACCCGGTATGGCTTCAGGATCAGTTCCAACAGAGAAATATTACTGGCAAATTTCAACAAAATACCTCTGGCGGTTTCAGAAATATCGCTTATCAAAGTTTCATACGAAACACACAAAACACCCTGTATCTTCGTAACCATTGGAGAAAATAAAATTTCTTCAGTGGATCCTCACTCGCCTCGAAGTCCTCTATCTCCCATTAGCCTATGTAAGGTCACTCATGAATCACCCTGTATACGTACCTAGGTAGAGATACGTAGTGCACATAGTGCTGGCTCTAACCATTGCATAATTAGAGCAAAACGTATTTGAACTTCACCTTCAAAGTGAACTTCCTGCCGCACGAGATCAAAGATTGATTACATGTACTTGCCGCTGCCGCAGAACGCTGAATATTTGACAAACAAAATTCGCAAGCGAAATTGCACCGAGAGGGAGCGTCGGTAGGAAGAGGACAAGCCAGAGTGCACCACAACAGACAACTTCCCTGGAAGAGACAACATGAATCTGTGACGATGCAACTTGGTAGTTGTGCCGTATTAAATTCTGCAAGACGACTCTCTGGAAAGTCAACCACCGCATAAACGCTTTATAAGCTGGGTTTACAAAAGCTTGTGTAGCTTCAATCGTGAATTAGTATTAACATTGTGTATTAGTAATGGTGGTTATAAGCTCGAGTTTATCTCGCAGATTTTGCAGTGCGATCCAGTAAGGTGTTATTTACGTAGACCGCTTAACCGTATCAGTAACAGCAACGCTAACCTTAGTGTAGAAGTTTGAATCTGTAAATTCCATCAGTGAGGCCGAGAACGCAACGAAGACAGGTTGCTGGTTCCCGGTCTTGGTTCCGACAACATGCTTAAGTTATGTTCTCTGCCTCACGGATGAAATGTACAGGTTCAAACTTCTACACTAAAGTTACCGTTGCTGTTACTGTTACGGTTAAGGTCTTATGTAGGTAACTGATACTTATGTCGCATGCAAAAGTCCATATTCATGTTATGCAACCGAATTGTCTGGTCTGACAGCCAGAAGACTGACAGCTACACTCATTCACCCAAGAACATGCTGTTGAAGAAGGCCTGCGTTGCTTTTCTTATGGGTTAAATAAACCTGGCCACCTGGTCAGTCACAACCTTCTTGTCATCAGCCGTAGCAGCAGGACTACGCTTAATTCTCCCAAGGCCATGAGCAAGAAGGGATCCAATCTTCTGACCGACCTTCTTCAAGTTTTCCAAGGTCATACTGTCTAGTCGAGTCAGGATGTCTTCCTTCAAAGTCGTAAGAGCAGCTACATCCTCCTGCAAGGTGTATGGATAAGACTCGGCTGCACTCAGATTGGGATCGCTCTCAATCTTCATAGCCAATCGCAGGGAACGACGCATAATGTCAACGCCGGCGTCACCCACTGGACTACTGCCTCTTACCTTCAGTTCGTATTCCAAAGCTTGTCTTGGAAGGCGATCGACACAAAATTTCACAAATTCAGCCATATTGCACAAGGAAATAATCCAAATCGCCCACAAATAATCAACAGTTAATCAAAAGGTGCAAAAGACCGTATGACCAACAGTCAGTCAACGTGACGGTTACCTATGATCCGCTTCCCGAGTCCAAATCTACCTCAAGGCACGCACTCAAGCAGACCACCTCAAGTCTCAAGTGAGATAATCACTCTAAGTTCAGAACTATTTCAAACGAGACCTCAAAGTCCAACGAAGTCAAAATTATTCTAAGTCCGAGAATCAGAAATCATTATAAATTATAAGTCCCACAATGCAAAACTATTCTAACTCGCTATGTAAACAAATCAAGTTAGGGTCAAAGTCACAATAATGGGTTTCGGTCACAAAAATCAAAAAGCAATCTGGTTATAATTCGTCAGCGCCAGGTTTGACGCAAAAATGATAACCAGAATAAAATAATGAGCTACAAATCACACTATCACAAGGTAGTGCGCAAGTATGCAGAGTCTGTCGAAATTAAAGTTGGAAATCCAGCTAGTAATAAAAAAAAACTAAATTTTCAAAGCTAGAAACGCGAATAGTACCTACTCCAAAAACTCCTCACTTGAAATCTGATTGAAACACTGTTCACTAATTTATTATCAAAACAAAACAAAGTTTTACAAATATTCAATTCCAAAATAAAATCAGAAAAAAAAAGGCTAAACGGCTAAAATAGGCAAATAGGCCCCACGTTGGGCGCCACTTTGCCACAGCCCTTCTTATAAGGGGTGGGTTGCTCGGTTTGCTCAGGGTTTGTGGGAGTGAGTTCTGATACTTACTTCACCTGAAATCTTGATGTTTACGGCGCCACTGATTTTTTTCTCTGCCCCTCGGATATAGCGTGAAATCAGAAAGCTAATTGAGATGGAATAGATTTTATTTTGGAATCAAGAACTGAAGTTAGAGAAATGGTGCTTATTAAATTGAATGATTGAATAATAAAGATGATTACATAAATATTGAAAGGTTGGAAAATATTAAATCTTATTTCTGAAGAAAATAAGCAGGAAACTATTTATCAAAATAAACCCTAACATCCAAGATTAGGTATTAATAAACTAGTGAACAGGTAAATATTAAAATAACTTAATGAATGGTAATATATTATGAAGTCTCGTAGAACAAAAAGGGAAAAAGAAATAAACTACCGAGTAGACCAAATTTACAGGTTGAGAGAAGTTAGAGAGTACAGGTACAGCTAGGCAAAATTACTTGGTCCACGAGAAAAACCTCAAATAGGTTTGGTTCGCAACTGAACCTCTGTATCAATGCCGAATAATTATTATTGATTTAATTATCACCGTCTTATTCTAGAGCGAGTTATTTCACTGCTGAAAGCTATAAAAACTACATGAAGGGACCTGATAACACTACAAAAATATATCTACCGTTTTTCCCTATTTATGTTTTTGCGTCGAGGTGAACTTCAAAATCGAATATTCGTGCACGAATCGTCGTTACAAAAAAATGAAGAAATAACAGAATAAACGGAGAATACGGAGTAGCGCTATGCCTTTATTTTAAAATTTGGGGAGGGTGGATAGTACCTACTTAACTCGATTCTTCAAATCAGACGGCGCGGCGTGGCCGAATTAACATTCCTCACAAGAATAACGCTGACGTACTTCCAGTTTTGAGATGCTTCCCGTGGTTCCAAAAGGTATCCTTT
Organism: Anaspis maculata; assembly: GCA_949128115.1. NCBI lineage: Eukaryota > Metazoa > Arthropoda > Insecta > Coleoptera > Scraptiidae > Anaspis > Anaspis maculata. The sequence continues at coordinate 28,018,779 of OX421961.1, forward strand.
CCTTGCAAGAACTTGACCAACGTCCGGGACTAACTGGATTTCCGCTTGGCATAGACAGGACTCAACAAATTGTCTTTGTTTCGAAATGGGAACAATTCGACCAAAATTCCAAAAGGAAAAACCCTGGAAGTCATGAGCTTATTGGAGAGACTCACTAAAATGAATTTTACGCACACCTACCTCTAGTGTTCGAGGGTTTTACGCTTGTATGTTTCTGTTAAACTTCCAAAGATCCATAAATCCGCATCAAGCGCGAGGAAATAATGGGCATAACACACCACACAACAGCGAAGTTCACAGAATGGCACTAGCTAAAATTCAATAGGTACCTACGTTAGGGAATAAAAGTGATATCAACACCATGAAACTGACCTGACCACGTGAATCGCAGCTATTCAAGAATTTGTACAAAATACGGCCTTCAACCAACACAACTTCTTCTCAAAATTTGATCGAGCTGACAAATCCGTCCAAGACGAGAGGATTGATTTTCTTCTATAAATCCTTGCCAGGCTGATCTTTTCAAAACAGGTGAAAATGAGAATAAGACGCCGAATTATTATTTGTTCAAGGAAAAACTCATAGATAAGGCCGCGCACACAAAAACGTAGGTAATCGGACCGAACCGATAGCAGCTATTATTATTGGCATGGCTCGTAAAAATCAAAAAGGCGTAAGTATTGTAACGGAAAAATAGATCGTTACAGTTTGACAGGTGAGATACTTCAGAATTGACGTGCACCTACCTTCTATCGGCAATGAATTGTTCCTATTGGTTGAGAAATATTTTATTAGAATTGAGCTCAGGGATCACTTATGGAGATGCAATACAACGAAAATGGCAACAGCGCCCGAAACGAACCATAGATCGCTGTTAATTCTCACTTGTGGCAAATGACATTCGTTTCTTCTAACAACAACAGCAACAATAACTACAAGTTCAACTGAAACCAACAGTAGCACTTGAAAACAGCGAGAAAACAGCGAGAAAACAGCCGAGACACCGAAACATCGCAAATCGTGTGAAATGTGCGTGTTGAATGCGCAATGATTCATTGACTCTAACAATAGTGACAGTCAGGAACCAGCAGCTAGTGAGAGAGCTAGACAGAGTATGCAAGGTTGCCATTTAAACTGACAGTGTACGAAACGAATGATTTTGAAATTTGTCGCCATCACGCATGCGCACCCGCCCGCAAGGAAAAGCCTGCCGGTGCCCTCACTCTGAACGTCTTGAAATCAAGAAATGTACCTACTACTGAGTAAATCAATGGAAATGTATGATATCAGGAACGAACAAATACAGCTCTCTAAAAAAATTAATTGATCTAAGCTAAAAATATCATCGTCTTATATCTTATGTGGAAAAGCTCCGTTTAACGCGTGGGTATTGAATTGTCTTCGTGCTTCACTACTCACTGATCAGCGCTCACTCTGCTGGGACCCCTCGACCCGGCTTATTGTTTCCGATATAGAACATAAATGAGCTTGTTTTCCTCTTTCCCCTTTCATAAATTGCTCAACGTATATTAAAGTGTGGTACGTCTTTCTTATTTCCAGAACCAGACACGGAGATTGTGGGCGGTCCTGAGTTGTTCATTGATCGCGGCAGCACCATCAACCTTACCTGCGTTGTCCGGCACAGCCCCGAGCCTCCGGCGTACATCTTCTGGAACCACAACGATGCCGTAAGTACAGCACAATAATAACAGTTTTTCTCGGGCTGACAAGTCCAATAGTCCAGGGGCATAGGGTCAAAAAAGGCATGGCCGTGTGCAACTTCGTAAAGATATACAGGGTGTTTCAGGGATGTTAGCAAAAAATTCAACTGTGGGTGGATCTCGTCAAAATATGACGAAAACCTATACACCATTTTGCAAAGTTCGGTCTAATGACGAAGATACAGCCCTCCAAAGTTCACTTTTTTCGGATTTCAAAAATTTGTAACTCAGGAACATTTCGACAAATTTAGCTTTAATTTAGCGAAAGCTGGTTTGTCATAATTATCTATCAACCTGCCAAATTTGGAAAGAATCCAATCAGTGGCGTACAAGTTATGAGGGGTCACCTTAAGTCACTTTTCTTCGGATATGCTTCTAAATTATTGAAGCCAGTTTGCCTTCACAGTTCACCCTGTAATTACACAATTAACATCACCACGATCGATTTTTTGAAAGTTTATTATCTATGGTTAATAGCCAAGAGCTCTTTATGGTTAATTTGCCTACTACATGATGGTGGTTTCAATTTGACATGCTGATTAAATGCCGAAAGTTGATGCTTCCGGAAATTCTGAACGCCCTAACTCAAGAACCGTAAGTCGCACATAAATGACTGATACGTCACATTGTAGCGACTTGAACGAGCTTTCCTTTGCATTTACACGTTTTAATCTTGATTCAGTTGAATTGAAGATATCAACAAAAAACTGTTTTTGGGGCACCATCTTTTCAATATGGCGGCCAAAAAGGCAAAGATAGGAAGTGGAGAAGTAGAAACTTGAAAAGGGCACCTCAAGATCTATAATACTGCCAGTTTTCAAAAATATCAGATAACCTTCAAAAACGCCGGAATTTAGCATATCTTATAAAGACAATTTTAACAGTTTTCCGAAATGAAGTTTGTAAATTCAAGACATAATTCTATATATCTTCACGAAGCTGCACACGGCACGACCTATGCCCCAATACTACAAGTAGTGACAGTAACGCAGAATGCACGGGTCATCAGAGAGTTCACCTACCACCGATGGCAAACGTTCAACGATATCACGAGCAAGTTCAACAAAATATTACAGTTTGTAAGTTTGCATGGATAAAGGCTTTTTGATTTCTACATGACTCGAGTCGGCAGTGTTTCTGGTCGCCATCAGCCGATCGCGGCCTGAATCGCAGCCCACTAGAATCATGTAGAAATCAGACAGCCTATAGGTTGCAATGTGGCAGAAAGCTATGCGATTATCAGACTATTTCGCTCAATAGTGCAGTAAAGATAGGTTTTGGGGTTGAAAAAATTAATTCATGAATTCATTTTACAGCTGTTATCGATTCAGAATTTCTACTCTGAAGATTCTAATCTTCTACCATGTACTTAAAATCCCCGAAAATCCCACTCGAGCATTTTTCTTGCGGCCCTGTCAAAGTATATCATGTTTGCTGCAACAAGTCCGAAAATTGTATCCTCGCTTTTGTCACATTAGAGCTATATTGTTTGTTCAGAGCTGTTGGTATATACTCCAAAACATGACCAGAACGTCATCTGAACCGCTGAAATCCTATTTCCCGCAAAAGAAAACACGTAACTTGCTTTAATCTGCAATTACCAGTGGTAATCAAGTGTAGTTCGGGGATTAGTCACCAAATTAATTAAAATCTGTTCTTTTTGTGATAAAGGCATAAAATTTGGTATGAGTGGTCTTCATGGTCCCCTTTTCAAATGTAGACATGGCGTCTCGCCATATTTTAGTTAGGGGGGCTTAGGGACCCCCTCGAAAATTCAAGTTGCAGAAAATCATGCAAACCACCATTAAAATAATTGTCACGCATCTCAAAAAGTAATCATTCGACTCTACGTTAAATCTCAAGAGACACACCAGTTGTCACCATGTACGCACTGTTCTTCATAGTGAAAAAAAAATCTTCGGAATGTCAAAAAAAAATCGGGTTTTTATAATTTTTTCATGTAATAGAGGAATAAATTTATCTTCCGCATATCATTATCCACTAATTCGTATCTGCCGAAGCCATTGATGAAGTCCATTTCTTCGTATTGACATATAGAAGCAACAATTCCAGATGAAACCAGCCAATTCAAGTGCTCAGTTCAGCAGCATTTTTTTCAATGTTACCAATAATTGATATGAATGACAATTTATTATTGGGTGGATAGCTTCAACTGTTTTATAATTTTATTGAGTATAACTAGATGAGGAGTGATGCGCAAAAGCTCCGACATTTTTTTTTTTTAACCGCCCACCTATCACTGTTAGAATTGCACCAAATTTCATGCTACTTTGGCGAAACAACAGCAAATACAAACTGAAAAGTATAGACAAACGTCAATACGATCTACAGTTGTCAAGTAGAAGGCACGAAGAATGAGGATTGAGGCGTGGAATACCTCAAAGCACTCAGTTCGAGTAAATACATGGTATAGAAATATTCTCAACACACCCTAGGGGCACAAATTTTATGATGGTGAACGACGCGAAAAAAAAATTCAAATTGCGCTTGGTTCCGCGTGTAGTCATATAAAATTAGGTTACAGAACAGTTCCAGCTATCCATTCATTCATAAATTGTCGATCATATTGATTGGGAACAATTGAAAAACGCTGTTGAACTTCACACTTGAATTGGCTCATTTCTTCGGGAGCTGTCATCCCTAGAATGAAAATAATTAAAAACAGACTTTATGAATAGCTTCGGCAAATACAAATTAGTGAATAATGATTCACAGCAGATCAACTCACCGTTTCTTAGATTAAAAAATCATTAAAAACGGTGTTTTTTTTGACACTCCGAAAAAAAAAAATTCCAACACGAAGAACAATGCGTACATGGCGACAACTGTTGTGTCTCTTGTCAAAGTTTGGTGTAGAGTCAAAGGATTACTTTTTGGAATGTGTGACGATATTTACTGGTGGTTTATGAGAGTTCCTGAGACTTCAGATTTTTAAGGGGGTCCGTAGGCCCCCCTAATCAAAATATAGCGAGGCGTCATGTCTACATTTGGAAAGAAGACCATGAAAACTACTCATACCAAATTTCATGTCTCTATCACAAATCAAACAGATTGTAATAAACTTGGTTACTAACCCTCGGATTATACTTAATCAACACTGTTAATTGGAAATTGAAGCGACTTCCGTGTTTTTTTTTTTGTGGAAAATACGAGTTAGAGGTTCGAACGAAGGTCTGGTCATGCCCTGCAGTATATACCAACAGTTCTAAACCAACAATGTAGCTCTAGTGTGACAAAAACAAGAATACCATTTTCGGACTAGTTGCAGCAAACATGATATACTTTGACAGCGCCGCGAGAAGAATGCTCAACTGGGATTTTCGGGGATTTTGAGTATGTGGTAGAAAATGAAATTCTGAATCAATATCTGCTATAAAATTTCATGAATTAATTTTTTCATGGTTTGGGGTCTTTTTTGACTATTTTTACTGCACTACAAGTGGATGCAGCCAAAAAAGATGGCAGTGCCCCCTTGGCATGGTATTCTAGCAAATCTATTGTGTGCTTTCCACTTAGCTTCAAGTTGGGTACACCTGACCTGCCATTTACGCATGTGCGGGTGCCCAATGGTGCTTTCCATCTACGTGTTGTTACCTGGTTCTGTGCCTTCCCGTGGGGCATCTAAAATTTTGCGTCATCGAAAAGCACACAGGAAACGGAGGCGAAAAATGACGTGCTGTCAGCTGTCACCCAGCACCCAACTGTCATCTGTCTCTCTGTTTCATTCATGTTTCATTTCTGATGCGTTAAGATTAATTTTAAATAGATGAAATTGATTCCGTATGCGTTAAAATTTAAGGTGCTTTCCATATAGGTGTACCAACTAATGGAACATGTTCCGTCTGGTGGTATTTGTTACCTCGATTTGTACCATTTAGGTAAAAAACATCTAGTGCCTCACAGAGTGTACTAGAATTGTATTGTACGATTGCTCTGACGGGCTAATGAGAAAGATGGA